>CAUYUJ010008378.1:22500-40604 GCA_963575745.1 Prorocentrum cordatum
CCCCCCTGCTCGTCGCCGAGCTAAGCAGCAGTTCCCGACTGCAACCGACTTGCATCCTCAGTTTGCCTTCGTCCCGAGGGGAGAGCGGAAGGCAGCGGCCGCATAGGGCGCGGCAGGCGGGCGCTCGGCCCTCCCCCGCGCGCGAGGAGTGGGAGACCAAGGCGTTCCCGCGGGCGTCCACGCAGGACCGGCTTACCCACCGAGACGGGGACGAGGGGGGGGGAGGAGGAGGAGGAGGAGGATTGTTTGAGCACTTTGGCTCTCGCTGCATGCTTAAAGCACACTGTAAGTGTCAGAGAGTAAGGTGACCCCTTTCGCTTTGGGATGGAGTCCCTTACAAATATTGTTCCAAGCGTCAGAGTTGTAAACCGAAACCTTCTGACCTGGACAAGTCTTGTTGAGAGATGCAAGGCGGGCTCCACTAGTGTATCTCTGGCACACAGTACAAACGACAACAAACGAACCGTTCGAACAATCCAGGAGGATACACTTGTGGTTTAATTCTCTAAGCCGCCGAACATCCACTCTCATAAAATCAGAACAGTGGCCAGGGGCAGGCTCTTTGTCGGCGACATTGCGCGACGTCCTGAGGCACCCTTGACAAATCCAAAAACGTTGGTCCCCTCCAGGAGGCCCGAGCCACTCCCACCGATGAGGCGAGGCAGAGGAGCGGGGGGCCTGAGCGGGGGCAGACCACGAGGCACGGGAGAGGTCCGTGCGCGGCCACAGTGGCAGAAGAGCTGCGCACAGTCGGACCGCCATGAGAGCCGAATTCACAAGAGTAGTGCATACGTAACCTACCTCCTCCGACGGCGCCTGGTGGGACTCAGCTCCCAGCTTGGCGGCCTTATCGGCGAAATCATTCCCTATCCTTCGAAACCGCTCATCATCGTCGATCTCTGGATCGTCGATGGGAAGATGCGCAGGCACTTTCTCACACCCAAGCGTCCATTTTCCCCCAAGAGAACGACCCTGAGTCACGAGCCCCGCATAAGGACGCTTGGGTGAGATCTGTTGATGTCGGGCCATGCCGTGCATGGAGACTACATTTTGACAATCTGAATACAGAATTGTTGGTGCAGACAGGAAAGCGCACGCCATGGCATAAGCCGAGAATTCTCCTGCCTGGGGAGTCTGGGGGCAACTGTCCCACACGGGGCCCCAGCTCCAAGCTAAAAGATTCGACTGAGGGCCCATCATCGCTAAACCCCAACCAGCACGATTCGAGCTGCGGACCACCCGTCGCGAACACGAGCCATCTAAGAAAACGTGGCCCCACATCTGTCGACGGCCGTCGCGGGGCATATCCATGCCTTCCGCCGCGAAGCCTTCAGGGAAAAACTGAAACTGGATACCATCATCCTCCTCGGTTCTACTGTCGGACTTAGGGGGCGGGAGCACACTCTGGGGGTGGCCAAACAAGCCAGAGGTAAGGTGGAACCGTTCTCTCTCAGGAACCGCTTCGAACTGACTCAAAACCTGCTCCAGTGCACTGCGAGGAATCAACTCCCTCCGCTCCTCCTCCACCGCCGAACACGCATGCAGCCGATGAAAAATCGTGTCACCAGGCTGATGGCAGAGTGGGCAACGATCCTCAACTTCGCAACATGCTGCTCGTGCGCGGGCGTAGGGCCAGATTCCTTGACAGGCACAAGAACGGATGGTTCCTTTCTGGCGAGCAGTAAACTTTTTGGAACGAAGCGCTTTGATGACGACGTCAAAGCATAAAGATTCAGCCCCTTCGGGGCCGTACTTGGCAGCCGCTTCTCTCTCCAAAGAACGCCAAACCCCCTCTTTGAGGAAAACCTGGGGGAGGGAAGGAGGCGTGAGCGTGAGCGAATGCTCAACTCCCAAGTCGCTGACCATGACAAAGGGCGAGGGCATGCTCCATCCCAGGCGGGCCAGGGACAACTTCATGGCCCCGACGGGCCCGCCCACGGTCCTCCAGGTCCAAGAACGCCCGAAAACATCGTGCCACATGTTTCGGAGCTCGGCCCAAGAAAAACAAACGTCGGAGACCCTCGTGGCACGAGCCCAGATTTCCTTGGCCCACCTGATGGCTGGCGCCACAGCACCCCACCAAGCAGGATCGCCTTCAATCCTGTTAAGAATGGTTAAACTTCGGCCTCCGCAGGCAGGCTTCATCGTGGAGGCACACATGCGTCTGACTTTAGTTAACTCACCGTCACTGACCCCGTGAACCTCCGCCCCATAATTCACTCCCGCGAGAGGTCCCGCAGCGCAGAGCTTGGTAGCCCTCGGTCCTAGAACTCCTCTTTGACGAGCCAGCCTGCCTGCACGCCTAGAGGCTCTCGCAAAGCGCGTCTTCGCTCTGCTGTTGCGCCCGCGGACTCGCCTGGCACAGCCTGCAGTGTCATCAATCCCCAAATTGACGAACGACTCAGTACAAACTCCCCCAAGCCCCCCAAGTCGTTTCTGGACATGTCGGGCGATTTCCTTGGAGGACGCGACCAACCCGACCTTGTCAGGGGAAACTTGCGCAAAAAGCACCTTCTCGGTGATCTCATCGAGGGACTTAGCCGCTCGTGGGAGTTCTTTCATGATGTGCCTGGTGGTCCCAATCGCATTAATCCCGAGGTCATCAATGTAGGCGTCGAACGTGATCCCCTTAGGAACCTCCAGTTGGTCAAAGCCCCGCAGGGCAAATACCCTGATCATAGCGGTAGCAAAACTGCAGCCCGCTATGATTCCGACTCTCGCGTAAGTAGGAGGCGCAACCATTCCAGTTAGCACTAGGAAACGGGCAGAACGGTATCCCGCCATGCACACATCGGCGAGCGCATCAGGGAAACCGTGCTGCCTGCATCGAAGAGCCAGAAGTTCAAGAGGGATGCGCTCGTAGTACTTGACAAAATCCCAGAGGAGAGCACAGGCCTCCTGCCCGCAGGCTCGGGAAGACTCCGAACGGGCACTTTGCCTCCAAACAACATCGCACGCGGACTTGAATTTTCCCGCCGCCCAGTACTCTCTCTGGTGTTTCCCTTCCCACTCAACCGCATAATCTCTCCTGCATTTCCCCCATAATCTGCACGGGCTGGGAAAGACCCCGATGGGGCGGAAGCCAGTGGAGGGCTTCGGCAGCACGGCAATAATCACGGCCTCCAGCTGCGGGGGAAGGGCGCCCGTGAGTTCCATTAACGTGAAAAGCCGCGAGAGGGCCCACAAAGCCCCGTCGGACAGCACCGAAAAGTGTCTCAGATGAAACCCGCCCAGGCCCGTGGCAGACCTGTGGGCAAAAGCGCGAGAAACCTTCCGAATAGTGTCAACCGAAATAGGAGGGAGGGGGGCATTCACTTTCCCTGGCCTTTCCTGAGGTACAGGGAGCCCTTCCCACAAATAGCGAAAACGATCTGCTTCGGCGGCCAGGAGCGCCTGCGGGCCGGACACCACGCAGCCTCCAGCACTAAGCGTAGTGGATGGCGTCCATCCTTGAGGATCTTTGGTGTAGCCATGCGCCCTACGCCCGCCTTGATCGACATTCTCGGTGAGCCAGTCCGCCCAATCTCGTCTGGCCTTGGCGGCGTAGAAGGCGCTACATTGTGATACAAAGTCGGTAACCTGGGTAGAGACCTCTTCGACTTGGGCAATCAAAACCTCCTGAGCCTCCAAAAAGCTAGGATCAGCGCCCAACCCTTCCAGAGGGTCTTCCAAAACCTTGAGGTCCAAAATCACCGAGGAAACACGACCGAAAACCGCTTCAATCCATGGGAACATGTTGTCGGGCTTACACAAGCTTGGGGGGGGAGACGACAGAACGCACCCCACTTCCCGAGCCTGAGGCCAGCCCCCCCTCTGCACACACATAGAAAGCCGTTTGAACTTCGAAGCGAGCCAGCGGCAGGCGTGGAGCTGGGGGTACCGCACGCACCCGCGGTCTTTACTGAGGATCGGCCTCCAATGGGTCTTGGGCCCCATACCCCTCGACCCCAAAACTGGAAGTTGAACCCCGAACGCCCTGGAAAGTTCCCGTTCAGCAAGGCCCGCCCAAGACGCATAAGCTTCACGAAATAGGCGAGCAGTCATAACCCCATCGCCCCCTCTCTTGGCTCGAATGATAGTCGCGTCCAGCTGGGCACGCACGCGCTTAAGTCCATCGGTTCTGGCTGAGGTCCGAAGGGTAGTTCCGATGGGAGAGGAGGCGGGCGTCTGAAAGCGAGGTAGTGCATCTGGGCCAGTCCAGCATGGAACTCGAGACAGACTGGGCCGTGCGGAAAGAAATCAGCGCCCTCGATTATGCGAACTTCGGCGGCGCCCCTGGAAAGCCCAGAAGACACAACGAAGTAGTCGTAGACTTTGCCCGCACCAGCGTGACAGGTAGGCTTGCTGGGGTCGATGACTTGACCAACCAGGGTGTTCACGAAAAAGGACTTGGCGAGTTCGGATGGCTCCATGTTCCAGTCTCCCCCGACATGGAATGGTTTCCCGCAGGTGGACCCTTCCGCCCCTATCGCCGACAGTATCTCGAGGCTAGATTCCGAGAGCCCCTCAGAGCCACGCATGTACACAGAACAAACTTGAAACACGTCCCCTTGGGGCGCATGCACCAGGGCCGTGATGGCCCTATGGGGGGCCAGCTCAAGCCCCGTGGGCGCCCGATGAAGCCCAAGATTGGCGCGACACAGGATCGAGACTCCCGCAGAAGGGCCCCCTTTCGGGCCCAGTCGTGCCAGGGATCCAAAGAGATTTGAAACCGAGGCCAAGACAAACGGAGGAGGCTCTATCCAAAGCCTCCTGTGTCAAAAGCTTGTGCTCTTGGACTAGAATAACTTCAGCATCTACACTAGGGAGCCACTCATTCACCGACCCCCAGACATTACCGTCAATCGACACGACCCTCAGACGGAACGACTGGTGGCCTGGAGGTGGCGGGGGCAAAAAGGGGCCTCCAAATTCGGTACCCAACCCAAGCTCCGAGAAGGAAGCATCCCTGGCTCGCGCGTTGTGACTAATATTTCGAGGCAAAACAGGAAGAAGTTGGGCACGAGGAGGAGGGGCCCTGACAGCCCGCACTCGCTGTCGACCTCCCTCCGAAAAAACTGAACTGGAACACCTTTCAGGTGTTGCACGCACAGAAAAGTTGAACCCCCCCTTCAGGCCTGCTGACCGTCAGGGGTGCTGCGATTTTGCTGCTCACTGTGCCGCTCGCCTGAGCCGCTGCTCTCAGGAGTCGCCTGCTGCTGCTGAACACGCTCCGCAACTCGTGCTGCATGCTCGCGAACTCGGCTGGCTGAGGCGGTTGGCTGGCTGGCGTCGCTGGCCGAGGCGTCGCCGCTGCCAGAGGCACCCCCAGGACGCGACCCAGCTTCTTCAGCGCTTCCTTCGCGAACTCCGCCCCCAGCCGACACGGCCCCGTCGCACCCCTTCCTGCGCTTGGTGGCCATGCGCTTGAGGTACCCGTCGTGCTCGGCCTTGGCGACTGCAGCACGCTCCATAGCTTCGGCGAACAGGGCCTTGGCTGCCTTGCCGATATGCTCCTTGAAGTCGGCCCGGCGTCGCTCCACCTCTTGAAGATCCGATGCCTCCATGCCCTCAGCGTCGACAGAGAAGAGGCCTCCGTCGTCGATGGCGATGTTGGAGACCCGCCCGTCCACGAGGTCGCGGAGTGATAAAGTGGGCCCAGGCGTGACTTCTGCGTCAGCCGAGGGAGGAACAACTGCACTGTGAAGCTGTGCAACCAGTTGCCGATGTTCTGTGACCATGGCCTCGGACTGCTTCGAGAGGTCGTGGATGAGAACCTCCTGCGCCCTGATGCCGTCCTGCCACTTCGCAAGCTTCGCCAGCTCAGCCTCCAGCCTGCCGTCGAGCTTCTTGATGCGGTGGTGCAGGTCGCTGACCTGGTCCTGCAGGGCCTTGGGCGGGGGCTTCGAGGCTGCCGCCATGGAGTCCAGCTGGCCTTGGTACCTGGCCGCGGTAGCCTGGTCACCTGCGCGGCGTGCCAGGGCGACTAGCATCTGGAGCTCCTTTGCGTCCAGCGGGGCGTCCTGCCCACGGCCGCTGTTGCCCGTGCCCTGCGCCGTTCCTCCAAGCTGAGGTCCAGGCGGGAGGGCAGCCCACTCTCCTGGGGGGTGATACCCAGGCGCACGAGGCAGACCCTGCTGATGAGACCAAACGCCGCGAGGAGGAGCATGCTGGCTGGCCGAAGGGGCCTGCCTCGGCGCACCGCAGTGCTTGCAGTGCGACGCCCAGACTGTGGTCTTGCCGCACCCGCATGCAACGCACTTCCAGCAGTCGCTCCTGCCAGCCGCGCCGTACCCTTTGCCAGCAGGCCACTGGGCGCCTCCGTAGTCGTAGTTACTCCAGTCCTGCCGCTGCCAGCCCTTGGAGCCGCCGCCGCGCCACGGGGGAGGAGTGCCTCCGCCGCCGCCGCCGCCGCCCTTGTAAGGGCCATGGGACATCAGTCTGACTGGGAAAGATGGACGAGAAAGATAGAAGCCAAAATTTGACCCGCGGATCCCTTGCCGTTCTGAAGAGAGGACCCGCAAGCGCTCACCTGCGCCAGAACGGCTCCCCGCCCTGTCGGCAGGGCTCCACGGGCGCCTTGAGCCAAAATGGCTTGAGCCAAAATGGCTACGGAAGGGGAGGAGGAGGAGGAGGAGGAGGACGAGGACGAGGAGTAGGAGGACGAGGAGGAGGAGGAGGAGGTGAGGGAGGAGGAGGAGGAGGGGAGGAGGAGAGGAGGACGAGGGGGAGGAGGACGAGGAGAGAGGAGGAGGAGGAGGAGGAGGAGGAGGAGGAGGAGGAGGAGGAGGAGGAGGAGGAGGAGGAGGAGGAGGAGAGGAGAAGAGGAGGAGACGGAAGAGGAGGAGAAGGAGGAGGAGGAGGAGGAGGAGGAGAGGAGAAAAGGAAGAGGAGGAAAGGAAGAGGAGGAGGAGGAGGAGGAGGAGGAGGAGGAGGGGGATAGGAACGACGACGACAACGACAAATGAGTGGAGGAGGAGGAGGTGGAGGGGGAGGAGCAGCAGCAGGGAGCAGGAGGAGGAGACGGAGGAGGAAGAGGAGGTAGTGATCGAGAAGGGGGTGGAGGAGGGCCGAGGAGCAGAAAGAGGCCGCTCCTCATCCTCATGCCCCCCCATCCTCTTTCACATTCTGAATACAACATTGATACTGCTTTCCGTCGTTCCGACGGCAATTCAGTTCCGATTTTGTGGAAGCATGGACGGAGCAAATTGCATGCGTCGGGAGATGGCGATACGCAGTTCAGCTCGGATCGTTTCAAGCTGATTTGTTTTAGCTTGTGGGCTTGTCGATTATAGTGACATTTCGGCGGAGTGAGAGCTCGGACAAATGAACGGACCTACCAGCCACCCCTAAGATACTCACTAGTTCAGGGCTGACGTCTTGAAGGACGTGCTCGTTCGAGTAGATTGCTAAAATGTGCTTGCCTATCCCACACCGTATTCGGTGACGTGCCGTGCTCCTGTAGAGACAAACAGTTTACCCGAGACGTGATTTGATGTGATGGGGGCTAGCAGGATGCATGTATTGCGTTGTGCCACGTCAGCTACAGACCCTCACTGTAGCCGCGGTGTCGTGACTCATGGGATGTGCCCTGCCCGAATGTGTTGGAATGATCGGGCCCGACCATGGCCAGAATCACCAAACAACAACGTCCCTGGACTAGGCACACGTGTTCTTACACAGTATCCATATCCACCATGTGCGTACATTGTTGTTCATGGCTACGCGTTTGAGCCATGGGAAGGAAAAGCACATCAAGAAGTCCTGGAGGCCCAGCCTTCTTGACCAGGACGTCAGGTCGTAGAAACCCGTTGGGCGCAACTCGGCCGCAACGGCTCCACTTGTTATCTGGTGTGGCACGCTTGCGACCCATGGTGATCATAGTTTGCAGCGTGCCATGTCTTCGCTCTGCAAACGTCGATTGTTCCCGAGCGTTTGGCAGCGCAACGCACGGTCGCACGCACCGTTTCCGAAGCCGAACAGGAGCTGATGCGCTTAGCGCAGCGCGGAAGTTCTCCGAGGAACCAGGAGCCGCAAATGACAACCGTGAAAGCGAGACGTGTTGCATCAGAGTGGAGCGCAAGGGTTGGATCCCCTATCCATCCGAGCGAGCGTTTACCGATACTTTCTGCAGCCGCGCTGGTTCAGGGCAGGGGGTTCACACTCGAGCTGGCGCAAGCGCACACGATGACGATCGCACCCACGTAGCCGTGCCGATCGCACTCACGCAGTTGCCGAGGCAGCGTAGATCGTGACGGAATGGTTGATGCGTGCGAGGTGTTCAAGGCAGTTTTTTCGACGTGCTTGTTGGCACTCTGCGTTGTCGTCGTGATGGCCGTGATCCGCGCAGGCGACACGAGCATCGCCGCAGAGTGGAGCCCCGCGCTTGCCTGCATAGTCATGTGGCTGCTCATATGCTGGCTGTCGGTCGTCGAGGGAGGCAAGGCGTCCCTGATCGGGCTTCCCCCCGTCGAGCGCCACCTTTACAAAGGTGCGGGGAGCCGAAGAAACTGAGCACATGGGCGCTAGTCGAAACATCAGCTGATCTCCACCATACTCAGAGGAGGAGCAAAACGGTACCGAAACCGCGACCATTCCCTCGATTCCGCCTTTTGGGGTTCCCTTGGAGGCCCTCGTCGCCACCGCTGCATTCGCTTCGAAATTCTGGTGAGAACGCACCCCGAGAGAGGTCCGGGGAGTGGCGGTGTGGGTCCCTTTTGGTTGCCCCAGCTGGTCGAAACATGGGCCGATGTTCACCGCACGGCTGATTCGTGTCGTGTCGACGCGGCGGCGACCCCAGCGCGGGCGTCCAGGGTTGAGCGCCGCCAGTGGCCCAGCAACGGCCAAAATGGTCGAGCGATCCACGCGGCGTCAGAAACCAACGCCGGGATCGTCACGATGCGAACCCTGCGCACAGGACGCCGTGGTCGGCTTCTCGGGGGGAGCGCGCTGGTCTGGGCCCCGGGTTTTCGTGTGTGGGCCCCAGACGGGGCCCCCACAGCCCTCGCGTGTCCCCGCCTTCGCGTCCCCACAGCGCTGCCGACGTGAAAGACTCGTATTTTTCCCCCGCGCGCGCGCGCATGTGTCTCTGGCCACGCGCAGAGGGGGGCAGGAGGAGGGGAGGAAGGCTTCTTGGCAGCACCCCTGCTTCTCAGGAGGCGCGGGCCTTGTCTGTGGGTGTGAGGCCGGCGGCCTCCTGCCGAGAGGCCTCACCCCCTCCTCCTATATACCCCCCCTCTGCGCGCCGTGCGCCGGGGAGGGGGGTCCAAGCGCAGATCCAAGAAATCCGCGCGGAGCGCCACAAGCTTATTCCCCATATCCCAAGATGGGGTGATTGTTACTACTTGGGCGCCTCCTACTCCTCCTTCCTCCTCCTCTCCTCCTCCTCCTCCTCCTCATACCTAGACTTACGCGTACACTGACTCATTCGTACACAGGCTTACTCATACTGAGACCTGATCAGATTAGCTTACCCACACTCAGACCTACTCATACCCAGACCTATTCATACTCAGACTTACTCATACTGAGACTCACTCATACCTAGATTTACTCATACTCAGACCTTCTCATTGTCTGATTTACTCAACACACAGCAGATTGTGAGGATGTCTCAGGCGGGGCGCTGGTTTCAGCACCCCTAAGGGGAGCCGCCGAAGGGTGTGACACGGTCCCGCTCGCGGCCGTTTTGTGGGGATGTCTCAAGGGTTTGCTTGTTTTCTGTCTCAACATCCTTCGCTTGGAGAGCAGATTGTGAGGATGTCTCAGGCGGGGCGCTGGTTTCAGCACCCCTAAGGGGAGCCGCCGAAGGGTGTGACACGGTCCCGTTCGCGGCCATTTTGTAGGGATGTCTCAAGCGGTTTGCTTGTTTTCTGTCTCAACATCCTTCGCTTGGAGAGCAGAGTGTGAGGATGTCTCTGGCGGGGCGCTGGTTTTCAGCTACCTAAGGGGAGCCGCCAAGGGTGCTTTCACGGCTCCGTTCGTCGCCGTTATGTGGGGATGTCTCTAGCGGTTTGCTTGTTTTCGGTCTTTGTTTTGTGTCCCGAATGGCTCTCCCCGTTGCGTACGGCAGTCAAGGAGGAGTGACCAGGTGTTGATGGCGCAGAGCTTGTGTGACCGTGGGATGTTGCTTTCTCTCTCCGTGGTGCTTTCCAATATTGCCGTCGTCAGTTGGAAAGGGAACTTGAGAAGGTTCATTCTCCCGCGTGCGTCTTGGGCTGGGGAGGGAACTTGAAAAGGTTCACTCTCTAGCTGCGGGAGAGGGAACTTGAAAAGGTTCAATTCCCCGCTGTTGGTCGAACTGGAGAGGGAACTTGGCGCGCGTGTGCTCGTCGCTCACGTAGACGCGCTCTTATAACAAACCTATCATAGACATATGTTCATCCTAGCACTACCCTACAATATGAGATGCATGTATGGCTCATATGGCTAGACGCTCATTTAAATATCCCAAATACAATATTGCCGTTTTAAAATGGATGCACATATGGAGAGCTCCACGCCGTGACTGATGTTTGCGGCGTTCCTCCTGCTTCTGGCAAAGGGGGGACGGGCTCAGGTGGGAACGCATCGACCCCCAATCGGTCCGCGGACTGCGCGTGTGCACCGCACCGCGCTGGCCTCTCCAGAGGCGCAGTCGGTCCTCGACCCGGGAGTGGCACGGCGCACAGCTTCTGGGCTCCCAGAGCCGAAAGAAGGCTGTGCACCGCACCGCGACGGAGCGGGGCCTGAAGGGATTCCGAACACGGTACGGCAGGTTCGCGTCGTGTCGAGCGGCGGTGACGCCACCGCGTGCGTTTAGGGTTGAACGCCGCCCGTGGCCCAGAATCGGCCTGTCGTTGAACGATCCGGCGATCACGGAACGTCCGATCGTTCAAGCTTGAACGATCCCCGCGGTGTCAGGAACGAACACCGGTACGACGCGAGCCAGGATTCGGATTCACTGTCACCCCGTCTGGCCAGATATTCCGTCTCCAGAGCCGCGCTTCTATAACGTCTATCGAATTAGAGCTGGTTTCAGAGGTCATGGCCCAGTTGCTATGCTATTTTTTGAAGCCCATGACAGTTGATTCGCATCCCCTTTGCACCTTGCAGCGTGGATAGGCTATTCTCCTCAGCTTCGGATTTGGTAAGGAGTAGGCGGTAGGGGCCACAAGCAGTTACAAGGCACCCCGTTGTCTGTTAAAGACCCACCAGCACGCGACAGCAGCCACCGCTCAGAGAAATGGCACAGGCTGGGAAAGAACACTGTTGGTCTGAGCAATTCGGGCGACAACATGTCTACATGTCCGCTGCCTCTGGCCAAGCCCATCCAGGGCCCAGTAGCGGTGTATACGCTCGGAACTCAAGAGACGGGGGTCAGTGCAAACGGGGGTCAGCCAGAGCGCCGAATCTTGCAAGATTCTGCAGAGCCAGGGCGCATTGACCCGGGTTTGGGTGCAGGATCTAGCAGGATCTTGCAAGGCTTGACTGACCCGGGTCTGGATTGACCAGGGTCAGTGCGTCCCCGATACGCCTTCTTGGGCCCAAGATGGGTTTGGCCAGGGGCAGTGGATGTGTATTGATCTCGTTTCCGCAGCAGTGGGGGCCAACTCTTGCGCACCCAGCGACCGCTCGACGCACACGTCGTCTCTTGGGCAACCTCCGCCTTATCCTAGCTATGCTGGCTGTGCTCTCTCTCGGCTCTCTCGGCGCCCTCGGCCCTGGCACGACAGGCGCTGATTTTCGAGATGGCAGGGCGGCACCAATTGTGCAGCATGTTGGCAGCGCGCCAGCGCACGTGATCCATCAGCGACAGTGGGGCCTCTGCGATACGCAGGGCGCGCTGGCGAATTTGGCTCCGATACCTTCGCGTCCCGAGAGTAATCCTCAAGCAGCCGCCGCCGAGGAGGAGGAGGAGGAGGAGGAGGAGGAGGGAGAGAGGAGGTCGGGGCAGGGAGGGAGGAGGACAAGGAGGAGGGTTAGAGGAGGAAAAGTAGGGATGGAGGAGGAGGAGGAGGAGGAGGAGGAGGAGGAGGAGGAGGAGGGAGATGAGGAGGAAGAGGAGGAGGAGGAGGAGGAGGAGGAAGAAGAGGAGCAGGAGGAGGAGGGCCGCCGCTCCCCTCATTGCAGGAACTGCGGCAGGGGGGCAGCACGTCCGGGTACCGTATGGGTTCGCGTCGCGTCGACCAGCGGCGACCCCGCCGCTGGCGTTCCACGTGGGGCGCCGCCAGCGACCCGGGACTCGGTCGATGTTGAACGCAGGGCTGAACCTAATTGGTGTTATTTCGTTTGGGGAGGGAGGTACAGGAAAACAGGTATAGAGCAAAACGAAAAACATAACGAAAATGAAACGAAAAGCAACGTTTCGGTCCAGCCCCGGTTGAGCGAACCGGCCGATCGTTCCAGGTGGATCCCCGCGGTGCCGGGATAACCCACACCGATGTCTACGTACGTTTGCCGTACGTTGCATCGCCGCTGCCTCTCCCCGTCCTCTCCCTCCCCTCCCCGAGGCCTCCAGAGGCGGCTCGCGTGGCCCCACGCGCACCCGAAGCGCCTCGGGATCTCGATCGGTCGTCGAGCCCCCTCCTTGTCTGCTCCCGCGCTCGGTTGATCGCGGTGCGGCCCCACCTCCTCCTCCTCTTCCTTCTCCTCCTCCTCCTCCTCCTCCCTCCTCTCCTCTGCTCCTTCTCCTCCCTCCTCCTCCTCCTCCTCTCCCTCCTGCCTTCCTTGCCTCCTCTCTCCTCCCTCTCCACTCTCTCCTCCTCTCCTCTCATCTTCCTCCTCCTCCCTCCTCCTCCTCCCTCCTACTCTCCTCTGCTCCTCATCTCCTCCCTCCTCCTCATCTTCTCCTTCCTTGCCTCTCTCCCTCTGCCTCCTCCTCCTCCTCCTCCTCTCCTCTCCTCTCCTCCTCTTCTTTCCTCCTCCTCCTCCTCCTCTCCTTCCTGGGCGCGGATTTTAACATGGAGCCTGAGCAGCTCCTGACTGGGGGCCTGGGGGACCAGAAAAGCATCCAGTTCCTGGTGCCTGAGGGTCACACGATGAAATCTGTTGCGGGTCTTAAGCAGTACGATTTCTTTATTGCCTCCTCTGACTTGGCCAAGACGGTCAGCAGTGTGCAGGCCATCCGTGACACCAACCTCTGTACGCATGTCCCAGTCAGGATTAGCATGCATCCGCAGTTCGGACGGTTGCAGGCTTTGTCTTTTCGGAAACCCCCTCCGCTGCCCACGTCGCCTCTCCCGCCTGTGTGCCTCGTCGCCGCGTGTGAGCCTCCGACGTGGCTGCATGATGTGCTGGACTCGTCTCGTAGAGCGGCGACGGTGGGGGATTTCGAACGAGTTCAGGATTCGGTTGATTTGGTCTATAAACACTGGGCGAATGCTGCCGAGCGTGAGGTCTCCGCTGCCACGGGTAAGGTCCTTCCTGTTTGGGGTTCTCGTGGTAAGCCTCCCCAAATGTGCTGGCGCCCAGTGCTGTCCAAGGACTCTGGCAAAGGCGATGGCACACTGTTTGCTGCTAGGTGGCTGACCAATCTCTTTAGAGAGTTCGAGTGCTACTGGACCGTGGGAGACCAGTCTGGCATCGGACGGGTGCTCGAGCGCCTGGAGCAGCCACCAGCTCAGTGCGCCGCTGATCTAGGCCAGATGGAGAATTTTAGGTCTTCGCTGGAGGAGTTCGTCCGCGAGCTCCCGATGTACGAGCCAGCAGACGGCCCAATGCTTGATTTTTTCCATCACTTGCATGAGATGTGCCGTGACATGCTTGCGAATATTGAGGCTGCTTCTAGGAAGCTTGCCAGGAAAGAGTTCAAGGAGTGGTTACTGTTTAAGGCGAATCGGGGAGCCCGAAGGGTCCACACCGTTTCCAAAGGAGCGACGCCATGGGTACCCACCACTACCCTGTCCTTGGACGGAGTGGTGGTGGCGGACCCCTTGTCGTTGCTCCAAGCTGAGTCCAAACGTTTTTCCGACCTCTGGGGGGATGCTGGTGAGGGTCCCTGGTTCCATGTCGGTGAGCTTGCTCCTGAACTTCCTGAGGTTCCTGTGGAGGCGATACGTGAGTTTTCCAGGCGTTTCAAAATCAACACTTCTGTCAGCGTCGACGGATTTCACATGCGGCATTTCTCTTTCATGAGTGACGAGCTGCTCAGAATTCTGTGTGGTCTGTTTGCCGTGATGGAGCTCACGGCGCTGATACCGAGACAGGTGGCCATCACTCTCCTTACGTTGATCCCGAAACCTGCTTCTGGTTTTCGCCCGATTGGGAATTTTTGTGCGATTTACCGTGCTTACGGTAAGGTGCGGAGGCCCCTGGCCCAGGAGTGGGAGTTCAAAAACGCTCGGAGTTTTTTCGCGGCTGGGCCTTTCGAGGGGGCCCAGGACGTGGTGTGGAGACAGGCGGTTCGTGCGGAGACCTCGACATTGAGTAAGGGTGAAGCTGCCACGGTCCTGCTCGATCTTTACAAATATTATGAGACTATTGATCTCAAGTTGCTCCTGTGGCGTTGCAAGCAGGTGAATTTCCCCCTCGCGATCGCTCGGCTCGCGATTGCGATGTATCTTCAGGCTCGGTTTTTTGTGTTGAACGGGTTTGTTGATGGGCCCTTCTGGGCCTTGGGGGGCATCATCGCGGGGTGTACGTTTGCCACCACGTTGATCAGAGTGTACTCGATTGCGTCCCTCGACATGCTGCGCATTCCGCCACAGGTGCATTTTAAGTTGTATATCGACGACTCTGGCCTCAGTGCTACGGGGTCGCGGCGATACATTGTGGAGCATCTGCCACCGGTGGTCAGAGCCTTGGTTTCTATTCTGGAGGAGGGGATCGGAGCTAAGGTGAGTCAAGATGTGGGAAAGAGATCCTTGATCGCTTCTTCTAAGGCGCTTGGGCGTGATCTCGCTCAGGCCCTAGGTGGCCTGGCTGGCCCCTTAGTCAGTTCAGCGGCGAACCTAGGAGTGGATGATTGTGTGGGACGCCCTAGACGCGTTGCTGGTAGGAGCTCGAAGCAAAAGAAGCGTGAGCAAAAAGCTCGGGGTTTTGTTTCCCGTTTGGCCCGCTTGAGGCCTCTGGTTGGGGCCCGTGTGGCCAAAAACGTTTTTGCCTCGGGAGCTTTGGCCTCGGAGCTTTTCGGATCCGAAATATATGGTGTGAGCGACTACGAGCTGTTGAGATTGCGGCGCCAGGCGGCGTCAGTCTTGCAACCATCAGCGTCTGGAAGATCGCTGACGGCTCTTCTTCTTTCGCATGGCGAGCCGTGTTGGTATGCGTCGGTCGCTCCGATGGTCAGATGGTCGAAGGAAATTTGGATTGCTCACCATCGGACCTACCCCCACTGTCTCTCGCTCCCCGAACTCAGGGAGGCGTGGGACGTTGGTTTCTCGGGAGACTCCCCTTTGTGGCGGTCGGTTTCGGGGCCGATCACTGCGTTGAGGAAATCATGTGAGCGGATTTCCTGGTCAATGCCTACCTTCGCTGTTTTTAGAACTGACAAGGGTGAGGAGGTTAAATTGACGGAGTTCTCGCCTACTTTGATTAAGAATTTGCTTCGCAAAGCTGTTGTGAGAGGTCTCTAGTGGGACATGGGGGCTCGTCTGAACATGTCTGGGCGTGTTTGCACTGATGGGGTCCTTAGTTATCTCCAGAGCACGAAGTATTCTGCCTTTGAAAAAGGCTGTCTGAGGGCGCTTTTTTGCAACGCGGTGTACACTCGTACGCGTGCGGCAGACCTAGGCTACCAGCTGCAGAACGTGCTGTGCCCGCTGTGTGGCGAGGCGCCTGACACGCTCCGCCATAGATTGTGGGACTGCCAGTGTCCTGATGTAGTCGAACTAAGGAACTCGATTGTGCCCATAAAGATCCAGAAGTGGGCGAGCCAGGTGGACGACAACTTGGCTGTCTTTGGGGTGTTTCCTCACCCAGGTGATGTTTTTCCTGCTCCGTTGGATAAAGGTGGTATTCAGGTGGAGTGGGCCCAAGGAGAGATTGGGGACCTTCATAGTGTGTTCGCTGGAGACATGTTCGTGGATGGATCGTGTTCGCGTTACATTGTGAAAGAATTGAACCGAGCTGGCTGGGCTTTCACTTTGGTTGACAGGGAGACTGGGCTTGAATTAGTGAGAGTCAGAGGACCAGTTTGGGGGCCATGCCCCCAGACTCCACAAGCAGCCGAGTTCTTTGCCATGTCTGTCGCCATTCAGTGGAGCACAGGCCAGTGTGACATTTTTTCGGACTGTTTAAATGTTGTGAATTTTTTCAGGATGCCTTGGATGGAGCAGATATCAGCCAGGTATATGTTTGCTGGCGTGGCTCAGTTTGCTCGTCCGCACATGCACAAAGTCACGATATCCAAAGTGAAAGCCCATCTTGCTGTCGATGAAGCGGTCGACGAAAGGGATCGCTATTTAAGACAGGGCAATGCGTGGGCTGATACCTCGGCCAAGGTTGCGGCATCCTTGCATCCTGCCCCGTCGGACGAGCTGCGTGAGGGCCTGGATCTTTCCGTGGCCGTGGCCCGAGCTGTAGGACGTTTGGGTGCTAGATTAATGTCTTTGTGGCCTAGATTAGACTTGGGCAAAGATTTAGAGCGAATCAAGCCACCTGCTAAAGAGCAGGCTCCTGCGAAACCTTCACATGAATGGCATTGGGTAGGCTCGTATTGGCAATGTGCTACGTGCTTGCGTGGTCGTCGTGGCACGTTTGGCGTCGAACCTCCTGGTGGGTCATGCTCGCTCGCTTTGCATGTGCACCCGTCAGTACTTCGTGATCTAGGGCATAGATGTGTGCTCATAGACTGTACGGATGGTAGTTTCGTTTGCATTTGCCACAAATGTGGTTATTACACGTCGGGGGGCCGGCTTGATCGCCTAGGTAAGAAGTGTGAGCCTTCGAAACGGGCCTCGCATTGTAATCCTTGGAGTCGTCTCCAAAAGGGCCTCCACCCGTCATACAATAAACCAGGAGTGCGGGTGGATGTCAATACGTTTTGTCAGGTTTAATTGCGCCTCTGCTCAGGGTGTGTGATGCGGTTCACTTTCATGCCACTGCTGTTGCACGTCCCTTGCTCGCTGCTGCGCGGCCACGGGGTGAAGGCTCCTTGTGGTGACGGCGGCACAGCGGGCAGTCTTTGGCACTTCGTTTGCGATGACGCTTGCGGCGGCGTGCGCGCGGAAGGAGCAGATCCGCTGCACTTAAGGGCCCCTTAAGTGCAGCGGGCTGTCTTGGCCTCCATCGCGGCGGTGCTCGAGCTGGCTCGAAGGGGCCTGCATCCCAAGGCGGGCGGGCCCCTCGAGCCGCTTGTTTTCTCGGTGCTCGGGGTGCCTGCGATGCTCAGCAGGCGCCCGAGCCCGAGGCACCTGAATAGTGGGCGGGTGCGGGCGGGGGGCGCGGTGCGAGTGGGGACTGCCCGGCGTTGCGCCGTTAGTGACCCTCGCACCGTTGCCCCCCTGCCCCGCGCACGGCGCGGAGAGCGCCCCTTGTTGGATGAGGGCCCTCTCTCGTTCTTTTTTCGAGGCGTGTTCGTGATTCACCTGCACGCTCTCGGCACTGTCCTCACTGTCCTCCTCCCCATGTTGCGCTGGATGCTTGTTGAAAAATTTGGTCAGGGCTTTCGCCAGCACGGCTGGCAAGGCTAGTCGGCCACGGGCTGACTGTAACACGTTAAATCTTCCCTGCCAATTAGCTTGCTGCAAGCAGCTGCCGCGGCTCGCTTGTTGCCTGTACTTTGTTTCCTGTGACTGACCCTGTACAGTGGGTCCGTGTCTTTCCTGGAGTGCGGGGTGGATCGATCGGTCCTCCTGACTGCTGCTCCTGGATCCGTTTGCAGCTGCCGTAGAGTGTGGCGCCGACGCCTACTCTGCTCTGTAGTTGTTTGCTGGGTCTCTGCATCACGGCCCCTTCGGAGGGCTCCCGTGTTGCACCCTGCTCGGGTGGCGGCTGCAGGTTGTATAGCTCTTCCTCGCCGCCCAGTCTGCTGTCCTTGTATAGTGGACAGCCCGAGCCGTGCTGCTGCGCAGTGATGTGCCTTCACCGCTGCGCTCCTGTCCTTTTTTTTTTTTTTTCTCGCTGGCACTCGCCACGCCAGCGGAGTCATGTGGCTGATCATGGGTCGACCCCCCCAAAAAAAAAATCCTCCTCCTCCTCCTCCT
>CAUYUJ010008379.1:0-2500 GCA_963575745.1 Prorocentrum cordatum
GGTTAACCCCTCCCCCTCCCCCCTCCCCGGGACCTGGATGTGGGGGGGTTCGCGAGGCGTTGGAGCGTCCAAGATGGCCCAAGATGGCTCCAAAAGGGCCTCTGAGAGCCCAAGATGACCTCCAAGATGGCTCCGGAGAGCCCGAGACGGCTCCAGATGGCTCCAAGATGCTCCAAGAGGCCCAAAGACCGCTCCAAGACGCCTCCAAGTGGCCACGGAACCTCCCCAGGAGGCCGCCAAGAGGCCAACATCCTTCAAAAACCGACAGAACACCAATGAAGTTGGCCTTCTCTCCTTTTTGCTTTCGATGGCCTTCCGAGGCCTCAAGACAGCCCAAAGGGGCCCCTAAGAGCTCCGAGAGAGGCCCAAAACGGCCCCGAGAGCGCCCGAGAGCGCTCCTCAGAGCGCTCCAGAGGGGTTCAATAGGCGATTACACTCTAGAAGGGCGAAGCTAATTAAGTACCCCCTTTTTGAGCGATCTCCTCCAATATTGCTCCAACGACGCCTGCAAGGCTTCCAAGGGCGCTCCAAGAGGGCCCCGACAAGCGCCAAGGAGGCCCAAATATGCCCCCAAGACGCCCGTAGGAGGCCCTGGGGACCACCAAAAGGCGCCCAAAGCGCCCCAAAGGGCCCCCAAGCTCGCTATGTTCCGCTTCCTCCTCCTCCTCTTCCTTGTCCCTCCTCCTCCCCGTCCTCCTCCTTCACTTTCTCCTCTTCCTCCTCCTCCTCCTCCTCCAACTTCTCCTCCCTCCCCCTCTTGGGGTACGATGGTTTGTCCAGGTTCCTCTGTATGCTTCCCCACACCCCTGATCACGGCAACTCGTCTGGACATCGTTGCTGGATGGGCTGGTGGGGTTACTTTTTGATCGCGAGCGCAAAAGGAAAGGCCGCGCACCGGCCAAAGCTACAGCTAACCAGCAGGAGCCTACATTGCACACAAGAAAGAGAGAGAGAGAGAGAGAGAGAGGCGAAGAGAGACAAAACGGCTGGTGGGGTTACTTTTTGTTGGTCCAACCGCGCGCCGTCTGGAAACGCGCAGCTAACGAGCAGCGGGCTAAATTAGGCCCTAAGCGACAGGAGCGGGCTACGCTGCCACTGAGGAGGCGAAGATATGAAGAACAGGTGGATCACGCTAAAGCCGACGAGTGCCGCTGGTGGGGATATTTTTTTGGTCGCGGGCGGACGCGGAATCGCTGTCGCTCAATGAGAGGTCGGGCCACGGGCCTGCCAAACTGGCCACGCGCAAGCCTAAAAGCACAGCGCCCGCTGGTGGGGTTACTTTTTTCCGGTCGCGGCCACGAGACGACGGTCAGGCGGCGAAAGCAAAGTCCGGGACGCGAGCTAGGCGAATTAGCTAAGACAGGCGCAGGCCGCCCGGCCCACTCAGACCGCAGCTGCGGGCTGACGGGTGAAGCTGATCTGATCGGCGCACTGCAAGCTCGTGCGCGTGCAGTGGACAGAATGTCACGGAATTCAAGCGGCCAAGGCACAGTCCGCACAGAGGGGACGCGGACCACAATGGGCAAATCCTTCGTGCTTAGTGAGGACGTGATTGCCGTTGGAGTGAGTCGCCAATTTGGCGCCAGGCTCCGAGCGGACGACCTGAGCTAGCCAGACAGGCTAAGCAGTCGTGAGCCGTGGTGCAACGCACAGGGGAGGCTGAAGGTGGGCCTGTAGGACTGCACCTGCTGCGGAAGGCTGAACCACTCTGCACCATGGCCAGCCGCTGGTGGGGTTACTTTTTTGGTCAGCGGCCGTGCGACGAGGGTCAGCCGGCGACAGGCGTGTCCGGGACGGCGGAACAGGCAAATTCCACGCTAGGCGTGTGATGCACGTGCACGGCCCGCATTCACAAGGACGCACCTAGCGAAGGGAGGTGCAGGCTGCGGAGTGAGTCGCCCAAGCGGCGCCAGCTCGTGGGGTTACGCGAAACGTCAAGAATTCCCTGGTTCCACGGGCCCCCTGCGTGCCACACACCGAGCGGTCGCCAGCACGAGGAGCGAGGAACCATTGCGCGAGCTTGGGTATACGGTGTACTGATGATTGCACCTTGATTTCGCATCTCGAGGAGGCCCTCTAGCCAGAACGCTGATGGTAACAGCGCAAGGTCTGCCCTGGCACAGCAACAGCTCGGGCCAGAAGGGCTTGATTCAAGACGGCCCCAGAGGCGCAAAAGGCAACCCAACAAGGCCCCAAGAAGCGCCCAAGAAACCGAACACGATCCGACAATTCCCGCCGTCCGCCCTAAGAGGGCGCAGGAGGCCTCAAGAAGGCCAACAGAGGGTCCCAAGAGGCCCCCAAGATGGTCGCGAACGGCAAGAACCATTGATGTGCCATAGATGTTTCAATGTTTCGCTGGTTCTCGCCGTTTCGAGCTTCCAACGCTCCAAGACGGCCCAAGATACCCCCAGGACTCCCCCGAGGCGGTTCAAGAGGCCCCCCAAGAGGGCTCCAAGACGGCCCACGACGGTGCCACGACGGCCCAAGAGGCGCCCAAGAC
>CAUYUJ010008379.1:7500-40600 GCA_963575745.1 Prorocentrum cordatum
CGGGGGTGGTGATTTTGGTGGGGGCCTCGAAGATCAGGAGGGAGAAAAGCACACAGACACACAGTGGATCGTCGATTTCCCAGAAAATATGGGAAACTATGGGGAAGTGGGGGGGAAGACAGAAACCCAGAAAATGTAAGAAAATATAATATGGGGGATCTGTTAATTTGCGTGTATTTATGAGTGTGTCCCTGGGCCCCTTCAGAAAAGGACCCAGACGTGCGAC
Source organism: Prorocentrum cordatum (assembly GCA_963575745.1). Lineage (NCBI taxonomy): Eukaryota > Dinophyceae > Prorocentrales > Prorocentraceae > Prorocentrum > Prorocentrum cordatum. Next base: position 7,727 of record CAUYUJ010008379.1, read on the forward strand.
GTCCTGAGTTTTTCAGGACGGCGCCCCCGGCAGTCCAGACCCTTTCCCTGGGGCCGGCTTTTTCCATCCCGAGTCGTCTCTTGACGGCCCCGGGGCCCGGCGAGGGCCTCCAGGGGTCGAACATGGCGAAACACTGCCCGGCCTGATTTTCTTACGACGCCATCATGTCTGGGGATGGGGTTCCTTGACAAGCACATCGTCTTCGGCACCGCCTGAGTCGGGGGCCTTGCCCCCACCTGGCCTTGACGTGTGGCCCCTCCTTCCGCCTTCCCACTTCTCTGTGAATGAAAGCTGTGCGCGGCCCGCTTCGCTTCGACCCGAAGAGGTGCGCTCTCGACCCGCGGATCCAAAAAAGTCTGGGGATGGGGATGGGGATCGGTTGAACGATCCCGCGCCCCCTCGGCGGCGGCGGCTCCCCGTGGAATCTGCCCGAGGGCTCGCCTGGGCGTGTCCCCCTACAGGGGGATTCTGGGCGAAAAATCTAAAATAGTCCAGAACTGCCCCCCAAATGCTCAAAAAGTTCCCAGGCATTTGTTTAAACTGTGTCGGAAGAGTCTTAAATCGTCCAGAAATGCCAATACTTAAAACAAATCCCCTGGCTATTGTTTACGATGTTTTTTTTTACTATGTGCTTACTATGTTGTTACTATGCGTTTTACTATGTTTTACTATGTTTTTACTATGTTATTCCTCTGTTGTTACTGGCTATTTTACTATGTTTCTTGCAAAGAAAAAACGGGCTATGTGTTTTCACTATGTTTGAATATCCCCCCTGCAGAGGGACGGGCCCGACGGAACCCGAGGGCTCGCCCGCGGCTGCCCCGCGCCCCCGCCCGTGCTCGCCCCGCCCGCGGGCGCCGGCGGAGCTGCCCCCCGCGGGGAGAGGGGGGGCAGGCTTAAGTCGGGCCTGTCCCCCTACAGGGGGGATTTTCGACGAAAAATAATAACTACCCCAAAAATAATCCAAAAATATTCCCAAAATAGTCCGGGGACATTTTTTGAGCACTTGTGTTACCATCTTGGGGTAGTTTGGAGGTCTTTTGAATTTTTCGTCGAAGATCCCCCTGTAGGGGGACAGGCCCGACTCAGGGGCAGGCGCAGCGGCCACAATGTAGAGACAGCGCGCCGAGGCGTGTGCTCCTGCCCGGGGTGCCCCGGAGAGGGCCTGCTCCGGACTGCGCAGATGCCCACGAGGAGGAAGAGGAGGAGGAGGAGGAGGAGAAGGAGGAGGAGGCGGAGGAGGAGGAGGAGGAGGGAGGACGGAGGAGGAGGAGGGAGGAGGAGGAGGGAGGAGGGAGGAGGGAGGAGGGAGGAGGGGGAGGAGGAGGGGAGGAGGAGGAGGAGGAGGGGAGGAGGAGGAGGAGGAGGAGGTAAGGAGGAGGAGGAGGAGGAGGAGGAGAGGAGGGAGGAGGAGGAGGAGGGAGGAGGGAGGAGGGAGGAGGAGGAGGGAGGAGGGAGGAGGGAGGAGGAGGAGGGAGGAGGAGGAGGAGGAGGAGGAGGAGGAGGAGGAGGAGGTAGGAGGAGGAGGGAAGGAGGGAGGAGGGAGGAGGGAGGAGGAGGAGCAGGAGGAGGAGGAAAGGGATGACGAGGAGGAGAAGGAGGAGGAGAAGGAGGACAAGCGTATACCCACGACGCATCAACGATGTTGCAATAAACGCTCCTTTCGAATTCCCTCTTCATAGGTCCCCCACAGGTCCGAGTTCCCTCCCCCTATGAATGGGTCTCAGTCGGGCGGGTGGTATGGGACGCACAGATCCATACCAGTACTGTGTGTCCTCGTTGGGAGGCGCGCGTCCGACCCGAACATATCGTATACACATCCTGCGGCAGATCGTTTCCCGAGCGGTGTGGCCAGAAAGCGCCCGCCAGGACGCATTTCCTAGGAGCTTTCTCGGTGCGCGCGTCGCCCCTGGGAGGGCGACGCACGTCCCAGTCGGGCGGGTGGCAATCGAAGAAGACACAGCGGCACAATTCAGCATCAATCTTTGGCGCTCCGCACGGTGTTCTCGGATCCGCGCTGGCGGCGCCTCCGGCGCCGCTCCCTGGCGCGCGGAGCGCGCCAGGGAGGGGGGTCCGGCGGCCCGGCGCAGATCCAAGACATCCGCGCGGAGCGCCGAAAGTTTACACGTTGTTCACGTCTAATCGTGCTCATTTCTAATCGTGCTCGTTCCTGATTGTTCCTGGCGCCCTAGTGGCCAGGAAGAGGCCCAGAACAGAACGATCAGAAAGGCAAGGATCTTGGCCCCCCAAGAGAGTCAAAGAACCTTCGAAGAAGCAGACAGGAGGAGTGTGCCTGTTTCATGGTGTTTTCTCCGAGGTGCTCCTCCTCCTCCTCCTCCTTTTCCTGCTGCTCCTCCTCCTCCTCCTCCTCCTCCTCCTCCTCCTTCTCCTCCTCCTCCTCGTCATCCCTTTCCTCATCCTCCTCCTCCTCCTCCTCCTCCTCGATCCTCCTCCTCCTCCTCCTCCTCCTCCTTTCTGCTGGCCTCCAGGGGGGCAGCCTGGGAGGTCGTGCCCCGGGGGGCCCTCGGGGCTGCTCCTGGAGGCCCGGGGGGGGCCCCAGGCAGGCCCTGGCGCCGAGCGGGTCGCAGCGGGGGGTGGACCTGGACTTCGGTCGGGCACGTCCCCCTGCAGGCGGATGTTGGAGGAAGGATAAGAAAATCAACAAATGCACAACGAAGACTCAACAATAGTTCAATTATCCCAGTGCGACCCTACCTAGGAGTTGGAACCCCTAGGAAAGCAGCATTAGTAGTAAGAGTAACGCTAAGCTAAAGCTAAGCTAAAGCTAAGCCACAGCTAAGCTAAAGCTAAGCTAAAGCTAAGATACAGCTAAGCTAAAGCTAAGCTAAAGCTAAGCTAAAGCTAAGCTAAAGCTAAGCTAAAGCTAAGCTAAAGCTGAGCAACAGCTAAGCTACAGCTAAGCTAAATATAAGCTAAAGCTAAGATACAGCTAAGCTAAAGCTAAGCTAAAGCTAAGCTAAAGCTAAGCTAACGCTAAGCTAAAGCTAAGCTAAAGCTAAAGCTAAATCTAAGCTAAAGCTACAGCTAAGCTACACCTAAGCTACAGCTAAGCTCAAGCTAAGCTAAAGCTAAGCTAAAGCTAAGCTAAAGCTAAGCTAAACGCTAAGCGAAAAGCTAAGCGAAACGCTAAACTAAAGCTAAGCTACAGCTAAGCTAAAGCTAAGCTAAAGCTAAAGCTAAAGCTAAAGCTAAAGCTCCCAGGGGACTGGGGGGAACCGCTCCCAAGGGACTGGGGGAACCGCCCGGGGCGTGTTCCACTGCCCGGCCCCTTTAAGCTAAGAGAGTAAGAACCCTTCTAGGCAGAGCCTAGGTAGGGAAAAAGCGTCCCCCGATTTTTGTTTGTGACCATGTTTTGAATACTCCTCCTGTAGACTTCGGTCGGGCACGTCCCCCTGCAGGCGGACGTTGGAGGAAGGATAAAATTATCCCAGTGCGACCCTACCTAGGAGTTGGAACCCCTAGGAAAGTAGCATTAGTAGTAACAGTAACGCTAAGCTAAAGCTAAGCTAAAGCTAAAGCTAAGCCACAGCTAAGCTAAAGCTAAGCTAAAGCTAAGCTAAAGCTAAGCTAAAGCTAAGATACAGCTAAGCTAAAGCTGAGCAACAGCTAAGCTAAAGCTAAGCCACTGCTAAGCTAACTATAAGCTAAAGCTAAGTTAAAGCTAAGCTAAAGCTAAGCTAAAGCTAAGCTAAAGCTAAGCTAAAGCTAAGCTAAAGCTAAGCTCAAGCTACGCTAAATCTAAGCTAAAGCTAAGCTAAAGCTAAGCTAAACCTAAGCGAACAGCTAAGCGAAACGCTAAGCTAAAGCTAAGCTACAGCTAAGCTAAAGCTATGGCTAAAGCTATGGCTAAAGCTAAAGCTAAAGCTCCCAGGGGACTGGGGGGAACCGCTCCCAGGGGACTGGGGGAACCGCCCGGGGCGCTTTCCACTGCCCGGCCCCTTTAAGCTAGAGAGTAAGAACCCTTCTAGGCAGAGCCTAGGTAGGGAACATATCAAAACATACACAGCGAAGACTCAACAATAGTTACAAGCATCGCCCCCCGATTTTTGGTGCTGACCAGTTTTGAATGCTCCTCCTGTAGAGGGACAGGCCCGACGTAAACCTAGATGGGGGGTGAAGAAACTGGAAGTCCAGATGCGCTCCCTTCCCGCCTGCCCTCAGGCCATGGATTCATCTGTGGGGGGCTGCCGGCTGATGGCTACGCGCCTTGGTCATTTCGCTCAGGAGACCAATCAGGCATGACAGGCGTGTGGCAACTTTCAGGCGACCCCTTTGGCGATGCTTGCAACCTGCCTGTCTGTAACATGGTTCGGCTAGTTCGGATCATGCCGAATTCGGCGTTGGTTTCTGACACCGCGGGGATCGTTGAACCTTGAACGATCGGCCGTGTCCGAAATGTCAGATTATTCAACATTGACCGATTCTTGGTCACTGGCGGCGTTCAACGTTGGACGCTCGCCGCCGGGTCGACACGACGCAAACCGACCGCAACGGCAAAATGCGAAGACAAAGCGTGCTCGCCCCTAAGACCAGGCCGCTTGCTGCCCAGAATCGCAGGCCTAGAGGTTGACACCAACACCAAGATCGGCGGTGTGCCTCCACCGAGGGAAGACGATCCCGATCTCGGTGATGGTGGTAATATTCTGGCTTCCAAGGTGGCCGAAATATTGCCACCAACACCGAAATCTAGGATCATCTTCCCCCTGTGGGGGCACCCCCCTGGGCTGGTGTTGGTGCCAATTTCCAGGCCTCGAACAGAAGCCTATGCTCCCGGCGGCGGCGGCGCATACAAAACCATGGTCTCCGTTGGCATCATCGGGAAGTTCTTGAGGGCCTGCTGCTCCGGCGTCAGGCAGAAGCATCCGCCACCGCGCCGGCAGCGGGTTTGCGTGCGTCGGACCCTTTCGCCTTCTGTGGAGCAACCATTAGGGCCCCCCGGCGCATCGATCCCAAGATGCGTTTATTTGTTGTGGCCAAATCCCTAAGTTTTTGGCCTTCCAGGCCTCTTGGACCTTCCCCCCCGCCCCCCCCTCCCCAGGCGTCCCCCACCCCCGCCTGCCCAAGCGCGGTGGTGGAATAGCGCGGGAGCGCCACAGGATAGCTGACAACAACACGGCTCGTGCTTGAGAGGCATGTCGGCGCGTTCGCGAAGCTCATCATACGCTGGCGTTTTCACAAGCTTGCCATCGCCATCGAGGTACGCGATCTTGCGGACAATGTACTGATAGGTCACGTTTGCGTTTTCCATCACAGGGGCCGTGGAGTTGACACTGATTCGCATCATCAGGCCATCTTCATACGGCAGCTCACCACCATCAGGAAGCAAAAACTTATCCTCTGGCCCAACCCTGTAGATCCATCCAGAGCCCAGCTCATCTCGGCCCATGTTGATCCATTTGTTGTTTGGGGAGATCTGGATCCCCAGAATTACATCGAAAAGCTTTGCGCCAATGAGACCGCCAGTGCCAAATGCGGTAGTGCCTGTTGTGAAGTTATTCGAATAGATTTTCTGCATGAACTTGTCAGATCTCCAGTCGCCGTCTTGGAAAGTTAGGATGTGTTCGTGAGGGGCGATGTTGTCACATAGCCAGTATATGCCCTTCCACTCTTCGGGGCAATTCGGACTCGTGCCAGTCGTCAGCATTTTCATCATCCACTCATCAGGCTGATCAAATTTCAGAGTTTCTGCCGACGGAACGAAGCATTTCCGCAAACAGCTTGCCAAGCAAGGACAGCACGGTGAGTAAAGTGAGGCACACAGGGGCGAACGCTGCTGCCACCAATTGCAGAAGTATACATACTTTGGCATGTAACCTGGCCTGAGCTGCGGCGGATCATACATGCTGGGTGGGACTGCCTCCTTCTCCCATGCTGCCAAATCAACGCCCGTCCATGTCCAAGGCTTCTGCTGCCCAGGTAGCAACTGCTGCTGGTCCGGAGCTTGCAGCATGGATGTAAACTGTCACCATACGGCAATGGCAATGGGATCGAGCCCAAGGCTGCGGTGCCCGAGGTGAAGGGAACTTCCGAGTTGAGGCTGCTCGGCTTGGATGCTCAAGGCATCAGGCTCTGGGGCCAACACCGGGGACCCAAGCCTACCCGCAAGGGCGATCAAGACGGGAAGCCAGTAAATCACAGTGACCCACGACTAGTGCAGCAGCCCCCCTCAGTGGATCGACTGAGCATTGCCTGCGCTGAGAAGGCCCACCACGAGCTCGAGAGACGACGCACCACTGGACATGAGGACAACCGACACGGAGGATGATGAGGCGCTTGGGCCTGCCACCTGCCAACTGCACTTTCCAAGCGGGCACCGGCATGCACGGGCCACACATGATGGACTGGTTCTGCTCCTCAAGCCGCGTCTGCCAATGCGATAATCCCACGAGCCCTCTGGGCGCACGTGGTCTAGAGAGCTTTCCCTTCCAACCCCCTTCTTCCCCTTCGGGGGCAGGTTTATGACTGTTCCCTATTAATACACACCCCCTTGCCCCACCTGGCGGGCGTCCAACCAGGAACCATGCTGACACCATGAGGGCCCGCCCCCTACCATCCCTGTCAAAAAACAATATTACACTTGAGAAAACCTCAATCAGTGGATGATTTGGAAATTGTTACTATGGATCTTGAGATCGATTGTGAGATCGATAATGAGATCGATCGTGGAATCGATAGTGAGGACGATTGTAAGGTCGATCGTGAGACCGAGAGTGAAATCGATTCAATGAGATCGATAGTGAGATCGATAGCGAGATCGCTCATGCGATCTCTAGTGAGATCGCTTGTGAGATTGATAGTGAGATCGATTGTACGATCGATGGTGAGATCGATCGAGAAATCGGTAATGAGATCGATGGTGAGACCGATCGATAAGAAGATCGACCAAGAACCCGGGAACCCGGGAAGCTCGCCGCCCGGAACCCGAAACCGGGAACCCGGGAACCTGGAACCGGGAACCTGGGAACCCAGAAACCCAGCGTGCGACAAAAATCGGCGGGGCACTTTCGCCAAATCCTTCAACATCCGCGAAGACCCCTTCAGTGCAAGCACTGATTGGGGAACAAACCGCGCTCTACCTCCGTATTTGGAGCATGCGCTGCCAACTCGATGCGGCCCCCCACCCCACCATCCCTGTCAACAAAACAATGCAAAGTACACTCTGGGGCAAAGTCTTCAGTCATGTTCGTGAGGCTCGCGAACACTCTGTATAGTTTTGAAAGGGACGGCGGGGGTGCCAGCAAATTCCCTGCCGTGCGCAGGGCTACCATCCCTTACACCAAAAAACCATATAATGTGCACCTCGCGGCTAATTCTGGATCATGCGCGGCCATCCCGCGATCACTGTCAATAGGTTTTTGACAGGGACGGCGGGGGTGGTGGCACAGCGTCGCGCACCTGAGGTCGGCTTTGGTTCCCAGTAGCTGTCCATAGAAAGACGACCTCTGAACATGCTCAGGCTCGGGTGTTACTTATGTGTTGGGAGGGCGGGTGGGAATGAGCTAGACGGCTTGCGGGCGGGTGGGTAGCTGACCCCTCCCCCTACCCCCCCTCTGGACCTGGAGCGGGGGTTTCGCGAGGCGTTGGAGCGTCCAAAATGACCCAAGATGGCTCCAAGAGGGCTTGCGAGAGCCCAAGATGACCTCCAAGATGCCTCAAGATAACTTAGGATGGTTCCAGATGGCTCCCAAAATGCTCCTAGAGGCCTCAAGACCGCTCCAGACGGCTCCAGGTGGCCACAGAACCTCCCCAGGAGGCCGCCAAGATGCCAGAATCCTTCGACCACCTCAGGAGGATCAATGAATTTGGCCTTCTCGCGTTTTGCTTTCGATGGCCTTCCGAGGCCTCCAGGTGGCTCCAAGGAGGCCCATGAGGGCGCCAAGAGAAGCCCAAAAGAGCTCCAAGACGGCCCCAAGAGCGCCCAAGAGCGCTCCAAGAGGGGTCCAAGAGGGGTCCAACAGGGGTCCAAGAGACGAGTTCAGGCACTCTAGAAGGGTAGGGCAAATTCAATCCCATCCCTGTATGATCGATCTCCTAAAAGATGGCTCCAAGAGCGCCCCCAAGGCTCCCAAGAGCGCCCCAAGAAAGCCCCAAGAGGGCCCCAAGAGGCGCCAAGGAGGCCCCAAGATGCCCCCAAGAGACCCCCAAGGGACCCCAAAGAGGCCCCGAGAGGCTCCCCGAGGCACCCACGACGCTCTCAGAGGCCCCCGAAAAGCTTCCACGAGGGGCCCAAGAGAGCCCCAAGACGGCCCTGAGAGCGCCTAAGAGTGTGTGTCCTAAGAGCGCTCCAAGAGGGACCCTTCCACCGTGCGCTGCCCACTTCCCTGATCGAGACAACTCCCCTGGGCATCGCCTCTGGATGGGCTGGATGGGCTACTTCTTGATCGCGACCGCGGCGAGAGGTCAGGCGGCGCCCAGCGCTGGTGGGGCTACTTTTCAATCAGCGGCCGCGGGCGAGAGCGCCGGCGGCGAGTCAGGTCAAAGCGGGCTACGCAGAGACGAACTAAGCAAAGGCAGCGCGAACAGGCTACGACTAGCTGGTGGGGCTACCTTTTTTGGTCGCGGGCGGACGCGAATTCGCAGTCGCCGAGCTGAGAGGTCCGTGCCACGGGCCTGTCAAATTAGCATCGCGCAAGCCTAAGAGCACAGCGGCCGAGCCCAGAATCAGAACGTACCGCCGGTGGGGCCGCAGGCTGATGGGGGAGCTGGCTGAGCTGACTGCAAACGGCCAGGGTCGCTGATGCACACATGCGAGTGAATTGGCTCCTGCACGCCAGGAGAGGTCGTGACCTGTTCTGTATCAACAGACCACACGTCAGCCGAGCGGGGCGGGAATTATGTACCAACCGAGGGCCCGCTGGTACATAATTGCCAGGGCCCTCCTGGGGCGTTCTTGAGCTCTCCCAGCTCGGGCCCACGCCTAGCAGGGCTCAGCAGGGTTTGGCAGGGCTTAGCAGGGCTTAGCAGGGCTTAGTCCTCCTCCTCCTCCTCCTCCTCCTCCTCCTCCTCCTCCTCCTCCTCGTGTTCCTCCTCCTCCCCTCCTCCTCCTCCTCCTCCTCCTCCTCCTCCTCCTCCTCCTCCTCCTCTTCTCTCTTCACCTCCTCCGTCTCCGCCTCCTCCTCCTCGTTCTCCTCCTCCTCCTCCCCTCCTCCTCGTTTTCCTCCTCCTCCTCCTCCTCCTCCTCCTCCTCCTCCTCCTCGTGTTCCTCCTCTTCCTCCCCCTCCTCCTCCTTGGGGGCCGAAGTTGGGATCTCTTTGGGCGGCGGGCGACCAGCGAAGGCGGCAGAGGACGGGCCGCGGAGGCAAGGACACGGGGGCTCCCTGGACGACGGCGCGCGCCCGCACCGGGCGCATGTACTGCAGCCTCCCCCCCCCCACCCCTGAAGGTGGGCGCGCTGGCTGTAGCCCCCCCGCTTTTCCCGTCGCCCCACCCGAGGCTCTCAGGCCCCGCCGCTCCTCCCGCCTCGTTCAACTCGTCCCCCTCACGGTCCTCCAGCTTCCAGTGGCCCTCGCACCGCCCGGCCGACACGGGCTCCAGCGGGCCGAAACTCACACGACTGCCACCCCGGGCCAGCCGCCTCACGCCCGTGCTCCTCCTCCCCCTCCCCCTGCAGCTGGCAGCGCGCAGAGGGGGGCAGGGGGAGGGGGGAAGGCTTCTCAGAAGGAGGCTGCTTCTCAGAAGGCGCTGGCCCTACATCTACAGATCAGGCCCGCGCCTTCTGAGCAGGTATGCCCTTCCCCCCCTCCCCCGTACCCCCTCTGCGCGCCCCCTGTTCTCCCCTTCGTTTGCACGGCTGCCCCGCGGGCGTGGCCTCCTCCACGCGAATCTCCGGCACCTCCACCACCTTCTCGACCACCTGCACCTGGAGGTGGATATGGGCCAGGGGGGCGGGGGCCGCTGGAATGAAGGGGGCGGGGGCCCAAGGATCGAGGACGGAAGCGCAGTCGTAGTTGCCTCTCTGGCCTGTCCATTGGCGTCCGCAGGGCAGGCTTCCGCGCAGGTCCCCGAATGACCTCTGGGGGGGGGAAGGGAGGAGAAAGAAAAGCAGCAGTAAAGGGTGGGGGATGGTGTGTAGAGCGGGGGGGTAGCAGGAGAGGGCTGATGAGGGCGGAGGGGAGGAGATGATGATCATAATCCTATACGACCACCCTGCGGGTGATAAGGAGGTTGGGGGGGGGAGGGGGGCCAGCAATGGGCAAGTGTGGTGATTGTTGCGTTGCCGCTCGCTCTTGGGACCATCGATCCCACTATCGATCTCACTCGATCGATATCACGATCGATCTCGCTCGATCGATTTCACTGTCGATATCACTCTGGATCTCGCTATCGATCCCACGATCGATCTCCCTATCGAGATCACTCGGTATCACAATCGATAGCACTATTTATCTCACTACGGATCTCACGATTGCCATCGGTCTCACTATCGATCTCACGATCGATCTCACAATCGATTTCGCCATCGGTCTCACGATCGTTTTCGCACCAGCGGGACGCCGGGACACCGGCGGGACACCGCGGGCCACCGCTTGCCGGAGGGAAAATCGTTTGGTCCGGCCGGGACCCAGCCACAAGCGGGACACCGGCGGGACACCAGCGTGACACCGCGGGCCACCGCTTGCCGGAGGGAGAATCATTTGGACCGGCGGCGCCTCAGCCACAGGAGACTTTCCTCTCGCCCGCCCACGCAGCTTCGCCTCGCCCACACGCACGGCACGCACGAACACGAAACCGAAACCGATTTCCTGGTGGGGGGCTCTCTGTTTCACTTCGATCTCACCCCCCAACCTCCGAACTACGACTACACAACATGATATATTGTAATGATAAAACACTGATAATAAAAATGCTACTTCTACGAATCGTAGGAAGCATACTATTAGTAAGCATACCAATAGTAACAACGTTACTACTAGTAGTATTGGTGGTCGTGGTATAGAATTTAGTGATCACAACAATGGAAACGAATAAACCATAGTACAGTCGGACCTGATTCGATTCGACGCGCGAGAGGACACAAAACCCTTCCGAGGGCCACATTGCCATAATAATGTAGGAGGCGTGGGTCGCGAGATACAGGACACAAGGACACCCTTGATTTGGCAGGGTCGACCTACTAATCCGGGCCGAATGTAGAACTACTCATGAGAGTGATCGTAATGAAAATAAGAATAACCATCCTAATAATGATATTGAGAAGCACACGAACACGAATAACAGTAATACTACGGATAGTGCCGATACGAATGATTATACACATAGGAAAAAAGAATACTCTAACAATTAACGCAATATGAAGATTATGAATATTGATCAATTGTGAGACAAAGAACAACGAAGTCAGATGATGGAGAAGGAAAGAAGGGAAAGAGAGGGCAGAAAACGGGCATAAAGAGGGAGAGGGAAAGAGAACGCGGAGGGGAATGGGGAGGATCATGCCATGTCCGACGGCAACGCAAGACGACGTCGGATGGGTACGGGCCGAAACAGAGCACGGCGGACAACCGCAGCGCGCCGAGTCGCCACTGTCCACTGCTCGCTCGCCCGAGAAGAACAACACAGGAAATCACACACCTAAACTAGCGTAGGCCAACGCGGATTCCATCGATCGGCGCAGCGGGCGCCGCCAGAGGCGGGGCCATCGCCCATCCAAGTGTATCCCCGGATTGCTCTTGGAGAGCTAAGAGGGCTCCAGATTAGAAGCCGGCAGGCAGAGCTACGCCAGATCCTCTCCAAGGCCCCGGGGCAAGCATCCTCGCAGCGAGTTGCTTGAGGTCGCAGCGGGCCCCAAGAAGCGATTCCATCCTCGTGCCCAAGACGCGTGCCCGAACCCTTGCCGCAGCTCCTTCGCAGCTCGCTCGAAGCTCCTTCGAGGCTTGCTACTCGAAGCTGGCCAGCTCCCCAGGCACGCTTTCCGGCGACCTGGCAAGCGTCTCTTCAAGCTTTGCCAGCTCCCCAAGCACGCTGTTCCGGGATAGCTCCTTGGAGAGCTAAGAGGCTTCCAGATAAGAAGCCGGCGGGCAAGGTAGACCAGATTCTTCTCCAAGGCCCCCGGGCAGGCATCCCCACAGTGAGTCGCTTGAGGTCGCAGCGGGTCCCGAGAGGCGATTCCATTCTCGTTCCCAAGACGCGTGCCCGAACCCTTGCCGCAGCTCCTTCGCAGCTCTCTCGAAGCTCCTTCGAGGCTTGCTTCTCGAAGCTGGCCAGCTCCCCAGGCACGCTTTCCGGCGACCTGGCAAGCGTCTCTTCAAGCTTTGCCAGCTCCCCAAGCACGCTGTTCTGGGATAGCTCCTTGGAGAGCTAAGAGGCTTCCAGATAAGAAGCCGGCAAGGCAAGGTAGACCAGCCCATCTCCAAGGCTCCCAGGCAGGCATCCCCGCAGTGAGTCGCTTGAGGTCGCAGCGTGTCCCGCGAAGCGTTTTCCTTCTCGTTCCCAATACGCGTGCCTGAAACCTTTCCGCAGTTCCTTCGAAGCTCTTTCAAAGATCGCTTGTCGAAGCTTGCAAGATCTCCAGGCTTTCTTTCCAGCGCCCTGGCATGCGTCTCCCACTAGTTGTTGTTCCAAGCTTGCAGGCTCCCCAGGCATGCTTTCCAGCACCCTTGTCAGCGCCCCCCGTAAGCGTTTTACGCGCTTTGGACTACGTCGCCATCCGGGTTTGGGACTGCACACGTGTATCTGCCGACGTCTATTCCGCGACTCTCGCGCTCGTGCGCCCACAGGTGCCTTGAGGAGGAACGACAAGGAGGACTGGCTCATGAGGGGGCCGAGCATCGACGTGGAATCGGAGGCACATCGCCAATGGATCGGCGGTTGGCCCCCGATCGTGAGACCTCGCGTTTCTGCGCGGGGTTGGCTGTCAAACCCCTATCGGCGATCGGTGGGCGATGAAGGGTCCGGGGCGGCCCGATGTTCTCCGCTCTGAGCCCCCCCCAACGCTGCCCCTGACTCTTGCGCCCGCCGACAGGTGCCAGCCGCAGCGCCGCCCGAGCGGCGGCGCACTTTCTTACCGTCCAGCAAAGCCCAGCGGACAACGGAACACAGAGGAGGAGGACAAGGACGACGAGGAGGACGAGGAGGACGAGGGGTAGGAGGAGGAGGAGGAGGAGGAGGAGGAGGAGGAGGAGGAGGGGAAGGACGAAAGGGACACCGGAAAATGAGATGTGGATGGGGGAACGGTTGACTAAGGCGGATGCAATCAAGCGGAATGTGCAATCTGAGGCGCGTGTAAGGTGGGCGGCTGGTCGATCCGTGAGGGAGATCGGCCTAATCTCGTGCGAACCGCTGATCCCACAGCGGCTCTCGCCAAGGTCCCCGCCTCCCTTTGCTCGTAGTCGTTCTCTCCCAGTCCCTCGCCTCGACATCGGCGTCTCAGGGCTGGGTTCCGCGGTGGCTGTGCTGTCTCCGTCGTCGAGGCAGGTCGAGACCACCTGCGCTGTGTTTCCTTTCTCTGGCGGCGGGCTAAGGGTCGATCCGTGCGGTCGACCGCATCTCGAGCGACCCGCTGATCCCAATGGCTCTCGCCGACGCCCCACCGCCCTTTCGCGTGGCGTTCCGCGTCTTTGTGAACGCAGTGACGAAAGTGGCCCCGATCAAAGGGGAGTGCACCATCTGCCTCTGCACCTTGGCGGCGGCGGACAGGCTCTGTCCGCCGCCAGGCCTTAGCCCAGAAGGAGGAGGAGGAAGGAGGAGGAGGAGGAGGAGGAGGAGGAGGAGGGAGGAGGAGGGAGGAGGAGGGAGGAGGAAGCGGAGGATGAGGAGGAGGAAGAGGAGGAGAGGAGGAGGAGGAAGGAGGAGGAGGAAGAGACGCGCGTCATGCCCTCCGACGACGGCCCGCCGGCTGCGAGGATGGCGTCCGCCGTTCCGAGGCACTGCAGGGCGAGGAGTACCAGCCGTTGAAGGCTGGGGCAACACAGGAGGAGAAAGACGAGTCCTACAATAACGTGAAGAGCAAGCCCGCGACCGCGCAGCAGCAGTACAAGCTGCAGTGGGCGATGGAAGAGGACACCAGCAACACCGTGCATCTCATCGGAGTGCATCGCAGGACGACGATCGCCGAGAAATCCGTGTTCGAGCAGTTGGCACGGGTCGACGCATCGATCAAAAAAAGCCGCAAGACCATCGATCACATCCACCAGGAGGCAGACGACGCACAGAAAACAGCAAACAAGAAGTACGCCAAGCTCAGGACCTCGGGGGAGCACCTCAAGGCATTAATGAAGAGCAAAGGAGGAGCTGCAGATCATGGGCGCTGCGATAGAGGCCGAGGAGAAGGAGCGAAGAGAGGCAGAGGAAACCATGGACAACATGGACGGAGGAACCGAGCACGATGGCTACACGCAGGCGTGGCCGCATGTTCCGCCTACAGTCGGACTTGATTGGACAGGACGCGCGAGGGGACACATTGCCATAGGAATGTCGGAGGCATGAATCGCGAGGCACAAGGCACAAGGGTACCCTTGATTTGGCAGGGTCGACCCTCTAATCCGGCTCGACTGTGCATCATCGCCCAGGACACCACCACCGGCAGGAACGCAAGGACCTCGAGCAGGGCTTGGCACTCAGAGGGGACGACCATCCACGGCACCGTCGGCGACGCCAACGGGCACTGGCAGCTCGACGGCCAAGGAGGAGGTGAGCAGCCTGATCGAACAATCTCAGAAGCCGCTGATCGAGAACATGGTCGGGATGCAGCAGATGCAGGGAAGCGAGCTCTATACACCGACGCGGTCTCTGGCCCCGCACGTAAAAGGGGATCCCGGTGTATACGAGATGTTGGTGTATACATGTTTCGCTGCTTCCCCAGGAAAACGGAGGACAGAGTATGCACCACACCACCCCGACGTCGCCCCCGACCCTCAAGAAGTCCTGGGATTGACAAACAGGCCCGCCACTGGTAATGTACACGCTCCAGTTTCTGAAGATGATCCACCAGATGTGCACGTTCATGGTCCAGCAGCAGGCTGCCGCCGCCGCCGCCTCAGGGCGTGCGGCCGCTGCCGGCCAGCCCTGGGATGGAACAGCGGCTGCCCGGGCGGAGGGGCCCCCCGCCGCTGCGGGCCCGCAGGAGCCTGCGGCGGAGGGGCCGACGCCGCACGGGCCGCCCAAGGTGGAGACCCAGGCTTCGGAGCACAAGGACTGCGCCACCACCGAGCCTGCGGAGTCCCCGCAACCGAGCTCGACGCCTACGAAGATCCCTACGTCGCAGCAGCCCAGCCCGAGCGTCGCCCAGAGGGTCCAGGAGTTCACCCGGCGCAGTGCCGAGCGAGGCGGCAACCCGTGCGAGACGCCGCAGAAAGCTGGGCGCCGAGCGGGGTCAGCCGGCACGATCCGATCGTCACCTGCAGGCGCGTCGCCCGCTTTGGGAGGAGCGAGGTCGAGGTCGCCGACACCCGTGGCGGAGAGGGACCGCAAGACGGCGAGGACGGCATCAGCTGGGCCGAGCGGGCGCGGCAAGTCTGGCAAGGGCGGGGCGCTTTTCCAGCCCACGAGGCCTTTCCGCACGGGAAGGAAGTAGCAGAGCCGCATGGCGGCTCGAGTACGCCTGCCTGTACCTCAGACGCAGGCCGCCATGTACATTGGCAGCCAGTTAGTGCATTGTTTGACAGCGGGGGAGTCAGGCACCCAGGACCAGATCTCGAGCATGCAGTTCCAATTGGCCGATTGGTTGGACAGCGGCTCTGGAGCCGAGGCCAGACAGAGCACAGGCTCGCCAGTTCCAGTCTCGCTATGAAGCGCTCTTCGGCGGCGTAGCTCAGGACCAGCCCGAGGATGAGGAGGAGGATGAGGATGAGGATGAGGATGAGGAGGAGGAGGAGGAGGAGGGAGCAGGAGGAGGAGGGAGGAGGAGGAGGAGGAGGAGGAGGAGGAGGCGTGGCTCAGGACCAGCCCGAGCGCGAAGGCGCCTGACAGGGGAGGTCGGGGCCCACTGCCCTGCGCGGACCTGCCCCGAGGTCCTGGAGGACCTGGTCTCTTGCCGTGCTGGAGAATCCGCGGGGCTGGTCCAGTCTCTTCAGGAAACTATGGGGAAAACAAACCTACCTCGCTTTTGACCACCCTCGCTTCCAAGAGATACCAAACGATGCCAAACTACGGCCTGCACTGGTCAGGTCGCTTGACGAGGAGGCGCGTAATATGACTTGTTTTTTCCTGGAAGCGAACGCGGGGTAGGTAATTCACGCTCTGGCTGATCCAGTCTCTTCAGGAAAAAGGCGTTCGTTTTTTTTCCTGGATTTTCTTTAATTTTGAAGTGCACCTGTGTCTGAACCAACACTATAAAAACAGAGGAAAACCATTTCAAGATCAAAGAAATGGACGATGTACAAATGTAAAGAATTCTTACACAGTTAAAGGTGCGCAAAAAAAGTTGTTTCTGTTTTCGTGTGGAAGAATTTAAAGAAAAGTATGTTTTGTACAAACCACCTCGCCCGATCGTCAACTAGATGTTGGCATGCATCCAGCAGCAGAGTGTGCACTCGAGTCGTGCCCATGGGTGTGCAAGAAAAAAGTCAGGGGTAGATTGTACACATACGCGGACGCACCAACGGAAGCTTCGAACCCAGAGGAAGCTAGCTGGGCCGCTGTCGCGGCTTGTCTGCAATGAACGGAGTATCTCATTTCAGGGAGCCATCCAAAGTAGAGTTCGGGGATCACTGGCGTTCGATCCCGTGCTGAAGCCTCATGACAGAACAACGCCAGAGACTGTTGCCATTGTTTGGGCCATGGTCTGGGCAGGGCTGTGTGATTCTGAAGAGGTAGTGATTGTTGGAGATTCCCAGAATGCTCTCAACATCATGAGTGGGGAGGACCTCTCTCACACTAACCCCGAGCTAGGAAGTCTAGCTCACCAACTTTTTCTAGAACTTAGGCGCTCCAGCTTAGTGGGGTCTGAGCACGTTGCCTCGGACGATTGCATGCCATGGAACGAGCTAGCAGACTCCATAGCCAAGGCCGCCTGTTTAGGTCTCGTCGTGGGTCAACCAGTTCCAAGAGAGGCCATTGAAGAGCTCAAGTTTCGAAGGGGAAGGGACTGGAGCTGGCTTCACCATGCCGACGAGGCGACCAGGCGGGCACATCCCGACCTGATCGGGGACAATGGTCTTTTTGCTCGCACCCGGCAGCAGGCCATTGCCGGCCAGCTCGGAGAGCAGGGGATTGCTCAAGGGGAGGGGAACAGCAGCGTTCAGCAGAGTGGAGTGAAGGGGCACGGTCATGGAGGCAAGTTGCAGTACCAGCTGCGCATTGCTACATGCAATGCCTCTTCCATGCTTGAGAACACTGCGTTCCGCCAGAGCCGTGCTCAGCACCTTAGGCTGCAGATGCAGCACAATGGGGTGTCGATCCTCGGGGTCCAGGGAGCTAGAATCAAAGCGGGACGCGCGAAAAAGGACGACTACTGCGTCGTTTCTTCTGGGGCTTCGGGAGGCAACTTAGGGTTCGAGCTTTGGCTCTCGAAGGGCCGTCCGTATGCCACTAGGGACGGTCACTAGTTCTGTTTCCAGCTGGGCCACACGCAGGCAGTGCATGCCACCACCAGAATCCTGGTCGTCCGCGTCAGCGCACCTCACATTGACATCACTGTCGGGGTATGGCACTCCCCCCATTCAGCGGCCACTGAGCAGATCAGGGCCGATTGGTGGAAGGAGTTGCGTGAGGTCGCTAACGAGTGGCGCCCAGACTTCTGGTGTGCGGACGCAAATGGCCGCCTAGGATCAGGAAAGTCCGGCTCGGTCGGGTGCGACTGTTGGACGCAAGGAGAAGATTCTAACGGTAGCGAGCTCCACGGTTTTACAGGTTCGGGGGAACTCGTTGTCGTCAATACATTCGGTGACGGAGCCGGTGCAGGCTTCACTTGAGGAAGTGCCCCTGGGTACCAACACCGTATCGATTATGTCTTGGCAGGTGCCCTATGGAAATAATGTATCCATGAGCGCGGTGTTTGGTACGACGTCGACTTCACGACGGTGGCGAAGGATAAAGCGAAAAGGGCGTGGTAGTGCAGGGAAGGTTGAGGACGGAAAGGAGGAGGATCATCTCCATGTTTATTGTTTGCTCAGTTGGAGGGCCAGCCCCGAAAGTAAGAAGCAGGGGGGAGGGCCTGGATACGACAGGGTCAAGACAACGGACGTCCTCCAGCCAACAGCCTTCGCTGAGCAGCTGCACAACGTCCCACTGCCGGTTTGGACTAGGGATGCAAACGAGCAGCGAGGCTGCAATCAGCGTTGCTGGCTGTCGCCCGCGAGCACTTTTCTCCTCCCTCGCCTCGGCGTGCCCGCCAGCCGTGTGTTCGAGCGCAGAGCCTCGAGCTTCTTGCGCTCCGTCGGAAAGCGCGGGAGGCGCTGCGCCTGGGGGGGACTGGCCAGGCCCGGTTGTCTTTCAACGCCGCTGCGAACACTGGGCATCGCTCGGACGTCCATTTCCTGTGTTTTTTTCGGTTTCGTGCGTGGTTTTTTCGCCAAATGATCAAGGATGCTCCTCGATGGCCCTCGCCGAAGGAAAAATGCACACGTCCGAGCGATGCCGAGAACATTCACCTGAGGCCAGAAATGAGCAAGGTCATCGAAGATCAACCGGCTGCGAGGACAATTGCGTTTGCGGTACTGGTGTTTCTCGAGGGTGGCTTCGGGATCACTGCCTGGACCAAACAATTGGCCGAGCTTGTGCGCACCACCGCGCGGATCCTCGGAGCCATGCTGGACGCAGATCGACACGAATTCATGGGTTGCCTGGCGGATAAACTAGGCAATGTCACCAACGAGGGGAACAACAAGGAGCGGTGGGCACTAATACACTCCCTTCGAGGGTTCGGGGGTGGGGGCGGCAAGAAGAACAAAGCCCTCAAGACTGCCCTACCCTTCAGGATCGATCCCGAGGGGAACGTTCTAGCCACAAGGCAGGACATTGCAAAAGACGTGGCTGTACACTTTAGCGAACTCGAGTGCGCGGAACGGATGTCGCAGCATGACTACGTCAAGACATACGGGTCGGGGCTAGCCACCACCAAGCATGGCAAAGTTGATCCAGCCAATGTCATCACATTGCGAGAGACAGAAGTGCTCCTGAGCAAGCTTGATACTGACAAGGCGGCCAGCCCAGACAAGATTTTCAATGAAGTGTTGCGACGATCGCCGCAGGATGAGGCGAGACGCATTCACCAGATTTTGGCGAAAACAACGCTGCAGGCTCGCGAACCGGCTGCATTCAAGGAGGGAATTGCGTTGGCCTTATATACATTGCATGGCAAGCCGGCCCTCACCCCAAGCTATTGGCAGATATTACTCATGAGCACTATGGCGAAATGTCACCACTCCTGCCTGCGCTCGCGCCTGTCGACGGTCGTAAAATACAAGTTGCGTACCTCCCAGCGCGGAGGCGTTCAGGGGAAGGGGACCGACACGGCCTCGCACATGGTTCGCGCGGCCACGGAGTTGGCCAGGGCCCAAAACCACAGTTTCCTCGTCGTTTTCACTGACCTTAAGGCGGCCTTTTATCGGGTTGTTCGTGGATTCGTCCCAGGGGAACTCCATAGGCATGACGACTGGGACTCGATCATGGATTCGGTCGACATTCCTCTTGTGTTGCAACCCGTCATGGACAAACTAGTTGGTGAGCCAGGCAGCCTGTCGGGCCAGGCGAAAGGGGGGAGAAAAAAAGGGGGGGAGAATCAGCTCACGTAGCTGATTTTCCCGGCGCCTCCTGGCGCCGGAGCCGGCCATGCTTTTTTTTGTTTGTTAAAAAATGTTTGTATGTTGTTTTCCTTTGTGCAATCTCGGAATCGAAACTGTGCACGCTGGTTTGGGGCAGGCCAGCCGGGCTAATGTCACCACATCTCCCGAATGTATCGAGGAATGGGCCCCTCGGCGGGGCCGAACACAGCTGCATGCAGCAGATTTCCTAACCCCCCCTCTCCCTATCCCCACCTTTCGTTCGGCCCGAGCCCGGAGAAGTACATGCAGGACCCACATGTGCTTACTGTTCTCCAGGACGTTCACCAGGACGCTTGGCTCGCTGTGCGGGGGGATGCTACAAAATCGCCAGGACTTTGACGGGGACTCGGCCGGTCAACATTTATGGGGGACACGGTGTTTGACGCGTCGTTCTCCCCCCAATCCTGGACGAGAACGAAGCAGCCATACGCAAAACGCGCGTGGGCAAGACAATTGGCGAGAGTGCGAGCAACGCCATACGCGTTAGCTGGCGGACAGGAGGCGCCAAACGCGCGACAAGACAGACAGCGACGACGCGCCAAATGAGCGCCGGGAGGACGAGGGGAGGACGAGGGGTGTTTAACGCGTCGTTCTCCCCAATACTGGACGAGAGTCATCATATAATGAAGCTTGCCAGGCTTGCCATCCAGTTGCCAGAAGTACCTGGGCCAGTTCGCGAGTGAGCAGAAGAAGGAACACAGGACGATCACAGATGCTACATACGCGGGTGACTTAACAGCGCTAGCCTTTTAGAAGAATGATGAGTCGCTCCACTCTGCCGCCATCCGCCTTTGTACGGTCCTCCACGAGGCCACCGCTTCCCGCGGGATGCGGCTCAACTACGGGAAAGGCACGACGGGGCTCTTTGTGGGGATCTACGGGGAGGGCTCGCAGGCGGCCAAGCAGGAATGGTTCGTGCACGGGGACGGTTATTCCAGGCTGAGCAGGTATGATGTTGCCGTGGAGATGTGTAGCATGCACAAGCATTTAGGAGGCACTCTCCACGTAGAGGGCCTCCCAAGCTCCAGGCCCAACCAGTATCCCAGAATGAAGGCCTTGGACCATTCAAGCGATCAGTCTTCAAAATGCGAGAAGGAAAAACGAGTTGAAACTGCCACTCGGGGCTAAGGACCTTGAGAAGGTCCGGGCTGATTTTTTGAAGCCGTATCGAGAAGCCACAGGAGAGGCCGCCTGGAGGGCGAGACATGAGGTTGCGCGCAAGAACGTGGACGATGTTCTGTTGGAGGCCCGGCACTTCGACGTCGAGATAGTGCTTCGCATTCTCCGCCTCCGACACTCTGCCCGCGTTCTGTCCAGGGCCCCTCCCGACCTGCGAGTCATGCTCGATGTGATCTGGCACTTCGAGGATGGCTGGTGCCCTATGGTTCGGGACGATATCCAGTGGCTTGAGGCCCCGTGGCGGCCCTGAAGACAGGACCGAAGGGGTCCCAATCGGTCGATGGTTCGTCATGGCCCGTGGAGGAGGAAGATATATGGCGTTTGTGCCGCCAGCGGCACTGCGCCCCCCCCCCCAAAGGTCCCACGTCCCCCGCAGGTTCCAGCATACCTGTGCCAGGTCTGTGGGGCCATATCGGGGTCCAAGGGCAGTTGGCGGCTTCATCGTGTAAGGGATCATCCAGAGCACGACCCTGCAGCCAGGCCTGCTAGTAGGGGACGGACTGGCCATGTTTGTTTGCAGTGCCTCACTACACGCGCACGTTTGCTGAAGCACTTGAGAAGGGGAAGCAGGTGCCTGGCAGGATGGATTCAGCAGACGCCACCAATGGAAGCTGACGAGAGGGAAAAGGGAAGGAGTGCGGAGTAGGCCGAGACGCGGCGCCTCAAGGCCAAAGGTCTATACGGTGCCAAAGCAGAGGTGCCAACGGTTCCGATCTTTGGGCCAGCCTTTCCGTCGCCCACGCCTGGTTCGGTGGCGCAATGCGCTGTGCCCGAGCAGCCGCCAGAGCCTGTCGCGGTGCATGCTTCGCAATTTTTTCGGTGCCGTTCCGATCCCCCTGCCAGTTTCAACAAATATATATATATATATATATATATATATATATAATCAAATACGTGCTGCACCTCTTCAGCGGCCAAAAAGCGGCCTGGAGATGTGCAAGGCCACTTCGGGCATTTCCAGCGTCAGTCTCAGGCAGCGGTGTGGATGTTGTCGGCCGATGTCGTCCACGACGGGGCTCGGGGGAATCTAAGATATTCCGCTGCCGTGGACAGAGGGGGAGGAGGAGGAGGAGGGGGAGGAGGAGGATGAGGGGGAGGAGGAGGAGGAGGAGGAGGAGGAGGAGGAGGAGGAGGAGGAGGAAGAGGCGGGAGGAGGAGGAGGAGGAGGAGGAGGAGGAGGAGGAGGAGGAGGAGGAAGGGGAATCATCGATTTTTTTGACGCTGGCAGGGTGCTGGCTGTGCTCGCGCGGCCCCCCCTGTGAGTCGTGGGGTTGGGCGCGAGCGAAGCCTCTGCAGGGCGGAGGCAGGGGTCCGCGGCAGCGGCGGTCCGTGAGCTCGCGTCGGAGCCTGCCACAGCTCAAAGGGAAAACGGGTGGGCCCAGCTGGGAGAGCGCTGCGCGTCGTTCATTTCTAATCGTGCTCGTTTCTAACGGTGTTCGTTCCCAATTGTTCCTGCCCCCCGAGTGGCCAGGAAGCGGGTCCAGGGTAGAACAATTAGAAATGAAAGGATCTTGGCCCCCCAAAAGAGCAAAGACCGGTCGAAAAAATCGAAATGAACAATGTGCAATGATCTGCATCGTGCCACCACTCTGTTTGTGTGCGACGCCATCGCCGCAGGCGCGCCAGCAACCCAGAGCACCCCGCTTCCCCCCGCCGACCCGCGCCTGCCGTCTTCTTGGTATGCTGACGAGGCGGCGCGCTGGATCCGAACGCGGCACCCAGATGTTTACATAGATTTGGTCTTGGTGGACCAGTATGACTTTGGAGCCGAGCCGATCAAGCCCACATGGTTCCTAGCTTGCGAACACGCCGAGCGTGCGAGCTGCACTGCAAGAGTTCCCGGAGCAGGGCCGCTGCTCGCACCCGCACAGAAGTCGCTAAACATTGCTCGGCCGTGCGGAAGACGGCTCTTTTCGGACAGCTCCGGCAAAGCAGCATCCTGACAAGCCGCGCGCCTTCCTCGCACCCCACCTTCATCAGCTGTGTGGGAGCAGGGGCCTCTGCAGATCCTCTTGGTTGCCCTCACGATGTCGAGGACGATGTGCGTAGGTTCTACACCCGGCTAGATACGCACAAGACTGCTGCACACATGTGGTGAGGGTTCGGTCGAGACCGTGCTGGGCGAAGTCGCCGCCATGGGAGGTTCCTGACGGGGGCTTAGTGAACAAGGGGTCGGGTGGTCCTAACATGCGGCGGCGGTTCCCAGCTCCTCAAGACAACAAACACTGCCGCGCGCGCCTTCTTTGCGCGCCCGCGCCTGCAGTGGAGGCAAGACATAACACCGACCTTTTCAAGGAGTCTGGCCCCTACTGCCGCTGCCTCCGCCCGAATTCGTCCTCGTTCAGTCCATTCGGTGTTCGAAATTCGCTGCGCCACCTGCGAGCATCGTTCTCGTTGGCCGAGCTGCTAGAACCCCCAGGAGAGGACAGGAGGGGGAGGGAGGAGGAGGAGGAGGAGGAGGAGAGGAGGAGGAGGAGGAGGAGGATAGGAGGAGGAGGAGGAGGAGGATGGGGGAGGAGGGAAGGAGGAGGAGGAGGAGGAGGAGGAGAGGAGGAGGGAGGAGGAGGAGGAGAGGAGGAGGAGGAGGAGGGGGAGGGGGAGGGGGAGGAGGAGAGAGGGAGGAGGAGGGAGAGGAGGGAGGAGGAGGAGGAGAGGAGGAGGAGGAGGAGGAGCAGGGGGAGGAGGAGCAGAGGGGGAAGAGGAGGAGGAAGAGGCGGGGGAGGGGGGAGGAGGAGGAGGGAGGAGGAGGGGAGGAGGAGGAGGAGGAGATGGAGGGAGGGGGAGGAGGAGGAGGAGGAGGAGAAGGAGGAGGGGAGGAGGAGGAGGAAGAGAAGGAGGAGGAGGAGGAGGAAGAGGAGGAAGAGAAAGGAGCTAGAAGACGGCGCTGGAAGACAAATGTATCATTGATCCTCCGTGTCGGGCGCCGGCGGACGCCCACCCAGCGCGGACGCGTCGGGTCGCCGTCCGGGATCGCAGCAACCGTGGACCTCATCCTCCGAGTCTCGTTCTCTGATGTCCGATGGATCCGAAACCCCAAAGGAGGACACTGAAAGCCCCTGGCCGCCACGGGCTCCGGCGCCCGCCGGGAGGCGTCTGCTGCGGCGCCGCCGGTGCGGCGGTGCCCTCCTCGGCGCGGAGGGAAGAGGGAGGGGGAGGATGAGGAGGAGGAGGAGGAGGAGGAAGATGATGAGGAGGAGGAGGAAGAGGAGGACGAGGAGGATAATGACGAAGACGAGGAGGAGGAGGAGGAGGAGGAGGAGGAGGAGGAAGAGGAGGAGAAGGATGAGGAAGAGGAGTAGGAGGAGGAGGAGACTGCCCTCTCCTGCCCTCCAGCCCCTCGGGCTCAGAGGGCGGGCCTGGCGCGGCAGGGGCGCGGCCCGCGCGAGGGCAGAGCCGGCGGCATCCACGACGCGGCCAGTCCTGATGAGGAGGGAGGAGGAGGAGGAGGAGGAGGAGGAGGAGGAGGAGGAGGAGGAGGAGGAGGAGGAGGAGGAGGAGGCCCCCGATCCTGACTCGCTGGAGGTGGCCGCCGAGCAAAAATGGTCAGCAGCAGCTGGCGCCCATGGCCCAGTCGGTGGGGCAAAAAAAACACCCGGCGCTGGCCGTGTGCGAAGAGCAGCCAGAAGCTCTCACGCTCCAGGCGCCACGCCCGAGGGGGCCCTGAGGAGGAGGGGAAGGATGAAGGGGGCCCTGGGACACACAAATAGATGGGCACGACTGACGGGATTCCCCACACTTTCCCATGCTTCCTGTTTTTTTTTGTCTTCCCCCCCACTTCCCACAGTTTCCCCTATCTTCTGGGGGATCGACGATGAATTGTGTCTGTGCTGTTTCCCCTCCTGAAGGGAAAAGAAAAAGGATGCGCGGGAGGAGGGAACCTCGCCCTCCCAGTCCTCGCGGGCCGAGCGGGCGGCCACGCCGAACACCACTCCTGATCACGACAGCGAACACGCAACATCGGATCGGGAAATCGGGTCGATGAAGGGGCCCTGGGACACACGCATAAATACACACAAATAATAATATTCCCAATCTTTTCCCATATTTTCTGGGTTTTTGTGTTCCCCCCCACTTCCCATATTTTCCCATATTTTCTGGGGGATCCAGGATTAATTGTGTCTGTGTGTTTTTTCCCCTCCTGAGCAACATCGGATCGGGAAATCAGGTCGAGTCGAAATGTATGTCGGACCGGGCCGCATCGGCACGGAGTCGAGATCAAATTGGATTGGCCGCGCCAGGCTGCGCAGCAGCGCCTCCGAACCATCGGGCTGCATCGGATCGCCAGGAGCTCAGAACCGGGGAAACATTAATATCGGATCTGATCGGGAGGATCGGAGCTGGCTCCGGAGGGCACGCCTGAAACGAGAGACGGTCTCGATTCCCGCCGTCGGGTCGGGGGATGTCAACTGACCTCCCCGCCGCATCTGGCCGGGCCCATCCTGTTCCAAGGATCGGTGCATGCGCCCAGCTAACTGATTTGGCCAGGGCGTCACCTCAAGCCGCAGAACCAAACGCGATCCGCACACCGCAAAGGCACAACAGAAACCAACACCGCTCCCCCGTCGCAACCTGTGCTGATCCAAGCTGGGCGGCCCCCTGAAAAATCCGACGCAGCCCCAAAAAATGCAACATCGTGGAAATCCGCGCCCAGAACGCAGGAACCCATCTCTCCGCGTCATGTTTCGAGCTGGATCGATCTGCGACGGCCCCAGGACCCGAAACAAGGCGAAAACGCCCGGCTCGAAAAAAAATTCCTCGCTATGATCTCAGCTGGATCGATCTGTGGAGCCCGGCTCGATCAGGATCATCGAAAACGCCCGGCTCGAGCTGGATCGATCTGTGGCGAAAACGCCCGGCTCGAAAAAATTAGATCGCCATGATCTCAGGGTCCACGCTGTGGAGCAGGCGCCGACCGTCCTGGCACTCCTATAGGCCTACCACGACATGTTCATAGAACCCGAACAAAGTTCCAAGAACCGACCACGAAATGTTCCACTAACCACTAACAATGTTCCACGAAATGTTCCACGAAATGTATAGGCCTATAGACCCTACCCGACCACGAAATGTTCCAATAACAAAAACAAAATTCTCATAGCATAAACCCGATGTGTTAAAACAAGACAGACTCCGCCAGGCATGCTCTGAGAACAGTCCGCGGAAACCGCAAAAGGTTCTCAGAACATTTTTTGGTAGGCCTATAGGTTTGTGGATGCCACGACAATGCAGACCCTTAACAGTCCTATCATCGAATCAAGCATGTGTTCAACATGTCGGAAAATGTCGTGACAATGTTTCAAGCATGTTTTTCGTTTACATGCTTAAATCACTTTTAACACATGTTCCAGACATCTGGAAACTATTTGGCAACTGTCCTCTCCATTGACCGTCCTCCACATATGCGGCATGCGACGTCCTGATTTTTCAGGACGGCGTCCCCAAAAATGCAGACCCTTTCCCCGGGACTGGTTTTTCATCCTGCGTCGTTTTTTGACGGTCCTGGGGCCCGGCGAGGGCCTCAGGGGTCGAAGATAGCGAAAAACTGCCCGTCCTGATTTCTTTTTTAACGACGCCATCGTGTCTGGGACATCTATATAGGTGCGCCAGGACGCTTCGCCACTGCTTGACACTTCGCGGCCTCTTAAAACAGGGCTAGGATCGGGATAAATCGCTCCAGAGCGTTCCGGAGCGCTCTCAGAGCGTTCTGGAACGCTCTGGAGCGGCCGCGGCGCCCAATACATCCTCCAAACCCGCCGACTCTCAGAGATTTCGAGTTATCTCGATCCGATTTTGTCCCGATCTTCGCGTCGTTCTAACTCCTCCTGCAGGGGGACACGCCCGACCTTCGATTGCCTGGTCCCCGTGGCGTGGGCCCCCAGGGCGGGGAAGAGGTGCCGCAACGCCGAGGCGCACTGGATGTGGATAAAAATAAGCCTCCTGGGGCCGGACTTTTATCCATATCCAGGGCGTCTACGTTTTCTGGGGAAGAGGGCCCAAGAATCCAAGACGCACTGCATGTGGACCCAGACTGCATGTGGACCCCCGGGCCCAGGCTTGGCCCGACCTGGACCGGCGGGGCGGTCGGCCGGCGCCCCCCGACGCGGCCGGCCGCCGCGCCCACCGGGCGCCGGCCCCTGGCCACCGCGCCCCGGGCAAGTGGGTGGTGCCCAAACGTGGTGGTGAGAGCTGAAAAGGGCCCCAGGACACACAAAAAAATGCACACGAATAAAAAGATTCTCCACATCTTCTCATATTTTCTGGGCTTCTGCCTTCCCCCCACCTTCCCATGTTTTCCCATATATTTTCCTGGGAGTCGACGATTCATTGTGTCTGTGTGTTTCTTTCCCTCCTGAAGAACACCCGGTGGTGAGTTTGGGGCGATTTGGGTAATGGTTTTCGAGCGCTGGCTGGCCCAGGAGACGCAAAACCTCGTGGCGACCGCGCGTCCCCAAACCCGGCGGTGACCCAGAAGTATTTTTTAGGGGGAATCGGGGTCACCCCCGGGTGTCTCACCACATGGTTTGGAGACCACCAAGCAAGAGCCAGGAGTGCGCCGGGAGGGCCCTCCCCAGACATGATGGCGTCGTTCCAAAAATTCAGGACGGAGGTTTCTCATGATTTTCGGCCTCTAGAGGCCCTCGCCGGGCCCCAGGACGGTCAGAAAAGGATTCAGGATGAAAAGCCGGCCCTGGGGAAGGGGTCCGGACTTCCGGGGACGCCGTCCTGAAAAAATCAAGACGTCACATGTCTAGGTCCGTGAACGGGGAATGCGACAAACCAGGACGCCGGCGCGCCAGAAACAACTTCAGCCACAGGCCGACGCACGCCTGAAGAGTCCCCAAACATGCGACGTCCAGATTTTTTCAGGACGGCTACTACCCGTGAGAAGAAGCAAAATAAGAATAACAATACACATTAACCAAAAAACGATCTATGGTAACTCGAAGCTGCCGAACTGGCTGAAGGGGCAGATGAGCCGAACAAATAAATGAGTCATGGGCGTAGCGTAGCCGTCGCACTGGCTGCAGCTGGACATGGTGACTGCAGCACTCACCGAATACGTGTCTGGCCAGCACCAACTGTTGCGTGTTGACGATCCCAAACCGCGCCGTAACACCATTCCTGGGACTTCGACACTGCGAATCAACCAAACTTCTGCGCCCTGGCAATTCGGACTCGCTCCAGAACGCAATTTCTGGTACGTTGACCATGGGGAACCGTGTTTCAGACAAATATGCGTGGCGCTCGGGCAAGAACCGCATGTTGAAAAAAACGCCCTCAACCCGTAACATTACTGCAACATTGTAAAACAAACATGCGCGGCGCGAAAGCGAGAACAACATTTTGACAACGACACGTCCTCAATCCGTGAAGCTCGTGCTGAAATATTCAAGACGAATGTGCGCGGCGCGAAAGTGGGAGCCACATTTTGAAAACGGCACACCTTCAATCCGCGAGGCTCTTGCATCGTTTACACCCGTGTGCGCGGCACTGGCGAAAAAAACACCGTTAAAACCACCACCCGATGTTCATCTCTGAAGCGGTTGCCAATTTCACAAACTCAGGACCACAAGTGGTGAGTAACCTTCAACGAAACGCACGGCCCGCCCTTCCGACTGGCCTCGGGGTGCGACAGGGAGGAGTTATTTCCAAGGAGATGTGATGGGCAGGGGCGACAACGACGACGCCGCCGCCGCCGACGACGAGGACAATGACGACGACGACGACAACGACGGAGGAGACCGACGAAGCGACCCCACGAGTATCCTGGAGTATCCTGTGCGCCGCAATCCACGCGGCTTGCGACGACCCCACGAGTGGGAGGGAGGAACCCAGTGAGGGAACACCAATAGAGAAGAACGAGGAAGTTGAGGAGGCGGAGCGGAGGAATAGGCGAAACATATAAAACGAAACGGACGATCAGGAATCACAGCAAAACGAAACAATACGGAAGAAAGGCAAAGAGAAACATCGAAGAAAAACGGCAGGACGGACGACAAATAAGAGAAGAAACGGACAAGGGAAGAGCAGGGCGCACGGCTGGGCACGGACGGACACCCGAGGGCGAAATCGACGACGACGACGGAGACGAGCGGGGAAGGAGAGGAGGAGGAGAAGGCATGCGGGCGGGGGAGCAACAGAAAGGGAGCAACAACAGGAACGCACCCTGGAGGATGCGCTCCTGTTGTTGCTGCTGCGCTGCGAAAGGGGGCGCGGGGGGGGCGCATCATGGGGGCGAGGGGCGAGGGGGCGCATCATGGGGCGCATATGCAGGAAGGGGGCGAGGGGGCGCATCATGGAGGATGCGGGCGGGCGTCGAAGAGGAAGGCGCGGGGGAGGGGAACGACAAGGATAATGCACAGAGGCGGGGAAGGAGGAAAAGGGGGAAGGAGTAACACGTGGAGGTGAACACATAAAGGCGCTTCGGGGGCACGTATGGCATAAGCTGCTGCTGCTGCTGCTGCAGGCAACGACCTTCGAAGACCCTGCACGGGGGTATATTGAAGCAGGGCCAGCGCGCGGAGGAGGAGGGCGGAGAGGAGGAGAAAGAGGCGGAGGAGGCGGACAAGGAGGAGGAAAACGAACAATTCTTCCACGCGGACACCCCTACTTGATCCCACGTGTGCAGTTCATTATCCCCCCCGCCGGCGCTCCAGTGGGGGAAGGGGGGTCGAATGCCGCACCTTCGCGGAGAGGAGGGGAGGGCGAAGGGCGGGAGGGACGGGCGAGGGGGGGCGGGACAAGCGAGCAAACGGGCGCGGGGGACTGGCGAGGGGGAAGGGCGAACGGGACGGGCGAAGGAAACGGGGAAGGCTGAGGGGGACGGGCAGAGGGCCGGGGGAGGAAAACGGGCGAGGGGGGACGGGCGAAGGGGACGGGCGAGGGGGCGAGGGGGGCGGGCGAGGGAGATCGACGAGGAGGAACAAGAGGAACTAAACGACAACGACGGAGAAACTGCACTGGACCAGGTGCCAACGGTTCCTTCGCGTCGACACCCGCAGCATCGGCGGACCACCGCCGAGCGCGCGTGGACGCGCCGGGTCGCCGCCCGGGGTCGCGGCATCCATGGGGCCTGCAGTGCTTCGTGGGCGAACGATAGGCTTGCACTGTTTAGCGGGTGATTGCTGGTGGACGCCCTCACATGCCGACTCGATCCTGGGCCGACTCGATCCTGACCCTCCCAACCGCCAGCTACGCGCGCAATGATGCGTACGCTTACACATGTAGTGGCCAGCGTGGACCCGAAGCAGCAGGCTCTATCATAATCGATGTGGACGAAGTGCGGACGAGAAATATCGCAACACACAAGGTCCCATGGAGCACCGGCCTTACAGCACTGCCAACAAAGCATCACGACAATAACTGCGCAAACATTGCAAATTGGGACACCGAAAAAAACACCAGCCATACCACGCCAACCGGAAAACATCAGGACAAGACCGAGACAAACACTCGCAGGGCGCCCGACATGGAACACCACCCGCAGGACTCCAGGGCGATGTCGCAAAAACAAAAAACGGACGCGACAGAGGGCACCAGCCAGTGGACACCACCCGGAAAAAAAAAAAACACCAAAACAGTGCCTATGAATCCGAAACTACTGGGATGCCAGGGCACTATCCATGTGGCACTACCTGCGCAAAAGCGGAGCAATCGCAACCACTACGGCGCAATATGGCGCCGGAGATCAAACTCCAACAACGCAAAATCCTCCTTTTGATGTGCGCGTACGGTGCCTGGGGGCTGGAAACAAACAGCCGCGCTAAATCACCAACAGTCTTGGACGAACGCAGCGACACGAACTCGCAACCGCTGAACGCATATGAGCGGGCATCGGGGATGGGGAACGATGAATGAGAAAACAAATCGAAAGAGAGATCGGATGATCAAGGGGGGAAGGGGAGGAGGAGGAGGAGGAGGAGGAGGAGGAGGAGGAGGAGGAGGAGGAAAATCAAGAGAATAACGAAGGCGACGACGACGAGGAGAGTGCCGCGGGCCAGGTGCCAGCGGCTCCTCCACGTTTGCACGTGCGGCGCTGGCGGGCCCCCGAACGCGGACGCGCCCGGTCGCTGTCTAGGATCGCAGCAGCCACGGAGCCGATCCTTCGATGTTCACTGGTGCCGAAAGGCCCGTTCGGCGGCCAAAGTCTTGTTGGACTTTGTCTTAAACAATTCAGCGAAGGAGCTCGGGGCGTCACCGAGACTTGGCCGCGGGCAGAAAGACCACCCCGTCGCCCAAGACTGCAACAGCCGCGGCAAATGTAGCAATTGCAACACCAAAGTCTTGGAAGAGCGAGGCCAAATCTTGCTAGAATGCAAGAGAGCGAACACCCTACTACTCGACATCACTCGAAATCCGCCAATCAAATATCTTGCTAAGGCCCTGGCCAGCGCTGGCGGCGCGCGCGCGGAAGCGGGGCGAGGGGGGCGACCTTCCGAGAAGGCGACGGGCTTCGCAGAGGGGACCGGGAGCTTCGAGGGAGCGCGGTCCACCGCCGCTGGCCTGAAACATGTCTACAAGGGAGTGGTCAGACACCAGGGGCCCCCTTCTCCCCCCCTACACAAATCTCAAGGGAGAGGTCGGAAGCCAGGGGGCCTCACCCCTCCCCTTCCCCCCCCGTAGGAACAACCGGGAGGTCCGGCCGTCCACCCCCCTCGGCAAATTGTTCGGAGGGTTTTTGAGACCCCCCCAAAAAATTATCCTGCGCCTTACCCAACCCTTTCTACGCATGTGGCGATAAAATTCGGGACCGCTCAATGCAAGCCCCCAAGAGGGGCGGCGAGGTCTCGAGGTGGTCCGCGTATGACGTACCTCCGCTGGGCCTCCCAGGAGCCCACGAACGTGCCGACA
Source organism: Prorocentrum cordatum (assembly GCA_963575745.1). Classification (NCBI taxonomy): domain Eukaryota; class Dinophyceae; order Prorocentrales; family Prorocentraceae; genus Prorocentrum; species Prorocentrum cordatum. The sequence goes on from CAUYUJ010008379.1 coordinate 39,478, forward strand.
TTCTCGCAGATCGCAAGTCCCCCAAGAGGGGCGGCGAGGTCTCGAGGTGGTCCGCGTATGACGTACCTCCGCTGGGCCTCCCAGGAGCCCACGAACGTGCCGACATTCTCGCAGATCGCAAGCCCCCCAGGGGGCGGCGAGGTCCCGAGGCTGTCCGCGTATGACGTACCTCCTTTGGGCCTCCCAGGAGCCCACGAAAGTGCCGACGGTTGCGCAGATTGCAAGCCCCCAAGGGGGGCGGCGAGGTCTCGAGGTGGTCCGCGTATGACGTACCTCCGCTGGGCCTCCGAAGACCACGAACGTGCCGACAGTTGCGCAGATCGCAAGCCCCCCAGGGGGGCGGCGAGGTCCCGAGGTGATCTGCGTATGACGTACCTCCGCTGGGCCTCCCAGGAGCCCACGAAATTGCCGACATTCTCGCAGATCGCAAGCCCCCCCCAGGGGGCGGCGAGGTCCCGAGGTGATCTGCGTATGACGTACCTCCGCTGGGCCTCCCAGGAGCCCACGAAAGTGCCGACAATTGCGCAGATCGCTGCCCCCCAGGGCACCGCGAGCTATAGTGGTGATCTGCGTATGACGTACCTCCGCTGGACCTCCCAGGAGCCCACGAAAGTGTCGCAGCCCCTAGGCACGCCCACCCAACAGACAAGACGGCGAGGCAGGAATCAGGAACCAAACTGCACGAGAGAAGAAGAGAAGGGAACACAGGAAACAGGAGGGAAGGAGGAGAGGAGAGAAGGAGGAGGAGGAGGAGGAGGAGGTGGAGACCAAACTGCTCTATTCAAAACGAGAACCCAACACAGGAGGGTTGGGAAATTCGAGGGGTGCAGACACCCCCCAACCAGCAGCGACGACGAGCGACGATGACGTCGACGACGACGACGGACGACGACCACGACGACCACGACGACGCCGACGCCGACGCCGACGGCGACGGCGACGGCGACATCGACGATGGCGACAACGTCGGCAGCGGCGGCGGCGCAACTGGCGCCAGCGTTCGCGCAGGACGCCAGCTTCGATAGAATGGCACTAGGGCTCGATCCAGCTCCAAAGATATCCGATGAGGGCTCGATCCAGCTCAAACAGAATCCTGCAAGAGTTCGCTCCACCTCAAACAAAA
>CAUYUJ010008380.1:0-82500 GCA_963575745.1 Prorocentrum cordatum
TCCTCCTCCTCCCCCTCCTCCTCCTCCTCCTGGTTTCAGAGGAGGGCGAGTCGAGGCCACGGTGGTTGGCCTTCAATAGGGCCCCCTCGAGGGGGGGGAGAGGGTTGGCAGCCACACAAGTACTGGCTTTCGGAGGTCCGCGCGGATCTGGTGGGCCGGCTCTGGACGGTGCCGGGGAGGTGGACGACGGGGGACCGGGAGGTGGACGAAGAATAGAGATCGAGCAGAGGCTTTCCGCGATCACTCGCACAGGGGTAGGCAGGAAATATAATGACAGAAAGAGAGGTAGGAAGAGGACAACTAGCTGTCAGCACATGCAAACACATGTTGAGAAAAACAAGCGTCTAGTTCCCACACCCTGGATCCTCGAGGAAGAGGTGGCTCAGGAGGAGGACGAGGAGGAGGAAGAGGAGGAGGAGGAGGAGGAAAAGGAGGCAGATAGAGCGGCATTGAAGGGCAAGGCAGTGCATTCGTCCGCAAGGCTGGGCCCCCGCCGTCGCCGCTCAGAGCGGCACCTTCATTGTGATCACGGCGCCACGCACGCCGATCACCTTGCCGAACGAAGCGTAGTCGTGTCGGCCATCCATATTCACGAACCCGAGGTCAGAGCCCTGCCCACCATGTAACCAGCGCGTCCTCCGTGACTCCCGCTGGTGGTATGCCCGTCAGCACCATAGCTCCCACAGGCGGGGGCGCTCGGAAGGTGCTGTCCTTGTTGTTGCTCGGCTGCTTCTGCTCCTCGGCCTCCGCGTCGGTCACGGGCCCCTGCTCGACGTACAGTGTGATATTCGCCTGGTTGCTGTCGTGGCACATACTGATCTTCGGGTAGTTCACTTTGTTGAGGACGGTCTCCACACAAAACTGGTCCTCGAACGTCCCGTGCTCTGTGAGAACGCTCTTGGTGTCGGCGCCCACGTCCTCGGAGCAGAGGGTCGAATTGAGCGAGAGTCCCTTGCCCGCCTCAGAGCACTTGTCCGCGTAGATCTTCCTGCAGGCTCGGAACGCCTTGATCACCTTGGTCTGAGGCGGCAGCGGGTACGAGCCGTATACCGCGGAGACGTCCCGACCGATCTGCTGAGAGTAGACCAGCCCTTGCATGATCGTCACCGTGAGCAACTTCTTCAGCCTGGGGTCGCACTTGGTCTGATAGGCTTCTCCTCCTCGTTGTTGGCGTCGCCACTGGGACCAGCAGCCGTGAGCATGAGGTGGAGGTGGCCTCGGCTAGGACTTGCACCGAAGCTGCATGTAGGAGCGGCGCCAGAAGGGAGGCGGCATGTGGAGTGTGCGCAAGCCGAAGACCGTGGGCTTGCTGTTCTTCTTGTCGAGGGTGCGGCTCTGACTGTGGTGGGCAGCGAGTGGGGCGAAGCCGACGCGGTAGGCGTGGTTGAGGACGGACTCGAAGCTCTCCAGCGCGAGGAGTGCCTCTGCGAGCTCGTCGTCGTCGCCCACGCCAGTCGGCTTCGGCTTCTGCTTGGTGATGTAGGTGGGCTGGAAGGTCATCTGGAAGTTCTCTGCGGGCACTGTCCAGTCTGGCACTGGAGCACGCTTCTGCTTCTGCTTCTCGATGAGGCGAGCGAGGACCTCGATCTAGTACTCGGTCTCGTAATTGGGGTCAGTCTCGATGTGCTCCTCTCTGAGATTGAAGCGCGCGTGGAGTAGCCGTAGACGTTCCTTCATGAGCAGGTAGTGTAGGCCGAGCGTGGGCTGCTGGCGCTCGGAGCGAGGGAAGGCTGCCTCTTTCATGATGTTCACGATGAGCTCCCCGTGTTCGTCCGCTGCGCGGACCCCGAGCAACTGCTGCATCTTGTCCTGGTGCTTGCCGAAGTTGAACTCCTGCGCGCCATCGAACTCCTTGCGGTATTTGCCCTTCTGCAGGGCCAGGGCCACCTTGTCGTAGTCCCAGGCGGTCCTCTTGAGAACGGTGACCACATTCGGGATGCTGTCGTTGGCGGCTGTATTCTGGAGGGCGTGGTCGCGCGGCACGTTGTCATTGATGAGTAAAGGTGCCTTGGCCGTACGCCTCGGGCCCCTGCTAGAAGTAGAATGGGAGCATTGGCCGTGGAGCAATGCGGTGTGGTCGGGACTTGTGGCCTGTCCAGGGGCACCGATGTACTGGGGCCCTGAATTCCTGAAAAAGAGTAGGATGCACTTGCTGTGCACGACGGGCACGAGAAGGAAGGCAGCGGAGGTCTCTCCATGTACTCCTGTAGGGCCTGCGACGCCGCTCGCGTAGTAGGGCGAGTCGGGAAGCAATCCTTCCTGGCCGTCGTGGTCGTTCAGGTCCGAGCCGATGATCGGCGTGCTCCAGGTGGGCGTCGCGTTCTGGGTCAGGTAGATCCGCTTAAGCTTCTCGTTGATCTTCTTGATTCGAGCGATGTGGTGCTTGGCGGGCCCTGGCCGTGGTGGATGCGCCGCAGCAGTGAAATTCGAGTCGAGTCCGCCGCGACGAGGGCGAACTGCTCCAGCGCGCCCTTGAAAGCTCGGCGGCGGGCGGGGGGGCGCGGTCACGCACTTGATGCAGTAGCGGTTGCTGATGGTGAAGGCCACGCCCTCGTGATTGTTGGTGAAGGAGCCGCTGCCATAGCCCCTCGCGACGATGCGGTGCTGGTAGGTCTGTCACTGATCGGCGGGCCGGGCTGCGCGCTGCCCCCAACGAGTGGCTGGTAACTTGCAGACGTCACCTGCGCTGAACTGTCTCTGCCTCTCCAAGCTTCTCGGTGCCGCACCCGTGCTGAGCGGGTTGTACACTACCCAGCTCGGGAATGTCATCCAGAAGATCGCGAGAGATGAAATATGGATGGCCATCCGCGCTGGCATGGCATGAAGGGTGCCCTGGGGGCGGAAGCTGCTCTGCGTGGGGTGCCTGCTGGGCCGCGACAAATGGGGCTAGAGCAGGAGACGGCGGCTGAGGAAAAGGAGGAGGAGGAGGAGGAGGAGGAGGATGAGGAGGAGGAGGAGGAAGAGGAGGAGCGGGCTGGCACCTGGCCTGGTGCCTCTGTACGAGTGCGCCATCGTGGCGTTTCTTCCCCCCCCTTCTTTTTGGAGAACGACCACACAAGGCCGCAATAGATGTGGTCGGAGGATCGCCCCGCATCGCCGATACATCGGAGGCGAGGGGGCAGGGCGCGAAAGAGAGAACGAGGGAGTGAGTGAGCGAGCGAGTGAGTGAATGAGTGAGTGGGTGGGCGGGTGGGTGAGTGAGTGGGTGGGGGAGAGAGACGGAGAGAGCAAAAGAGAGAGAGAGAGAGAGCGAACAAAAAAAAGAGAGCGAGATAGAGAGGGAGAGAGAGAGACTGCGTCCGATGCGTCATGCAGGCACACGATCCCCGATGCCAAATCGACCCGGACCGTGTGACCATCCAGCAGGCTGAGGGCGTCCGTGGGCGAGCTGGACCCCTGAGAACCTCACTGGGGAAGGGTGGCCCAACAAAGAGCACATGAGAGTAGAGGGAAGAGACGACCACAGAGGGTGAATATGCTCTCGAGGGCGGGAGAGAAAGAGAGAGAGAGAGAGAGAGAGTAAAACTAAAAGAGAGAGAGAGGGGAGGAGGAGGAGGAGGAGGCATGGAGGAGGAGGAGGAAGGAGGAGGAGGAGGAGGAGGAGAAGGAGGAGAAGGAGGAGGAGGAGCAGGAGGAGGAGCAGGAGGAGGAGGAGGAGGAGAAGGAGAAGGAGGAGAATAGAGAGAGAGAGAGAGAGAGAGCGAGAGCGAGCGGAGGACCCGGGAGGGGCCGCCCGCTGACCGAGGGCGGGCGGGGCAGGGCGCGGTCCCGCCCCTGTGCGCGCAGGCGCGCCTGCCCTGGTTCTCCTGGCTCCTCGGGGGGAAGCGCCAGGGGAGGGGGGAGGGGACGAGGCTACAGTTAGGTGAGCATTCAAGGGGCCCAGGGACACACGGATCAGAGTGAGGGGGCCAGACGGTCATTCATTGTCCCTGGGAGCGTGGCTGAATAAGGAAATCGTGCTGAGAATTCTGCTTGTTGAGTGATTGGTATTGTTGTTGTCGTCGTTGCTGTTGTTGTTGTTGTTGATGTTGGTGTTGATGTTGCTGTTGGTGTTGTTGTTGGTGTTGTTGTTGTTGTGGTTGTAGTTGTGGTTGAGGTTGTGGTTGTGGTTGCTGTTGTTGGTGGTGGTGGCGTTGTTATGATTGTCGTTGTTGTTGGTGTTGCTGTTGTTGTTGCTGTTGCTGCTGCTGTTGCTGTTGCTGCTGTTGCTGTTGTTGCTGTTGTTGTTGTTGTTGTTGAACATTATTACTTCTAAAGAATAATTATTGTTGGGGCCCCTGGTGCGCGACCCCCCCGCCGCGCCTAGGCCGCAGCCACGTTTTCATCATTTTCGTGAGGAAGTCTCAGGCAAAACGGGTTGGTCCGGATCCGGTTGTGTTGTTACGATCGGTTTTCCCTTGCAAAAAAAAAGTAAAGTGGACATTTCTTGTTCTAACATATCCAAACTTCAAGAATCCCTTGCAAAAAATAAGGTAAAGTGGACATTCGCGCGCGCAAGACGAAATCCTTCCAAAACCTTAGTTTTCGTAGCGATTTTGACATAAAAACATCAAACAAACAATGGTTTTTCAAAAAAAAAAAAAATGTCAAAATTTCATCCCGCGCGCTCTTGCGGATTCGTAGGAAACCCAACACTTTTTAATCATTTCTGTCAAACGGGCTTTTGCGAGCAACTTTTTCGAACTTCTGCAACAACGGTTGCGCACCTGCCAGGGCCATCATCCCTGTCAAATAATACCATGCGGGACACATTCGTTTTTTCTTCGCGCGCGCACGCCGTCGTCGTCGGCCGCGGGGCCCTGAATAGTAGCCACGGTCGTCCGCATGCCACGAAGTGAAGTGTCCGAACGTCATAGGGCGGGAAGCTGGGTGTGGGTGGTGGCGAAGAGTCGTTTGGAAATTTGGTAGAGCTTGAACCGGCCCCCCCACAAAGTGGGGGTATTGCCCGCCTCCTATGAAAACCCTGGCACTGGTGAGAACGGAGTGTCCCCACGTGCTAGTAATTGTTGTTGTTGTTGTTGTTGTTGTTGTTGTTGTTGTTGTTGTTGTTGTTGTTGTTTGTGTTGGTGGTGTTGTTGGTGGTCTTGGTGTTGTTATTAGTGTCGCTGTTGTTGGTGTTGACGTTGCTGTTGCTGTTGTTGCAATTGTTGTTGTTGGTGTTGTTGTTGTTGTTGATGATGTTGTTGTTGAACATTATTAATTCTAAAGAATAATTATTGTTGGGACCCCTGGTGCACGGCCCCCCTGCGCCGCCTAGGCCGCAGCTACATTTTCATCATTTTCGTGAGGAAGCCTCAGGTAATTCGATGTGATCAAGATCCGGTGGTTTTGTTCCCCCCCGCTTTCCCTTGCAAAAAACACTATAAAATGACATTTCTTGTTCTAATATAATCAAATTTCAAGAATCCCTTGCAAAAAATAAGGTAAAGTGGACATTCGCGCGCGCAAGACGAAATCCTTCCAAAAGCTTAGTGTTCGGAGCGATTTTAACATAAAAACATCAAAAAACCAATGGTTTTCAACAAAAAAATGTCAAAATCTCATCCCGCGCGCTCTTGCGGATTCGTAGGAAACCCAACACTTTTTAAACATTTCTGTCAAACGGGCTTTTGCGAGCAACTTTTTCGAACTTCTGCGACAACGGTTGCGCACCTGCCAGGGCCATCATCCCTGTCAAATAATACCATGCGGGACACATTCGTTTTTTCTTCGCGCGCGCACGCCGAAATCTCCAAAAACCATTGGGCTTCTTAAGAATTTTAGCACCGCGCATCATAAAATCACACGAATCGGTTGCGCCATAGGTTGCGCCATAGGTTGCCCCCTGTGGGCGTACGAACGTAGGCTTAACAACTTCTGTGGGTGTGTACTCCACGCCAGTGTAGTAGCCACGGTCGTCCGCAGGCCACGAAGTGAAGTGTCCGAACGTCATAGGGCGGGAAGCTGGGTGTGGGTGGTGGCGAAGAGTCGTGTGGATATTGGTAGAGCTTGCACTGCCCCCCCACAAAGTGGGGGTATTGGCTGGCGTCGCATGAAAACCCTGGCACTGGTGAGAACACTGAGCGTTCGGGTAAAGTGATTGTTGGTGTTGTTGTTGTTGTTGTTGTTGTTGTTGTTGTTGTTGTTGTTGTTGTTGTTGTTTGTGTTGGTGGTGTTGTTGGTGGTGCTGGTGTTATTGTCGTTGTTGGTGTTGTTGGTGGTGTTGTTGTTGCTGTTGCTGTTGCTGTTGTTGTTGTTGGTGTTGCTGTTGCTGTTGCGGTTGCTGTTGCTGTTGCTGTTGTTGCTGTTGCTGTTGCTGTTGCTGTTGCTGTTGCTTTTGTTGTTGCTGTTGTTGTTTTTGCTGTTGTTATTGTTGTTGCTGTTGTTGGTGTTGATGTTGTTGTTATTGTTTGTTGTCGCCGTCCCACCCGCGAGCCACCCGCGACCCACCCCGACCCACCCCGCGACACACCCGCGACCCAACCCGCGACCCACCCGCGACCCACTTGCGACCCACCCCGCGACCCACCCGCGATCCACCCCGCGACCCACCTCGCGACCCACCCGCGACCCACCCCGTGACCCACCCGCGACCCATCCGCGACCCACCCGCGACCCACCCCGCGACCCACCAACGACCCACCCCGCGACCCACCCTCAAGGGAGGAATAGCCACCATGACCCGACAATTGACTTTTACTAAAAGGGCCCTGAGCGTTGACTAAACAGCCCTGCCCTGTTCGATTCCTTCCATGTGTGCGTTTACTAAACGGTTTCGCGTGGCGGGGTGATTATATGGGGTGGATTTTCTGCCCTCTACACCCGCGGCCCAACAGCGACCCACCCGCGACCCAACCGCGACCCACCCGCGGCCTACCCATAGTGGTTTAACGAAACAATCGGCGCCTGCGGCGGGCTCGTTTTATAACTTGTGAAACTTTGGCGCCTGCGGCGGGCTTCTCCAGAGTCACGCGAACTGCCGACGTCCCCACCGCCCCCTCACTCTTATCCGCATCTGCGGGGTGCTACGTAAGCGACCACAAATCCCAGGATGCCCCATATTTCTGGAATGTCGTCTTCCCCCCCATCCCAAATAGTCTCCTGAGAATCGCCGATTGTTGGTGTCTGTGCGTTTTCCCCTCCTGAACAGTTTGCGTGTGAGGCAATTGACGCACTAAAGGTGACTTCGTGGCTGGGGCGCTGGCCGCTCCAGCTTCCCTTGCAGACGACAGCCCGCCCTTCTTGTCGGCATCGTCTGCTGGAGCGGCAATCCCGCGTCAAAGTTGGGTGCTGGAGCCCACGCCGTGGGCTGCTGGAGCCAGTGCCTGTCGTGCAAAGGGGGTTGGAACTCAGCCTTGTTGCTCGCAAAAGCTGCTGGAACAATTTTCCCTCGTACAAATGGGGCGCTGGAACCAAACCCCGCTTAGGGTTTAAAACTGAATAGGGCGGGCGAAAGGGGATAGAGAGGGGCCCTGGGGAGGGGGTCCTAGCATCGTAATCGCGCTTCGCTCTCAAACGGGGTAGCTCGCAAGCGCGTGCGTGCGTGCGCGCGCGCACGCGTGAGCGTGCGCGTGTGCGTGAGAGTGCGCGCGCACGCGTGCGTGCCCGAGCTCGCTCGGGCCGGGCTCGGGTCAGGCTCGGGCTCGGGCTCGAGCCCGAGCCCGAGCCCGAGCGCGTGCGCGTGCGCGTGCGTGTTCGTGCGCGCGTGCGTGCGCGTGTGCGTGCGCGTGCGCGCATGCGGCGCGCGCAGGCTCGGGCGCGAGCCCGGGCCCGAGCGCGAGCGTGAGCCCGACCCGGAGCCCGAGCCCAGGCCCAGGCCCGAGCCCGAGCCCGATCCTGAGCGCGCGCGCGCGTGCGCGGGCGTGTGCGTGTGCGTGTGCGTGTGCGTTCGTGCGTTCGTGCGTTCGTGCGCGTGCGCGTGCGCTTCCGATACGCTACCATGCAATCAAAACAAATACCAACAACTTCCACCTGGCTACAAGGTGGTGCTGACAGACTGCCCCTGGCCCGGGGTGCGCCCAGAATTTGTCCGACAAAACACACCCTGGACGTGGGGAGCCACGACGTCGCGCGAACGAGAAATCACGGCGGCGACGAACTCCGGAGGTCTCCGAGGCCCCTGGAGTCCCAAAAGCGCCAACAACGTCCAAAAAAACTCGATCCTCAAACCTGTCGGTCGTCGCCCACGAGCTAGAGCTCCGACCACGAATTGGAGCTGCGACCACATTTCTCCGCGGTATGAGGGGAAGGGGTCTCCAAGGAGCAGAGAGCCCCAGAGCAACCCAAGCAGGATAGGGGACGATCTGGGCCACTTAGGGCCCGTACTCGAGGTGAGAATCCCTGGCCAAACATGGGGGGGTCCCTCCTGTTCGGCCCAGGGCGCTCTGCCCCACGGACCCTGGTGGAAAGGGGCCTCGAACCCCAGCGCCCTCCTCGGGACTGGCGCTCTCTACCGAGCCGTTGTTGTTGTTGTTGCTGCTGTTGCTGCTGTTGTTGTTGTTGCTGTTGTTGCTGCTGCTGTTGCTGTTGCTGTTGCTGTTGCTGTTGTTGTTGTTGCTGTTGTTGTTGCTGTTGTTGTTGTTGCTGTTGCTGTTGTTGCTGTTGTTGTTGTTGTTGTTGTTGTTGCGTTGACGGCCCCCGGGCACGGCGAGGGCCCAATGGGGGGGCCCGAGCACGGCAGCGAGAGCCCCCTCCTCCAGGACCCCCTTTCTGCACGCGTCGCCGCGCCGTTCGCGCGGAGCGCGCCCGAGTGGGCGGCGCCGGCACCGGGGCAGGCCCACGGCAGGGGTCGGGAACGGCGTCAAGGTCTGGCTCGAGGAGGGTGGTTTCGACGGCTGCCTGGGCGCCTCAGGCCGAGCTGGCGGGGCCTCCTGTCGGGCTGGGGGTCCTCGAGTCAGGCGAGACCAACCTTGTCCAACGAACCCTGCTGGCAGCCTCCGAAAGCCCTGCGCCCCGCGACCCACGGAGACGAGGCCGGCACCGCGGCAGGCCTCGCGGCAAGCACAAAACGCGCCCGCGGCGGCGCCCTCACCCCAGACAAAAGGGCACGCGTCGGAACAAACGGCGCGGCGACATGTCTGGTGCCCTAGAATCACTTGGCACGGCCCCGTGGCCCTGGTACCTTGCAGTATCGATGCATACACTGCGCACCCTCCTGCCGATGCCTAGGCATCACCAGGTCGATGCCTAGGCATCACCAGGTCGATGCCTAGGCATCTGCTGCGCCCAGCTACGTCCAGCTACGTCCATGGCCGCATCCCTCGATGCATGCGTGGGCATACCCATGCGGATGCCAGGGCATCCGAGGCATCGACACGGCCATGCCTAGGCATGCTACGACGGTGCGTATGCATCGTGGCTGGGAGGTTCAAGGTGATGGCTGGGAGCAGAGCGAGCGGGCCAACCCAAAGAATCCCCCCCAGAGTTGTCATGGTGTGCGTTTTGACAAGAACCTCGACCATAACGCTCCAGGAGCCCCTGCCAGACCAGTGGCCCTTCTGACCTCGAACCTCGAGCCTCGTTCCTCCAGGATCCCTTTGTCTTACGGCGATCTCCCCAGACACCCAACGTCTTGTCCGTTTCAATGCTGGGCCCCTGGAAGTCCCGAGCCCTGTCCCAAGGCAAGTGGCTTCTCGTCCTGACTCGTTGTTGTACGCGCGCCTGGGGCCTGGTGAGGGCTCCCATGAGGCCGAAAGCTGCGAAGAACCCCCACCTTGATGTCCGCCAAGGCGCTGGACGTCTGGGAAGGCGGGGAACGGCAGGGCACCAGAGAGAGAGAGAGAGGGAGGCCCCGGGGAGGGGCCACCATTAAGGGCCCCCCCACCGCCCGAAGACAGTGCAGAGCCTCCGCCCCGATGTTCGACGCGGCGTTGGACGCCTGGGCCTGCGGCGTTCTTCCGGACGGGTGCTCTTTCTGCCGCAGGCACTCCGCCCGCAGCTAACACCCATGAGCTGCTCGGAAAAAACGTGGCCAGTGTCCAGAGGTACGTCGCCTGTTTTCTCAGACAGCGCTGGGGGGGGGTCCTTTCGCCGACGAGGTCCAGCAGGCCGCCGTTCAGCCCGTTGACCCCCTCGAGGCGCGACCTCCGCCAGCCAGCTCGGCCAACTCTTCGTGCTGCTGCTGCTGGCGATCCTCTTCCTCCTCCTCCTCCTCCTCCTCCTCCTCCACCTGGGCCCGCTCGACAGCACAACAACATGCGCGCAGGTGCGAGGACAACCGTGCTTCGAGAACCAGCCAGACGCGATGCACCTGGGATGCGCCGCAGCTGAGAGACACTGCCGGCCGCAGACACGGCCGAGGCTGCCCGCGCCTGGGAGCCCCGCACCCCTCAGGGCGCTCGAGCACGAGGGCAACTGCGCCTCGCGACCACCGAAGCCGAGCTCCACCCACGGCCTCCCTCTATGGCTGCCCGTCCAGGCCCCAGGCCCACTGCGCCCCCAGGGCCGCCCGCCGCCTGCGCCACAGGGCTGAGCGACGAGACCAGCCACAGGATGGATGGCTGGAACCGCCCCCAACTGGGCTGGCATGCTGAAGCCTCGGGCCGGCCTCGGCAGCTAAGAGGCCACGGAGCCGGAGACGGCCACTGACGGCGACCTCCGCAGTGCCCATCCAGGGAGAGCTGGGCCCGAACCGAGCATGGCTGCGGAGGTGCCCCAAGACCACCTCCTCCGCAGACGAGGAGAAGAGAGGAGAAGACAAAAGGGCGAGGCGAGCAGGGGGCAACACCCGGAGGAGAGGAGGGGAGAGACACGGCGAGAGAGAGAGAGAGAGAGAGAGCTAGACGCTTGGGCAGGCGGGGGGAGGAGTTCGGCCAGCAAGCGCCGCCGTCTATACGGCCAGACCCCCTCGGCAGCGGCACCGCACGCCCGCCGCTGGGAGGCCTGTGGTGGCGGCAGGGCTGGGCCCTCTCTGGGGCCCGAAGCGCCCAACCCTCGGGTGCCCAGGCCCCGCTGAGGCCTAGACACGGCCAGCTGCTTCTTTTGGCACACCAAGAACTAAGGATTCTAGATGGGCACCTATCCATCATGATCGAACTGTCTGCAAGTCGCAGATCGCAGGAGAAGGAGGACAAGAAGGAAAAGGAAGAAGAGGAGGACGCAATAAGGCAAGGGCGCCCTGTGGCCAAGTCAACACGACCAACTGAGCACTCCTTGACTCACCGCCGCTTTCGCCGCCGCCGCTTCTGCTCCCGCTTCCGCCGTCACCGTCGTCATTGTTGGTCGTCGTCGTCGTCGTCGTCGTCGTCGTCGTCGTCGTCGTCGTCGTCGTCGTCGTTGTCGCCGTCGCCGTCGCCGTCGCCGTCGCCGTCGCCGTTCGCCGTCGCCGTTCGCCGTCGCCGTTCGCCGTCGCCGTCGCCGTTCGCCGTCGCCGCTCGCCGCCAGCTCGGGCGGCACCCTCGGGCGAGTTGGCCTTTCTTCCCCGGCGGCGCGGCGGTCGGCCCGCGCCGGCTCGGGCAGCCCGGCGAACCCGTCAGCGACACGGGCAAAGGCCCTGCGGCCCAGTAGCGCGAGGAGCGGTCTCAACGCCGCGTCGAACTCCGGGAAACCGACGAGCTCGCCAGGAACCTCCGTGGTGGGCTTCCCACCGCCCTCGTTCGCCCTCGCTCCCGCGCTCCCGCCCTCGCTCTCGCCTCCTCATGCCGCCCTTGTGGCTGCTCCTGCCGCGGGCCCTGTTGCTACCGCTGCTGCGGCTGCTGATGATCCTCCTCCTCCTCCTCCTCTTCCTCCTCCTCCTCGTCCTCCTCCTCCTCGTCCTCCTCGTCCTCCTCCGTACTCATCCTCCCTTTCCTCCTCCTCCTTCCTCCTTCCTCCTTCCTCCTTCCTCATTCCTCCTTGTCTTCCCCCCTTCTCATTCCTCCTTCCTCTTTCCTCCTCCCTCCTTCCCCCTCCCTCTTCTTCCTCTCCTCTCCTCCTCCTCCTCTCCTCCTCCTCCTCCTCCCCTCCTCTCCTCCTGCTCGTACTCTCCTCTCCTCCTTCCTCCTCTCCCCCTCCTCCTCTTCCTCTCCTCCTCCTCTCTCCTCCCCTCCTCCTTGTCCTCCCTCCCCTTCCTCGTCCTCTCCTCATCCTCCTCCTCCCCATCCTCCTCCTCCTCCTCCTCCTCCTCCTCCTCCTCCTCCTCCTCCTCCTCGGCGAATCCGCCAAAGGACTGGAGGGGAGTGAGAGGGCCGCTGGCGGCGGCGATTCCATCGCGGCGCATCCGCTCAGAACTTCACACTACGATGATGTTAACAAATGCAGAGGGGCACCTCTGGTCGCTTGCTGCTTTCTAACCAAAGCTCCTGGAGACCAAGATAAGCGCTGCATGGCAAGGCGCCCACTTGGCAACGGTTGCCACCACAAGTCGCTGGCGTTCCAGGTTATTCGAAGTAAAGCTGACAAAAAAACAGGCATATGTTTGTCATTCCACGGTCGATCTATCTGGACAGGCAAGCGGCTCCAGCAAGCAAGGTGCGAGGCCTCTACCAGATGCCCGTGCGGCTTTGAGTCAGATGACATCTCGCACAGGCAGCACCGCTGCCCGATCACAGCTCCCCTTCGGGAGGAAATGCTGCAGCCAGCTGACAAACATCGCAATTGCCCAGTGGCGTGCAAATTTCTAAAATAGCCCAGATTCCCAGCGTTCCTTCCCAAGGGCACGGGTACTGTGACCTACCAGTTCCACTGCATGGGTTCCTCGGTGAAGCCTTTCGGGGAGAAGTCTTCACTGACGGCTCGCGCCTCAAGCACGTGCCCGCTGAGTTCCACGCGTGCCACGCGGCAGGATGGGCGGTGACTAAGCTCACTGCCGGGGGAGACCTTTATGCGGCAATGCGGGGTCGGTTGGTGACCATCACCTCCAGACATCACTAGACATCACCAACAGCGGAGCACGTGGCCGTCCTAGCGTGCATGGAACACTGCCCAGAGGTACACGCCATCCGCTCTGATTGTTTGGGGGGCGGCGCAGCCAGCCTCGGCGCCTTGGGCGCAAGTTGTTTCCAGGCACCACATCTACGCTGGTCTGCGAATTAAGCTCCGATCTCATCCAGCCTGGGATGGGCCATGTGCCATCCAAAACGTCGCAGCGCACGTAGATGCCGACACGCTGGAACCGCAGGCGCGGGATTGGCACTTGGCCAAGGGCAGCGATTTCGCAGATAGATATGCGAAAATGGGAGCCCCCCTCCCAGCGCAGCCATCGCTGGGGAAGTGCCAGACATACTATGAGAACGCCGCAGCTTTGAAGCGGCATCTTTGCCACGCGGCCACGGGGCTGCCGATGCGCCCTGGGCAGCGCCATCGAACAAACACATGACAGCCTTCCAAAAAAAAGAGCGAAACCTGGGTTTCCAGACGGGCGCATCGGCGGCCAAAAATGCACTGCCGGCCCCGCTGATGAGCGCCCCAACGGGGGCCCGGCCGGCCCAGGCAACCAGGGCAGGACAGCGTCCAAGTCGCGCGCACCATCCCCCACTCCTGCCTCCACCTCCTCCTCCAGCAACGGCTCAGCCAGCGAACGCGGCCGGGATCCAGGACTCGCGCAGGCGGGGCCCCCTTTTCCTGCCACTGGCTGTGACCAATGGGCACCAATTCAAGTGGGCGCGCACGAAGTCGGCGCGCCAAAGGTGCCTCGGACGCACGCTGAGAGATCCCCCCTTCTTGCCTTGTCATTGCCCGGGCCACAGCCAGGTCCTCAGCGCACTTGCTGCTGAGCCGAGGGGCGCGATATTTTCGCGATTAACGCGCCCGACGGCATTAATCTGCGCGAAGTACGGCTGCGCGTCGGAAGGGGCACGGGTGGGCGAGATCGGCGCGGACTGCAAGGGCCGCCCCGCCAGCGCCCGCACCTGGCCCAACTTGGACCACATGCGTAATGGGCAGTGCCCGCCCCGCAGGCGCAGGAACGCGACTGCACTTGACGAGCTCGCGCCTGGGCGCGAATACCTTTAGATGCCGGCGCGGGGCCGCCGCCCGTATCGCAGAGCGCAGCTCCCAGCCGGTCAAAAGCAAGAAGAGGCAGGGCCATAAGCAGGCCAACCCCCAGGGGTGCGGCGGATCCACGGCAGAGGGCGGGAAGAAGACAGATCATCGCCCCCGATCGCCGTCGCTGCATCGAGGGTGGGAGTCGCCGAGAGGTGGTCAACTGAATCTATGCGCGGCAATGCCGCATTAGTGCCCTGGAAGCTGCCCCGCGAAGTGGGATCAGGGCCCCGCGTTGAAAGGCTGCCGCGTGGAGGAGCGGGGAGCTGGCCACTGCGCAAGTTTGCCCAGGGGAGCGGCGTCGCAAAGTCGGCGGGCCCCCCCCGGTGGAGGGCGCTGCCTCCCTGTATCTCTCATGCTCCACCACTCCCTTCTGACGATGAACTTGCGTCGCGGTCGCGGGGCGGCCCTTCGCCGGAAGGGCGAGCGGCAGCGGGGCGCGCCGAGAATCTAGCCCCAGCAATTCGATGTGCAATCTGGCCATGGGACGGACCTCCTCACGGGCACAGCCGCGGCGCGGCCCCAGAGATACGCGGGCCAAGAGCGCTTCGCAGTCGCGGGGCGACCAAGGGGCCGGCTGCAACCAGCGCTTCGCAGAGTCGCGGGCCAGCCCTTCGGGCGAAGGTTGGCTTCTGATTCGCGTCAGAGCGCGAATTAAATCTGTTCACTGGCTTATCGCTGATACTCGCGCTTCACAGTCGCGGGGCGACATCGCGCCCGGCAGGTCTCGCGCCAGGCGGGGCGGGGGGGCAGAAGGCTGAATGCGATGCGCAGTTGGTTGGCGACCCGGAGGGGAGCTGCATCCTGTGCTTCGCACTCGCGGGGCGCCATCAGGGGCGGGTGCATCGCCGAGCCGAGCCTCGAGGCTCTATGATTGCGCGCGCGGGGCAGGGGCGGGGGCGCGGGGGGGGGGGGGCGCGGGGGGGAGTGCCCATTGGAACAGCAAGGACGCGCGAGGGCGAGTTCCCCTCGCAGGAGGCGCGGCCACGCGCTTTAGCTAGTGGCTTCTGGTAAGCTGGTTTTCGAATGCATCAAACATGCTTCCGCGCCCGAGGGGGTGTCGTTTTTGCGCGGGGGCTTTAGGACAGGAGCTCACGTTGCGCATGTGGGCCCGAGTAGTGAGCGGCACGCGCGCCATGCAATAACTTACGCGTGGGCCCCGAACTACATAATCACACCAGAGGAAAAACCCAATCAATGGATAGTTTTCGCTTAGGAGATCGACCGGGAACCCGGGAGCCCGGGAACCCAGAACCCACCGAAATCGGCCCGGAACCAATAACCGGGAACCCGGGAACCCGGGAACCCGGGAACCCGGAACCGGGAACCCGGGAAACTCTCGCCAATTCTTTCAACTTCCGCGGACCCCTTCAGTGCAAGCACTGATTGGGGAACTTCCGCTAGGACCCCTTCAGGGCAAGCGCTGATTCGGGAATCATAACAATCCAATGCGACCTGTTGGGCAGGTTGGGTAATTCATTGATGCTTCGCCGTCGCGGGGGACGCCGCTCTCTGAGGGGGGGTGGCGCATGCGGGGCCGCCCCAGAGGCCTCTATGTTGCCGCGGGGGCGGAGGGGCCAAGTGTTGAAGAGTGAGAGGGGCATCATCATTGCACCCCCATCAAAGGTGCTTCACATAGAAATAAAAAAAAACCATCATAACCACCCCGACACGCGAAGTCGTTTAGTAAACGCGCCCAAAGAAGGAATCGGAAAGGGCAAGGCTGCTTAGTAAACGCCCAGGGCCGTTTAGTAAACGCCAGTTGTCCGATCTCCTTAATCACAGTCGTGAAGCACTGGCTGGGGAATGTGTTCCCTTTCTCACGTTGGCCCTAGGGTCTGCTCTCGCAAGTTAACGATTCGACGCGATCGCTGCCCCCTTACTCTGACAAGCAGCGCATGCCCTAGGCCCGAGCTTGTCTGCGGAATCCGGCAATCGGCAATGCGGGGTAGACAATTATCCTTTCACAGTAGTGGCAAGAACCTGCGCCCCAGGGGACGGGGGGTTCCTAGGGCAGTGCACCCCCATCCTTCGGGAAACGGATAGATGCGCTGTAGATAATCGTGCTTCACAGCCGCGGGGCGGTCTTCCGCCTGGCAAGTATCTGAGTGGCTCGCATCGAGGCGAAGTCTGGTCCGCTCTTCATTGCCATGTATGTGCTAACGCATCCACCAGGCCCCCACATTAATTGGCATAGTCGTTGGCAACAATCTGTCTCATAACATTTTGGCAGCTGGGGCGGCAGGGGAGGGCTGGAGCAAGCAGGCAGGCAGCGGGGGGTACGCTGCCGCAGGGGCGCGGCTCAAGCGGCCATGGCTCCCGCCGCGAGGACCCGTCGATATGCCCCGACCGCGATAGACCCCGGAACGAGGGCGACACATCGCGCCTGCTTTCTACTCGCGGGGGGCAGAAATGCGTCCGCAACGCCCGGCAGCGCCTCGCAGCCTCCGTCAGCAGGGAGGCTGGGGAGTGCGCGGGGGCGGCAGGCCGCGCGCACAAGGCCTGGGGGCAGCCCGCGCGAAGGCAGCCGCAGCGGGCAGGGCAGCCCGGGCCTGTGCAGCCGCGCTGCGAGGCCTCCCCAGACGGAGGGTAGCATTCCCGCCCAGGACTGCAGTCGTGGGTGGGTTGCTGAGCAAGTGAATGCGCCCCACCTCCCACCTGAAAGCCTTACTGCAGCAGGGGGGACGCAGCGCCGCGTTCAACCTCTGCGTGGCCACCCAGGTTATCTCTGAGGCCGAGTGGGACAACGTCGTTTTCAGTGGGAGACCTTCGACGTTCCTTTACAAAGGATCCCAGAACTCAGCAAAGGAGCCATAGAATTCTGTACTCAGTGTCCGCGCAGGTGGGCGCTACGGCTAGGGCTTTTGCTTTAGCGCGGAATCCCTGGTAGCTCAAGCCTGCTCTCGCCCCACGAGGGTAGCAACGCTCACATAGCCGGATGGTGTTCAACGGGTATCCTGAGAATGCGTCGGAGATTTGTCAAGGGGCCCTGGGACACACAGATAAATGCAGAGAAATCCCAGGGTTCCCCATATCTGGCCATATTTTCTCGATTCTCGTCTTCTCCCCCCATTGTCCATATTTCCCCATCTTTTCCTGGGAATCGACGATGAATTGTGTCTGTGTGTTTGACTTGACGCCATGGCTAGTACGTCCGTTAAGCGGATGTGCTATATGAGGAATGTGTGTAAGCCGGCCCGCCGATGGGAGGGGTGGCTGGGCGCGCGCGGACCTTACCTGTCAGCCGAAGTAGCTGCAAAGTAACATCGATGATAATGGCTCCACCAACCCTCACTTGGAGGGGAACGGCGGAGCAACACAAGGCAGCGAGGGGAGCGTTAGTAACGGCTCTGAGGCCCCTCTGTAGGTGAAGGACCACAGTTGGCATCTCGGCAGCAGCCAGCGACACAGCCCTAGCGATATATCATGTCCTGCCTTCCTCCAATGCCCGAGCGTGTACCATTTCAGTCGCGCGCCATCGTTCGGTACTTGACAGTAGTGGGGTGGGCGGCTTCCCGAGAGGATTCGGGGCGCACTGCACGAGGGGAGCTTCTCAACGGGGGATAACCGGGTATGAAGCTTCATGTAGGCGAGAGTGCTGCTGTATACACACAATCAGTTGAAGGGGGGCAGAGGCCCAGACCCATTCGAAACATACAGAACTGTATGGCACGAGCATGATAAAAATCTACCCGTGTCCTACGAGGCAGCCTTGACACTCCTCGCCCTCGTCCTCCTACTCTTCCTCCTCCTCGTCGTCCTCGTTCTCCTCCTCCTCCTCCTCCTCATCCTCCTCCTCCTCCTCCTCCTCCTCCTCCCCGTTCCCCTCCTTCTCCTCATCCTCCTGTTCCTCCTCCTCCTCCCCTCCTTCTCCTCCTCCTCCTCCTTCTATTCCTCGTCCCCTTCCCCATCACCATCATCACCACCACCAGCATCAACAACAACACTATCACAACCATCATGACCATCTTCGTCATATCCGCCCCCGGCCACTGTCCGACGTGTTCTCGTGTGGTCCCTGGACCACCTGTGCTCTATACAGAGGGAATCATATGACTTCACGTGATGCCGAATCCTGTCTGGGCACGTTCTCCGGAAAATGATACAATATCGTGTAAGATAGGGTGGCCTAACCATTAAAAAACCGGATGAAATAGTTGCACGTCGTCCGATGCCGGATCCTGGTGCGGGCTCCGGTGTCTCGACCTAGGCTTGCAAGCACACCTTGGGCCAGAAAGGCATGAGGGAGCGGGGAGGATGCGATGCGATGCGATGCGATGCGACCACCGTTGCGGACAGCGTCCGGGCCTAGAGCAGACAAGGTGGGTGAGGCCATGGCCTCTAGGATCTGAGGTGTCTGGATTCATGCAATGCGAGACATGTAAAAAAGTTAGGAGGAGAGGGGGAGGAGGAGGAAAAGAAAATCCTTGGTGTCGGTGTCGGCGCGAGTTGGGCGAGACGTCTCGACGTTCGCAGAGATTTTACGTTATTGGTCTGAGTCCCGGGTGCTGGTCGCTGTGAGGTCGGTGAAATGGTGCTCGAGCGCTGTCCATGCTTCGGTGTCTTGGGCTGTTTGCGTCCATGTGATGTCGTTCGGTTGTCCTTTCGAATGGGCTTGCGTGGGCGGTCGGTGGAGGTCTGGTCTGCGTTGACGTAAGGAAGTGGTGATTTCGTCATCCCAACGCTTGTTTTGGCCACCGTGCTGCCTGTGTCCCCGTTGGCGCGAGTTGAGGACTGGGTGCCAGCGCAGCAATCGCCATGTCCACCTCGTCCAGTCGTGGTTTGTGACTCGCGAAGCCATGCGCCATATTTTCCGTTTGTGCAGCATCTCCCAGTTGTCAATGTGGTGGAGCTTCATGAGGAGCTCTGCGCGTCGTGTCGTTCGCTAGATGTAGTCGACCCATGGCTCCATTTCGTCTGCGGTGGTGTTGTCTTCGCCGTCTTCGCTGTCCTTGTCAGGCGTGTCAGGTGCATCACACTGTGATGGGTTGCTGTCTGCGTCGTCGCTAGTGCTGTTGGTGCGGTCTTCGTGGTCTTGTGCTTCGTTGTTCGCGCCGTCGAGATTCGGTCCCTGGCCGCAGTGAGGGCCGGCATCTTTCGTTGTGCGTCTCTGTGGCGTTCTGATGATCATGCGAAGCATGCGTCGTTGTGTCCGTCGTAGATGCTGCCGTAGAGGCTCCGTCAGGGTCCACGTCTCTGCTCCGTATAACGCTGTTGGTGCTACAGTGCTGTTGAAAGTCGGAGTCGGTGAGCCAGTGGGTAGTGTTTGCTGGTCAGCTCCTGCTTGCGAGACGTGAATGATGCCCATGCAGCTCGCGTGCGGTGGAGGGAGCGGGGAGGAGGAGGAGGGGGGGGGGATCGAGGGAGGGAGGGAGAAGGAGGGAGGGAGGGAGACCATCTCCAGCTGCCCTGGGGGTGCCCCTTGCGGGGGTGCCTGTCCCTTCTGGGAGCTTCTGGGGTCGCGCAGAGAGCGTGGAGAGGAGGAGGAAGAGGAGGAGGAGGAGAAGAAGAAGGCAGGGAGGGAGGGAGGGAGGGAGGAAGGGCGAGAGGCAGGGGAGGAGGCAGCAACGCAGGGAGGAGGGGGAGGAGGGGGAGGAGGAGGATAAGGACGAGGAGGAGGGGGAGCAGGTGGAGAAAGAAAAGCAGGACGAAGTGGAGGTGGTGGAGGAGGCCCCAGGAGCCTTTGGGATCGCCTGCTCAGCCGCGGGGTACCCGAGGGACTCGCCAGCCGAGGCCAACAATCCGAGCAGCCTCTCCAGCTCCCGTGCGGAGACCTGGATGAGGAAGGGGGTGGGGAGGTCCGCCTCCCTCCTCCTCCCCTCCTCCTCCTCCACCTCCTCCTCCTCCTCGTGGCCCATCACCTTTCCTCCTTCCCTCTCCTCCCACCACTTCCTCCTACTTCTCTCCTCCTCATCCTCCTCCACCTCCTCCACCTCCTCCACCTCCTCACCTCCTCCTCCTCCTTCTCCTCGTCCCTCCCTTCCCTCCTCACCTCCCTCCCTCCCTCCCTCTCCTCCCCTCCTCCTCTTCCTCCTCTCCTCCTCCTCCTCCTCCACCTTCCCCTCCTCCTCCCCCTCCTCCTCTCCTCCTCCTCCACCTCCTCCCGTCCTCCCCCCTCCCTCCCTCCCTCCTCCCCGTCCTCCCTCCTCCCTTCCCTCCATCCCTCCCTCCCCCTCCCTCCCTCCCCCTCCCTCCCCCCCTCTCCTCCTCCTCCTCCTCCTCCTCTTCTTCTTCTTCTTTTCTTACTTCTTCTTCCTCTCCTCCTCCTTCTCCTCCTCCTCTCCTCATCCTCCTCCTCCTCCTCCTCCTCCTCCTCCCATCTCCTCCTCCTCTTCCTCCTCCACCTCCGCCTCCTCCTCCTCCTCCTCCTGAAAGCTGGACGGTGGTGGTATGGGAACCCGTCGACGGGCGCTGCCATCCCCCCCCAGCGTCCAGCTAAGTTTTGATATCGACCTTCGAAGAACGATGTTTCCGAACGTTGTTGATCAGCTTTACGCGTGTTGCCCCGGTTGGGGGCATCCAAAAGCATACAGGGAGCTCCGGGAGTCGCTGGGACTCCTGGGGACGTCAGGGGATCAGGAACTGGAGCGGCAATACGACGTACAAACACCACCTCCTTCTCCTCCTCCTTCCTCCTCCTCCTCCTCGATCTCCCTCCTCCCAACTCAACTCCTCTTCCTTGGAAACACATCCTCACTCTCACACCACGAGACGGGTCGTTGGAGCGTGCCGGTCGTTTCGCCTGAGACTTCCTCGCTGGTTACGATCGTGGTGCTTGCCCTTTCCAACAGATGCACGGATGGAGTCGGGTCGTTATGTAACATGGGGCTCTCGCCTTGGCGCCGTAAAAAACATCAACACGGAGGGAGGGCGGGGCCTTCTCAAAATGGTGCGGCTGGAGGGCGGAGCCAGTCGGAGCCTTCTCGAATGGAGCTCTCGCCTTGGCGCCGCGCACGCTCGCAGTCAACGCCACACAATTCTACGGATGGAGGCCAGGTCTTTCTCAAAGAAAAAACGGGGCTGCTGCTCGCGACCGTGTCTGGCTGCATGGCCAGGTGCTGAAGCGGGTAAAACAGCTAATTTCGCGGGTGGGAGGCCGTTCCTTTCTCAAGCGGGGCCGTCGCTGGGCATCTCGCTGGAGTCTACGACCCCACCCTGCCGCATTCCTAGCTGCTACGACCCCACCTTGCCGCACTCCTGCCGAGGAGGAGGAGGAGGAGGAGGAGGAGGAGGAGGAGGAGGAGGAGGAGGAGGAGGAGAACGAGGAGGAGGAGGAGGAGGAGGAGGAGGAGGGGGAGGAGGAGATGGGCGACATGTCCTCTTCGAACCTGAGCTCTCCCGCGTGAACTGCGGGCCCACATGGGGGTGCTCGTCGTTCAAGGAGGGCGCTTCGCGCGGCAGAGCATCTCATATCTGCACTGCGACGAGTGAGGAGGGGGACTCTTGGGA
Source organism: Prorocentrum cordatum (assembly GCA_963575745.1). Classification (NCBI taxonomy): domain Eukaryota; class Dinophyceae; order Prorocentrales; family Prorocentraceae; genus Prorocentrum; species Prorocentrum cordatum. The sequence continues at coordinate 21,388 of CAUYUJ010008380.1, forward strand.
CGGGAGGGCGCCGGGCGCACTGCAGCATTTGTGTTACATCTAGAATGTACTCTGGTCATCCTCCTTCGCCTGATCCTTCCCCATCTCACCATCCTCCTCGTCCTCGTCCTACGCTTCCCGTTTCCCACCCCCCTTTCACATCTTCCTTCGCATCCGCCTCCACCTCTTCATCCTCCCGCCTCTACCCCCTCCCCGTCTCTCATCCTCCTGCTCCCCCGGAGGTCTCCAGACGTCCTGGGGGACCCAGAAGCTCATGGAGGCCTCTGCAGGACCGGCCGATTCGGCCCAAAAGCGCAAACAAAAAGCCCCGATCCTCGATCCTCCTGCCCGGACGTCCGATACCTTGACTCTTTTGCATGGGTCCCCCAGAAGTTCCGGCCTCTTCCCCAGGGCCAGCTTCATCCCGAGCTGCTCGGTGGATGCCCCTGGAGCCTGGCCAGGGCCCCCAGCGACGCCGAGCGCGGCCAGAAGCCTGCCGCCGTGCCCCCGTCGCCACGACGCGTGGAGAGACATCGGCTCCCCTGGTCAGCGCATCCGCCCATCGGGCGCGCGCCAACGTGGACTACGGCTCCACGGATCGGGCCCGTGGGCGCCAGCTCCACGGGATCGGGAGGAGGAGGAGGAGGGGGAGGAGGAGGAGGAGGAGGAGGAGGAGGAGGAGGAGGAGGAGGAGGAGGAGGAGGAGGACGACGAGGAGGAGGACGACGAGGAGGAGGAGCCGGAGGAGGAGGAGGAGGAGGAGGGAATAGGTGCCCCCCCGCAGCAGGGCGCCAGCGCCGCCCCATCCGGCGACGGAGCGCGCCGTTTCTGCACGCATGCGGGGCGCACGCGCCCTGCTGCCAGGGACTTTTGCTCAGCGTGTCGCCGCGGCGGCCCTGGCGACACGCTGTGCCGTGCAGGCGGGCAGCGCGTGTCGCTCCGCTCCGCTCCGCGGGGCGGGATGCTGGGAAGAGCTCGAGACACTGACGCTTGGGAGGGGGGGGCGTGGGTAGCGCGTCGCGCCGAGGCGCGGTGGGCCAGCACTGGCGGAGCGACACGTTCAGCCAAAGCTCCTGGCCGTAATCCGTGTTTTCGTTGCAGAACACTGAGCGACGACATGAACATCGGATGTTGCCAGAATGAGGTCGGGCATTGCCAAAAACAGAAAAAAAAAAAAACACGCCATTCTTGGATATTCCTCCTGCAGAGGAACGTGCCCGACTTGATGCTAGAAGTGCCCTGTGCCCAAGGTGCCCCCAGGATTTTTCCAAGGAGGCCGGCCCCCCCGGCCGCCAGAGCACCCCGCACCTGGCCCAGAGGGCCCCAGGGGCTCCAAGATAGAGCGAAAGGCTGGGGGGCACCTTGGGCCAGGGTTAGGTTGCTCCCGACGTATTGAAGGACCAAACCCCCAGAAATGATTTCGAGCACCCAGAAAAGTGCCGAAACAGTACTGTCGAACGAATGTAGCCTCCCAGGGCCCGACACGTGAAAACCCTCACGTTTCGGTACTTTCCTGGTGCTCGAAATTATCTCTGGTGATCAAGGCTAAAGTAGGTTGGAACATCAGAAGGCCAAAGACACCTTCAGCAACCCCCGACCTTTACTCGACCAGTGAGCCCACGTGAGGCGTTCCAGAAAGGGCCTCGCCTTCGAGGATCGAAGGGGTTGCCACCTCGTCCTCGGGCGGCGGAAGCTGCGCGCAAATGTCTCAGATCGGGGCTGGACCCTCCTCCCTGGCGCGCCGGAAGCGCGCCAGGGGCGGCGCGCCGGAGGCGCCGCCAGGGGGGGTCCAGCGCCGATCCGAGAAATCCGCGCGGACCCTCGAAAGTTCGTTTTAATGACACAGTTTTGTTCGTCTTCGAGTCTTCGGGCGCGGCCTGACCGACCCCCAGCAAACCATCCCCTTCCGTGGCGTCATCCTTGCCTTTCGAGCTCCCCCCCCGGCCGCATACAAACGTGTTGGGGCGAGAAGAAGGAGACGTCACGGAAGGGTATGGTTTGCAAGGGGTCGGTTGGACCGCCCCTGAAGTCTTCTTTTCCTCGACACCCATACGCCCCTTCCCTCCTCCCCTCCTTCCCCCCCCTCAGGAAGCGGTCCCGCCCCAGCCCCGCCTGGCCGCGGCCTGTGGCGCCTTCGGCGCAGCACAGCCCGAACAGCCGGCCGATGGGGTCCGCCCTCGCAACATTCACAGGCGACCTCAGGGCAGCGGGCACGCCGGGGCGAGCCGTCCGGCGGGGGGGCGGGGCCTGCCCATCTAGTGCCATCCCGGATGAGGCGGACCCGTGTGCAGGCAGCACACACTCCATGATGGTGGAGCGGGATGTCGTTGAACTATCGGCTCACTCCGCCTCTCAATTTCCCCTGCCTGCCCTGGGACCTAGAAACAGCAATCTGCATGGAGGTTCGTTTACACCTTGGGCATATGAGGGTCTTCGTTGGCCAACACCCCAAAAGCCAATCGCAGGACCCCTCCGACTGGCATTCAATATCCTACCGCACCACGCTCTCAGATCGGCCGCCCTCCTTCTGACCGGCATTCTACACCCTACCGCACCTCGCTGCCATATATCGGCCGCCCCTTGGACACACACACACACACAATTATAACGGGCCGACCCGCGGGCGAGAAGACGCCGACACCGATGCTGACGCCGACGCCGATGCCGACGCCGACGCAGCGGCCGCCGCCGCCGCCGCCGATGACGATGACGACGACGACGACGACGACGACGACGACGACGACGACGACGACGACGACGACGACGGTGACGACGGTGACGACGGTGACGACGGTGACGCCGACGACGACGGTGACGACGGTGACGCCGACGCCGCCGCCGACGCCGCCGCCGACGCCGCCGCCGACGCCGCCGCCGCCGACGCCGCCGCCGGCGACGAAGACAACGACGACGCCGACAACGAAGACGCCGACGACGACGCCGACGGTCATCGAGACGGTCGCAGCGTGAGGCCGGGCATCTGCGCCAATGTAGGGCGGTGGGCACCGTGCGCCGGGAGCTGCAGTGCGAGGGCGCGCGGTCACTGCGCGAGGGCGTCCTGCCCGCGCCCCGGGTGTCCCACACCTCGCCCGCGTCGCGCTCCGAGGGCCCTGCGGCCGCGCTCGCGCAGCGCGCGGCCGGGGCCACTGCGGCCGACGCAGTCCTCGGGGAGGCGGGCATGCTCGCCCGCTGCGGAAGACGAGGAGGAGGAGGAGGAGGAGGAGGAGGAGGAGGAGGAGGAGAAGGAGCAGGACGGGGAACGAGGGAGGGAGGGAGGGAAGAGGGAGGTAAGGAGGGAAGAGGGAGGGAGGGAGAGGAGGAGGAGGAGGGGGAGGGGGGGGGGAGGAGGAGGAGGAGGAGGAGGAGGAGGAGGAGGAGGAGGAGGAGGAGGAGGAGGAGGAGGGGAGGAGGAGGAGGAGGAGAAGGAGGAGGAGGAGGAGGAGGGAGGAGGGAGGAGGAAGAGGGAGGGAGGGAGGAGGAGGAGGGAGGAGGAAGGAGGGGGATTGGCCCGCCCTCGTGGTGGCACGCTCGCGGCGCACTCCGCCCTCAACACGGCCCCGAGACGCGCCGCCGGTCGCGGGGCGAGGCCCCCGCCAGTGCGGACCGCCGCGCGACGCCGCGCGCTGCCTCGACCCCGATGTCCGAACGCCCTGGCGGTGCCCCGAGCCCAGAGTTCCAACGCGTTGAAAAAAAAGGGCGGAGGTGTTTCGCTGTTTCTGGCCTCTGGAGGCCCTCGCCGGGCCTCGGGACCGTCGAACAACAGCTCAGGATGAAGAACTCGCCCCCGGGAATAGGCCGAGACTTCCGGGGGACCGCGTCCAGAATGGATCAAGGCATCGCATCTCTGGGAGGCACCATCGCCGAGGATGCGGCGCACGACGCCTCCCCCCTCCCCCCCCCATCTTTCGAAGAGGGCCGCGCGGGAGGCCAGAAGCGGAGGAAGAGGCATCTCCCCGGGCGCAGGCGAGGCCGGCGCGGGAGGCAAGGGCCCGGGCGGCGCGAGCGCGCACGTGACACCCCCAGCCCCCCTGCAGTGAAGGGGGGCCCAGGGGCGCACGAATAAACAAACACGAGTCCCAGGATCCCCCCGGTTTTCCCATCTTTTCTGGGCTTCGTCTTCCCCTCCACTGTCCGCATGCTCCATAGGTCCCTGGGAATACGCGGTTACTTGTGTCTGTGTGTCGTCTCGCTCCTGAAGATGCATGCACGCGGTGTCAGGCAAACCCCCCAAACCCCTCCCCCACCAATGGCACTACCAGCGCGGAGCCTGAGAAGGAGCCCCTCGTGGCCGAGGGGGGGTCCCTGAGCTGCCTGGGAAGGAGCAGCTGCTGAGGAACCTTCCCTTTTGCCGCCCCTCGCGCGACGCTTCGGCCTCGCTGCGCTCGTCCCTGTATAGAAGCACAGCCTGCGGGCACCGCGCGAAGTCAGGCCTGCACCCACCGTGATGGCACGAGCCACGCATCTCAGGAGCAAAGGTCAGCACCTGAGTGAGCACCACGGCTGCGGCGCTGTCTGACAATGGTGGTCGCAGCTGCTCAAAACACTTTCAAGCGCCGGCCCCGGCCACAGGTGAGCCCCCGCGCTGCTGCGGCACGAGCCAGAGGTTGTGGGAGTCCTGATCCTTGGAGTTGCATATCGACATGGTGATGGCGGGGCTGTAGTGAATCTTCTCCTCCTCTCCCTGCAGGAGGGTGAAGCTGAACTCCTGCAGGAGCATGCAAGCCACCAGCTTCGCCTCGAAGATCGCCATGTCCATACCCAGGCAGATGCGCGGGCCTGCCTGGAAGACTGGGAACTCGTGAGGCTGCGGCTGCTTGAAGGGTATCCACCGCTCCAACCGCACCGTCTCTGGCTGCGGGTACAGCTCGGGGTCGCGGCCCATCGCCCAGGGCATGTACATGATCCTGCAGCCCTTTGGCAGCCGCGAGCCGTCTGGCAGGGTGAGGTCCTCGGACGCCTCCTTGATGTCGAGGGGCACCGGAGGGTACAGCCTGAGCGCCTCGTACAGCAGCGCGTGCAGCTGGGGCATGTTGGAGGCGTGCAGCTGCGAGAGCGTCGGCTCGGTGCCCAGGGGAGCGCAGCGGTCCACCTCCTCGAGGATGCGGCGCTGGATGTCTGGATGGGTGCTCAGGAGGTTCGGGTGCTGCCACGAGGTGGGCCTGGCCCAGGCCGCAGGGCAGCCCTCGCGAGACCCAGGCACAGATCCTCGACGCCATGACTGTTTCATGACGTCGACCCCCAGAGGTCTCGACCCGTTCCCCGGGGCCAGCGTCTCGCCCTGAGTCGTTGTTTGACGGTCCCGAGACCCGGCAAGGGCCACAAGAGGCCGACAATAGCGAAGCACCTTCCGTCGTGATTTTTTCATGACTCGAGGGGGTCTGGGCAGGGCCCTGGGGGGGTTCAGAACCGCGCGCAAGGCCGAGCGCACCTCGGGCCAACCCCACCTCTGGCAACCTCCGAGATGTAGAACATCCAGGACAGGGTGCAGGCTGTGGTGTCGCGCCCGGCGATGACGAAATTCAGCACGACGTCTCGCAGGTACTGTGTCGACTGGCAGACGGTCGAACCTTCGGTGGCCAATCATGGGAGCCTCTCATGCCATCTTGCTGGCTCTTGCGAACCGACGCTGATCGACGCCAATCGACGCTAATCGACGCCACATCGACGCTACACCGACGCTACTCGAAGCTATATCGGCGCTTTCTCGTCGACTACCAGACGCTAGCTCACGCGAATGCACTCTGAAGACGGACTTGCGAAGACAAACGAGGCTCCCACGATTCGCAGCCGACCGAACCTTCCCGCTTCGCGGCCTGCAGAAAAAGGGCAAGGAGGTCTTTGCGTGTTGAGAGTGCAGGGTCTGCCCGGCACTTCTCGATGATGCGCTCCGATTCCGTATCGAGATCTGACACGCTGGATACAAACTGCTGGTACACGCGACTGAGTCGACCGTGCCACCACATAAGGAGGCCATCCTTTCCTCCGAACGGCCAGGGGAAAAAATCTGAAAGCTGTAAGAACGGCAACGATGTGAGGAAGTACTGGAAAAAACTCCGGTGTGCATCGTCAAACGCTGCTCCAAACGCGTTCGGCTTGCCAGCGATTGTATCACCGTCTTCGCCGAAGAAGATCTTCATTATGCTGTCCATTGTGAAGTTGAAGAAGCAAAGCTGCATATCGACGACCTGTCCAGACTTTAGGCAGTTCCGCAGATTCTTTGCCTTGGCGATAAACACGTCCGCCATGTTCGAGTTGAAGTTGCCCCTGGTGAAGATCCGCCACAGCGCTTTGCAGCCATCATGCGACACGACAGGAGGGGGAGGGGGAGGGGGAGGGGGAGGGGGAGGAGGAGGAGGAGGAGGAGGAGGAGGAGGGGGAGGAGGAGGGGGAGGAGGAAGAGGAGGAGGAGAACGGGTCGCCCAAGCCCTTCGGAGAAACCCTCCAGTGGGTCGGGGCTTTGCCAGGTGCCCTCCCGTGGGCCCCTCACGGGCGCCCCCGTGCGCTGGCCGGGGGGGTCGGGGCTTCGCCGCGGGCCCGCCCGTGGGCGCCTCGGGGGCCTGCACAGCGCAGCCTGCAGCACGGAGGCTGCCATTGAAGCGCTGCACTGCGTGGCGTGCACCACACGGCTCGCACCACACATATCGCATCGGCTAGCTTCCACCACACAGCCTGCACCACACGGCCTCGCGCACGTAGCTTGCACCTCATCGACTTTACCGCACGGCTTGCACCACATAGCTTCCATCACATACGTAGCTTGCACCATGTGACGTGCACCACATAGCTCACACATCCAGAGTGCAAGAAAGCGCTGTTCGGGGGCCACGTTTGAGACCATGTTATTATGTGCTTGTGGTGCCCTGCCTACTCGACGCATGCAACCTTGGCAGCCTTGATGAAGAGCAGCCTCCGATACGGTATATCGTGTATATGCCGTCCCCTGCAAGGACCTTTCAGCGCTGGCTTGTCAAACGAACTGGAGCAGACGATAGCGAGCAGCCCGTGGCAATCGAGTCGAGCCTGCAAGGATGGCACCAACGAAAGACACCCTTAACAGTACAACAGACAGCGGGCCTCGCCAGAGGCCCTCCTGGCAGGGACCGGGCAGGGCTGCGCGTCTCCGGCCCTGGGTCACCCAGCTTCGCGCAGCGCGCCCCGCGATGCGCGGCGCGCGCCCGCTCTCCGACCCCCGCCGCGGGGAGCGCGATCGGCTTCGCTCCGCATGGGGGAGCCGGGTCCTGGGGGAAGCGGGTCCTGTGACGGGCCTGTTTTCCGCCACCGCCTCCGCCACCACAAGTTGGAGTGGGAGGGGGTCCTCCTCCTCCTCCTCCTCCTCCTCCTCCTCCTCCTCCTCCTCCTCCTCCTCCTCCTTCCCCGCTCCAACTTCTGCTGGTGGTGGTGGTGGTGGTGCAGAACAGGCCCCTCATCCTGGACCCTGGGGCCTCCCCCTGGACGAGCCGTTCTCCCCTGGCCCGTGGAGGGCCCCGATCGGCGGCGAGCCCGGGGGGGGGGGAGTGGGGAGGGGCGCGGGCCCTCTCACGAGGCTCGGAAGCACCCCCCCCCCCAGCCCTCTGAGAAGCTCCCTGCGCCGCCCCCCGACAAGCCACGGAGAACTTCTCGGAAGGCCGGAGGGAATCCGAGAAGCCCCGCCGCCCTCTGAGGAGGCCTTCTCCTTCTCGGTTCCCCCCCTCGCTCGCCGCCGACCCGAGGGGCCGACAATCATGAAACGCCTCGGGACCCGTGTCCCCCGGGGCCCGCTTCCCCCATAGCGGGCAGCGCGCCCCGCGATGCGCGGCACGCGCCCGCACTCTGGCCCCCGCCCCGCCGTGGGGAGCGCGATCGCCCTCGCGCCCCCCGCGGGCGCTCCAGTTGTTTGTGTGCGCCGAGGGGCGCGGCGGGCTCGGCCCCCGCTGCCCCGAGCTGCCCCCACGACGCCGTGCACAGCACGCCATGAACCAGGGCTCAACACGCGGTAGACCCTCGCTCAGAGTCAAGAAACTCTCACGCTGATAATGCGAACTTCACTCCAGGCGCTTTCTCGAGCAATAGCCCAGGCCCATATGCACGAAATAGCTACGAACAAAGCGAGACTCCAAGAAAACGGCCAAGACCCAGTCCAGGTTCATGATTTTCTGAAGCGAGATCTGGAGCCTATGAAAGTTGATGGTTTTCCTTAGTATGCCTGATGGGTGTGGGTCTGGCGCGAGATGATCGCCAAAACGTGGGCCGACACGCGCCTTGCCAACGCGCAGCGCGTCAACGCGGACGTCTTGAGCACGGCGAGTGCTGTCTTCTCAAAACGGGCGTCTCAGGGCAGCTGGGCTCCTGCCCCCGCAGTCCCAATGCCACGAGCCATTGAACCCTCCCTGGCTGGACCTCACGGGATGGGGCCGGGAGGCGCGTAGGACCATCATCACAGTCGACTGGTTTTGCTCAGCGTGTCGCAACGGCGGCCGTGGGAACACGCTGTGCACTGCGAGCGGATAGCGTGCCGCTCCGCTCCACGGGGCGGGGGGCACAGGAAGGCTCGGGACGTTGGCGCTAGGGGGCCCGGAAGTGAATAGCGCGTCGAACCGAAGAGGGGTGGGCCAGAGCGGGCTGAGCGACACGCGATACAAAAGTTCCCGAACGTAGCCCCAGAGCCACCAGCTTTTGACCCTCCCTGGTTGAACCTTGCCGGATGGGGCTGGACCTTCGAGACGCGTCTGACTATCATCATGACTGTCAGCCTTCTGCTGGGATAGGGGGCTGAACGGCCTTCGTCCGAAGGGGCGGTGCAAGCACCGTGAAGCTACCAGCAGGAGCAACGCTGAGTGAGGAACGACGCCCTTCTTCGGTCCACTAGGCGCCAGGGTGCACGAGGAGCGCTAGAGGAATCAGCAAGGAAAGGCCCGAGAAACAGCGAGCCCCTTCCGAACCGGGCCTGTGCCATGACGTCTTGGCTGACCTTGCGCAGGACGACCTAGTGGCCACATCCAACTTCGACTTGGCCGTCGGCTTCAAGGAAAAATGTGAAGAAATGAAAAGTGTGGCATGCTACGGATGACCCTGCACCTCTGGTGGAGCATCTTGGGGTGACATGCCGACCGACCGACGTGGAGTACCCTATTTCGCCACGCAATGGTTGGGACAAAGTTTTTGCAGCGATCAGTACAGTGGGATCGATTCCTGGATCCTCGCTTGCACGAGAGAGGCTGGTCTATCTCTCACATCAGGCCTCTCTGGCTGTGGGCTGCGCCGATTGCTGCCCCTGCACCGAGCACTGCCGCACGGCTCCTACACGAGGCGATCGTGCGGACAAAGACGAGGTTGTGGTGCCATGGCAGGTGGTGGTGTCAACGTGTTCAGCTGCACCCGATGCTGGGCGCGGCTTTCCGAGCCATCATCAGTATCACGGATCCATGACAAACGAAACAAGAACTGCATTTCGCGCGCCCCGGCCAGGCGAATACGCAAATTGGTTGGAATCAAAAAACTGTAATCCCATTTGCCTCGGTAGGAAAAAAACTGCTTAAAATCAAGTTGACGTGGAGTGAGTTCCTGGACTTCTCTCCTCAGAGACATGCTACGGTGCGGGGCGTCACGTTCACCCAGTACTGTGAGGGTCGAGGGCGTCGGTTGGAGGTCTCTGGCCACCGTGCACTTCGAGCTGTTCGGTCACTGTGCCCTGATGGGGGGTTCCGTGGTTGGACCCGTTCGGTGGAGGACGAGAGGCATGCCAAGAGAGTGGATCACGCTCGCAGACGTATTGCCCGCATACGTTGTCCCCAGGCAGTTACCCGTACCAGGCACGACTCCGAGTCTATTGAGGAAGTGGATGCGGAAGTTGTGTCGTGCAAGACTTTTTCCAAGTGGGGATTCTCCTTGTCCGAGGGCGACAGAGTGCGGCTTGGGATTTATCTCTCAGGAGCTGCGTCGTCAGAAACACGAAGACCGACGGGCCGTCCGTGTCCCCACTGTGGGCACCTCTGGTCCTCGTTCATGCACTTGTGGGCCGAGTGCCCTTTCTATGCAAGCGAGCGGCGTGCCATTACACATCAGTTCGCTCTCAACGATCTTTTCTGGACCAGTGTCCCCAAAGTCACGGCCAAGAGTGGATGAATTGTGCTCGCTCAGGCTCCAACCCATCAAGCACGTGCTACAATGATGAGGGCATCCTGCTAGATGGTCATGAAGATCATGCAGCTCAGTCCCCTCGAGCGCCTTCATCGTTTGGATTAGGGCTACCTTTGTGGGCCTGCATCGTAGTTCAATGTGGTTCATTCACCCTCTTCTTCTTCTTCTTCATACTAACAACGTCAACATCGTGACTGCAGCGAGGAGGTACCGCAATCTTGGCGTGTCCAAGAATTGCCTCATTGTCCCTCCGACGTCATACGCGTCCTCGCCAGCGGTCCACTCACTGTTGCTCCTTCATCGCCTGCCCCCCCCCTCCTCCCCCTCGTCCATCCCTGTTCCCACTGAAATTCCTCCTGACGCACCCCAGACGTGTCGGTAGGACGCGCCGAGCGTGTCACCCAATAGTTCCTCAGCATGTTCGGGCCTGAAGCTTATAAGGTGCAACAGCTTCAAGGATGGATGGCGGCTAGGTTTTCACAATGCTACTCTCGCCTTAGCGCCGCGCGCATCCGAAAAGTGCGCAACAGCTTCAAAGATGGAGGGCGGCTGGTTTTCAAAATGTTTCTCTCGCCTTAGCGCCGCGCGCACTCGCTTGTAAAATTGGCAGCAACTTCAGGGATGGAGGGCGCCTCATTTCAAGATATGGCTCTCGCCTGTGCCGCGTACATTCGTCTGAAACGTTCGCAACAGCTTCAAGGATTCGTATGGCTGAAACCCCAGGGATGGTCTTCTGGCACAATCAAGGATTATCGCGACGCAACAACCACACGAATTCGCATTGTTGAAATCCCTGGAATGGTGTTCTGGCACGATTTAGGACTGTCAGGACGCAAAAGTCAAGTTGACTTGCGGCGCGGAAGTCCCAGGAATTGTGGTTTGGCACGAACGAAGATTCTCAGACAGCTATCTTCCATTGGTGCACATCCCGCAATGAAAACAAGATCTTGGAGGGAGGATGGATTGCACCATCGATGGTGCGTTTTGGGCTTATACTGGACGTCCTCCTCCTTCTCTTCCTCTTCCTCCTCCCATTCCTCTTCCTCCTCCTCCCCCTCCCCCTCCTCCTCGTCCTCCTCCTCCTCCTCCTCTTCCGCCTCCCCTCCTCCTCCTCCTCCTCCTCCTCCTCCTCCTCCTCCTCCTCCTCCTCCTCCTCCTCCTCCTCTTCCGCCTTCCCTCATCATGTCCTCTAGCGCTCCCGCGCAGGAGGGCCCAAGATGGGCCTGCAGAAACCCTTCGGACAACCTCCTGGCTGCCCAGAGCAGATCCCCAGCGGCCGAAGAACCGTCCCGACGGACTCGCGACGGCCACAGTACGGCACACGACGGCCGCAGAACGGCCTCGAAACAGGCTGCGTAAGCCATGCCAAGATGAGCGCACATCCGCGACTGTGCACAGAACAGCAGACACTCTGGTCATGCAGTGGCGCAGCGCCATTGCCGCACAGCGCCACGGGGCGATCGCTCATTGGGAGGCGACTGCTGGGATGGCTTAGCAAGAACGATGTCTGGGCGATTTAGCCTGAGCAAGGGGCCATGAAGCCGGATGCACCCGGATTAAGCCCAAGCTGAAGCCGAACTAGCCGAGATTACGCAAGCGGGATTCAACGGAAGTTAACCGGATTACGCCACATTTGGCCGATTTCGACCACGAATATGCCAGCGCCCATAACATGGATACACCAACTTCCCGGGGTTTGCATCCGATTCGACGTAACAGCACTGGCAGACTTCGTCCCCCCGGCGCAGCGGTCGATACGCGCGGCAGCGCAGCCAGATGTTAGCCGCGATCTTGCGCTGCTCCTTCCAGGCTGCCCCTCCGTCGCTTGCCCCGCTGCCGTGCCTCAGCGTGAATATACCAGACCCGAGGAACTGCGTGAAGAGGTGCATCAGCCAGTCGTCCCGAGGGCTGGACTTGGTGATCTGGTCGAAGCCGTCCTTCAGCACGTGGCGCACGACCTCGGGGCTGCGCACGACCACCCACAAACCCTGGGGCTCCCACACCGGCCCCGTCCACTGGGCCACCGCCATTCCGCACGAGTTCTCCTCGAAATAGTCGTTGAGTCGCTTGAGATTCCTGAGGAGCACTGGCAGAATCCCCAGGATTGGGTGCGCCCCACCCCGCAGGCGAGGCACATTACGCATCACCCAAGCTCTGCGCCGATGGAGCAGAATGCGCCAGATAATCTTTATGAATACCTGGCATCCTGCAAACTGCAGATATCATCCAGCCCCCGGGGGGCACAAGGTTGTGAAGGGCAAGGGTGTCACTTGCCTGCCGGACTGCTGTTTTGCTGGTGTCTCTTGTCCTATCTCTGGTCCTGTCTCTCGTTCCGTGTCCCCTGTCTCTTCACTCCTGTCTCCTGTCTGTTGTCAAATAGGGGAGGGGGGGGCGAGGCGTCACTGAAGACGCCCAAAGGGTGTGTCCCTCAGCCCCCTGGACGCTCTGGGTTGCCCTAGGATTCCCAGAGGGACGCCACCAGAAGGGCTGGAGAGGCCTCCAGAGCGGGCCGAAATTGCCCCACAAAGGGTAATCAAGAGCCCACGGCGATTGTCTGTGGCTTTTCCGCCTGTCCCGTGCTTTGCCCCCAAGACGTCCGAAGACCGTTTCAAGACAGCCCCAGAGCGCCTAAGATTTCTCAAGACGGCTCCAAGGTGGTTCCAGCATGCCCGAATGAGCCACCAACATCACCCAGGATGGCCCCAGCGAGGCTCGAAGACGGCCCCAGGAGACCCCACGAGATGCCCCCTAGGTGGGCATCAGAGGCCCCAAGATCACTTCAAGACTGCCCGCCGGCGGCCACAGGCGCAACCCTTCCGATGATCTCAGGATCTGCTTCGCAAGCTCGGGCCAGCTGCGCCTGGCGAGAGGGCCTGGCCCCATGCTTGCGCGATGCCAGGCGGTAAGGCAGCACCCCGCGTTCACGCCGTGCCGGCAGCGCCCCAGCTGGAGCCGACATGGCGACGGAGGAAAGAGGAAGGAGCAGGAAGGAGGGGAAGAAAGGTGGAACATGTGGAGGAGGAGGAGGGGGGAGGATGAGAAGGGGGAGGGCGAGGAGAAGGGCGATGGGTGAGAGGGCAAGAAAGAAGTAGGGAAAGGCCCCTCCTCGAAGTCGCTCTCTTGGCCATCTCTGCAAAGCGTCTCCCCCCCTCCCCGCGACCCCTCCTGTCCGTGTTGCCGTGCTCCGCATCTGTCGCAGCAGTGGCTGGGGCACTCACATGTAGGGCTCGGTGTGCGTGGCGGAACGGCAAGCAAGGCCAGAGCACCCGAGGGGCTCAGGTGGGCGCTTGCCCGCCCCTGCAACAACTGCCTCCTGCCAGGTCGGATGGCCAAAGGAGCGGTCGTGGTCCCGGCAGCGGCCCGCCGGAATTTCTAAACTTTCTCATAATCTGATACAACAAGAAATTCCAGAAATGCCAGACGTTCCCCAGAAGTCAAAAAGATCCCAGAAATTCCAGAAATTCCTGAGGATAGCGGCGCCGGCCCCGGCCTGCAGTGTGTCGTGCGCGGAACGAGAGGTTAATGCCCCACCCCCCGTGACCGCCCGTCATCGCTCAGGAAGCAGGCGACAGAAGAGGTGCTCCAAGCGTGGCCTGGCCAGGGGTGCTGAGCGCGGCCTGGCTGGGACGGTAAGCGCGGCCTGGCCAGCGCGGGGCCAGGGGTGTTGGGAGGGGCGCCCCGCGCCAACCCCAGAGATGCTCAAGGAGCTCCAACAGTTTGCGCGTTGCACGTGTTCTGTCCTCAGTGTGCGGGGCCGAGGCGGCCAAGGAAGGCCTCACGCGCGGTGATTCGACAAGCAAGTCATTGCCAGCGTGGGCCCCAGACAGTAGTCTCTCGCACTCGCAATTCGCAAGTTGTCCAGCAACCAGAAGTCGCGACCATGTGGGCATGAGAAGGCGCCCGCTATGTGGCAGCACCCATACAGCACCAGGGCGGCAACCAGGAATCGCAGCAATCAGTTCCAGGAGCCCAGCGTGACCCCAGTTCTGGTCAAGTGAAGGCTTTCTAAGTGTGTAAGCAAACAAGGCGTTGCACGGAGCACGCCAGGGGCGGTGCCGGAGGTGCCGCCAAGGGGGGCCCATAGCCGATCCGAGGAAACTGCGCGGACCTCCGAATTTGCATCTTTATGTCATCGCTTGTCCCTCAGAATAAGGCATGGAGCAGGCGCACGGACAAGAAGCTCGGCGCTCGGGGCAGGATTCTTACCCATGCCCCCGCTCTAGCCCCATGGTGCGGTTGGGGCGTGAGCAGGGGCATGGACAGAACGTCGATCGCCGAAGCAAGATTCACGTAGCGTTAGGTCGAGCGTGTCCCCCTACAGCCGGGTTGTGGACGAAATATGAAAAATAAGCAAAAGCACGCAACAATAGTCAAACATAATCGAAAAACGTCCCCATACGGTTTTTTTAATACTATTTTTGAATCTCTCCTGTAGAGGGACAGGCCCGACTCAAACGCAGCGCCAGCGCTCGGCCGAAGCGACGCCGGGCCGCGGTCCCAGGCGTGGACAAAACGTCGATCGCCGCAGGAAGATCCACGCCGCGCCAGCCATCGGCGAGGGCGTCTGTGAAGAGGGGGGGAGCACCAAGCGCGGCGGGGGAGCGCAGGTCGTGGCCCGAGGCACGTGCGCGGCCAAGGCAGGGGCCAGGGGACGTCCTGCCGTGAGGAGGAGGGGCCACGACGGAGTCTGGGGAGATCTCATGGCCACGACCAGCCCCGAGGATCGGCAGTCTCTGGCGCCGGAGGAGGAGGAGGTGGAGGAGGAGGAGGAGGAGGAGGAGGAGGACCAGGCGGAGGAGGAGGGGGAGGAGGCGGAGGAGACGGAGGGGGAGGAGGAGGAGGAGGAGGAGGAGGAGGAGGAGGAGGAGGAGGAGGAGGAGGCGGGCGACGCTGGGCCGCGGGCCCAGCCGGGAATCCTCCGCCGGCAGTCTCTGGCGGGCCTCCAGCTGGGCCGCACGGCAGGGCTGCGCCCTCTCGGTTCTTCGTCGCGGGCAGGGGCCCTTCGGCCTCCGGCCCTGGGGCTCTGGCCTCCTCGGGCTCTGCTCAATAGGGGGGGGCGGCCAAAGGGGGGGAAGGAGGAGGAACAAATAGGGCACACATAAACTTTGGGGGATCTGCGATGACCCCCCGCCACGGGCGGCGCGGAGCGCGCCAGGAGCGGCGCCGGAGGCGCCGCCATCGGGGCCCAGCGCCGATGCAAGAAATCCGCGCGGAGAGCCGTAAACTAATGTTTACGCGACGTCATATCGTAAGGAGAAACGAGCACCTGTCGTGCCCATGTTGGGCCCCCGTTGACCCCTGAGCACAAAAGGTGTACCTCTCTTCACCCCACCGTTTATCGCCACCTTCGGTGGCAACTCATGGGAGCCTCCCATACCATCTTGTCGGCCCCTGCGAATCGAGGCTGATCGACGCTAACTCGAAGCTAACTCGACGCTAAATCGACGCTAGATCGGCGCCATCTCGTCGACTCCAGACGTCAATCGACGCTCAAGACGGAATTAAGAAGGTACACCAAGCTCCCATTATTGGGGAGACCAAAATGTACCGATACCGCTACTCCCCAGACCTCTCCCAGGGTGCGTTCTGACAAGGATTTCGAGGCGAACCCAGCGGTGGCGACGAGGACCGCACAAGAGGCCCACAAAGGGGAAAACGGGGGCAGGGTAGGGGTACATGGTACATGGGTACCTTCTCCTCCTCTGCATGATTTGCCACCGAAGCCACCCCACTGCGCAAGGCCCGAGCCTCTGAGTTCTCGCCCTCGGCCGCGAAGGGCCCTCCGCCGGCAGCCTCCGGCGGGCCTCCGGCCGGGCTCTGCGGCGAGGCTGCGCCCGCCGGGCCCGCCGCGGGCCCGGCCGCGAGCTCTCCGCCGGCCGTCTCTGGCGGGCCTCCAGCGGAGCTCTGGGTGGCTGCGCCAGCCGGGCTCGGTGGATCCGATGGCCGGAGGGTTCCAGAAAGGGGCTGCGGCAGCACGCGCGGCGAACATATGACCATCCGCACCCATGCCCGCACGGTCTGGACGCCGCGGCGCGGCCCCCTGGATGCGCGAGCCCATGGGGTGCGCTCCGCGCGGGGCAGCTGCGCAAGGCCGCCCTGCATCCGTGGGGCCGCGGCCGAAAGGTCTGGACTGCCAGACTGTGGATGTGGAGTATGGCTCTGGAGAGGCCAAGCCCAGACGGAGCGAGCCCAGACGGAGGCCGAGCACTCCGTGCGGACTTCCTCCGCGCGGACGTCGCATCCTATCGGGAAAGGTTGCGTCTCCAGACAGGGTAAGCCCAGACGGAGACCGAGCACTCCGCAAGGGCTTCCTCCGCACGAGCGCAGCCTCCTCTGAATGTATCCCGCTCGCGAGTCATGTCAGGTGGGGCCCTCAGCTGAACCACTTCCCGAGGGGCTGAGACGGGGAGCTCAACGGCGGGCTGTCAACGGAGCGCTCGTCTAACCAGCGCGACATGGCGAACAAAAACACGACTGGAGCTCTGGACCATCTGCTTCTGCGGCATTCTTCATGTCAAATCGATCCTCGGGGGCCCGCATGGGCCCGAGAGGGTGAAAATGCTGGGCGTGATTATTTCACGCCTTAACCTGAAGTGAGGAACAAGACGTTTCACCTCCAGACCAGCTCGTAGACCTCTACTGGAAGACATCCTGACTCTAGCTTCGGGGCGAATCCAGCCGTGGCGATGATGCCCACCTCGGGGGCCCAAAGAGGCATGAACCCGTGCAAAAAGCCAACAGAAAGAAAGCGCTCTGCCTTGACCCTGGAAGTCCCTGCCGTCTTCGGAGGTCCACGGAAGCCTCCAGAGGTCTCCAGGAGCCTCTGGAAATGGCCGAATCACCCAAAACCCCCAGAACCCCTGAGATCCAACGTTGACGAAAAAATGCAACATCGCGAAAATCACGACCGGAGCCCTGGACCCCATCTGTCTGCGTCACTGCTCGAGCCGGATCGATCTGCGAGAGTCCCGGGGCCCGAAATCGGGCGAAAACGCCTGGTGCGACAAACATGCAACGCCCAGATCTAAAGGAACCCTCTGGGATGATGCGCTGGACGGCTGCCCCAGCAGCAGCACGCGCCGCGACGAGGCCAGGCCCGTCGCCGGCGTCACCGCTGGCGTCACCGGCGTCGCCGGCGTCGTGGCACCGACCCGCGCCGTCGACGGCGAGGAGCCCAGGCGGTTGAGGCGCGTCGCGGGCGTCGTAGGCGTCCTGGCGGCGACGACGATGACGACGACAGCGCCACCGCCGACGACGACGACGACGGCGACGACGGACGACGACGGACGACGGACGACGACGCCAGACGACGGACGACGGACGATGGACGACGGGAGACGGACGACGACGACGCCGACGGCGACGACGACGGCAACGACGACGACGACGACGACCGACGACGACAAACGACGGACGACAGACCACGGACGACGAGCGACGGACGACGGAAGACAGACGCCGGACGACGGACGCCGACGACGACGATGGCAACGACGACGACGACGACGACAAGGACGACGACGACGACGACGATGACGAAGACGACGACGACGACGACGACGACGACGACGACGACAAGGGCCACGGCGACGACGGACGACGACGGACGACGGATGACGGACGACGACGCCAGACGACGGACGACGACGACGGGAGACGGAGGACGACAACGACGACGACGACGACGATGACGACCGACGACGACCGACGACGACCGAAGACGACGGACGACGGACGACGGACGCCAGACGATGAATGCTGGACGATGAAAGCCGACGGACGACGACGGACAACGGACGACGACGACGACGACGACGACGGCGACGACGTCGACGACGACGACGAACAACGACGGACGACGGGAGACGGACGACGGACGACGGACGACGGACGACGACGCCAAACGACTGACGACGGACGACGGGAGACGGACGACGACGACGACGACAACGACAACGCTGACGACAACGACGACGACGACGACAACCGACGACGACCGACGACGACGACGACGACGGATGACGGACGACCGACGACGACGACGGACGACGGACGACAGACGCCGGACGACGGACGCCGACGACGACGACGACGACGGCAACGACGACGACGACGAGGACGACGACGACGAGGAGGACGAGGACGAGGACGACGACGACGGACGACAGACGACGAGGAGCCGACGACGACGACGACGACGACGAGGACCACGATGACGACGACGACAGGGAGGACGACGACAGCGCCAGACGACGGACGACGGACGCCAGACGACGGGAGACGAGCGACAGCGACAGACGACGGACGCCGACGACGACGAGGGCAACGACGACAACGACGACGAGGACGACGACGACGACGACGACGACGACCGACGATGACTGACGACGATCGACGGACGACGGACGACGGACGACAGACAACGGACGACGGACGACGGACGACGGACGACAGACGCTGGACGACGGACGCCGACGACGGCGACGGCAACGACGACGACGATGACAAGGACGACGACCGACGACCGACGGACGACGGACGACGGACAACGGACGACGGACGACGAACGACAGACAACAGACGCTGGACGGCGGACGCCGACGACGACGACGGCAACGACGACGACGACGACGACAAGGACGACGACGACGATGACGACGACGACGAGGACGACGGCGACGACGACGAGCCGCCGACGACGACGACGACGATGACGACGGACGCCGGACGCTGGACGACGGACGACGGACGACTAACGCCAGACGTCGGACGACGGACGACGGACGACGACGACGGCGACGACGGCAACGACGACAACGACGACGACCGAAGTCGACCGACGACGACGGACGACGGACGACGGACGACCGACGAAGGACGACAGACGCCCGACGACGGACGACGGACGCCGACGACGACGACGACGGCAACGGCGACGACGACAAGGACGACGCTGACGACGAGGACGACGAGGACGACGAGGAGGACGACGACGACGCCAGACGACGAACGACAAGCGACGGGCGACGGGAAACGGACGACGACGACGACGACGACAGCGACGACGACGACGACGATGACCGACGACGACGACGGACGACGGACGACGGACGACGGACAACGGACGACGGACGACTAACGCCAGACGACGGGAGACGGACGACGACGACGACGATGACGACGAGGACGACGGACGACGGACGACGGACAACGGACGACGGACGACGGACGACGGACGCCAGACGATGGGAGACGGACGACGACGACGACGGCAACGACGGCGACATCGACGACGACCGACGACGACCGACGACGGCGACGACGACGACGACGACGGCGACGACGTCGAGGACGACGACGACGACGCGACGACGACGACGACTACGACGTCGAAGACGACGACGACGGCGACGGCGACGGCGACGACGACGACGGCGACGACGAGGAGCTCAGGCGCGTCCTGTTGCCGATCCGGGTCGTCGGGGGCGACATCGGCGGCGAGGTGCCTGCGGGGCGCGACGTTACCGATGGCTCGCCGTCGCCCGCGCGCGCTATGGGAGGGCCTCGGCCCGTCGGAGGCCTCTGCAGAGGCCGCGCTCGCAGCGCGCGCCACAACAGCCGACGACGACGACGACGACAACGTCGATGACTGACGACCGACGACAACGACCGACGACGGCGACGACGGTGGCGCTCCCCGCGCCGCCGCGCGCGCCGCTGCCACCCCAGTGGGGCTGCGGCGGGCGGAGGGCCATCATCACAACCATAATCATCATCATCATCATCATCATCATCATCATCATCATCATCATCATCATCATCATCATCATCATCATCATCATCATCATCATCATCATCATCCTCATCCTCATCCTCATCCTCATCCTCATCATCATCATCATCACCATCATCATCATCCTCATCATCATCACCACCATCATCATCATCATCATCATCATCACCATCACCATCACCATCACCATCAGCATCATCATCACCACTAACACCATCACCATTACCATCACAATCACCATCACCATCACAAACCACTACCATCATGATCACCATCACCATCACCGTCACCATCTTCATCGCCATCATCATCAGCATCATCGTCGTCGTGATCATGATCCACATTATCGTCATCATCATCATCATCATCATCAACATCACCACCATCATCATCATAAGCATCATCATCATCAAACTCGGAATCGTCTTCATCATCATCATCGTCCTTATCATCATCCTCATCCTCATCCGCATTATCATTAGCATTCGCATCCTCTACCTCATCATCATCATCATCATCATCATCATCATCATCATCATCATCATCATCATCATCGTCGTCGTCGTCGTCGTCGTCGTCGTCGTCGTCGTCGTCGTCGTCGTCGTCGTCGTCATCGACCTCCTCCTCCTCCTCCTCCTCCTCCTCCTCCTCCTCCTCCTCCCCCTCCTCCTCCACCCTGTGGCCGCTTACGGGCCGACCCCCCGCTGTCCCTCCTCCGCCCCTTGCGCATCATCGTCCCATCGTCTCCTCGCCCATGCAGCACTGGCCCCATAAACAGCGACTGCTGTGAGGGGCCTGATCTGAGCCAAGAGAGCACGCTTCCAGAAGCCCAAGTGCGCCTCTCGAGCAAGAGGGCCTCCCCTCCCTTCCCTCCCCCTCTCCTGGCTTCCTCATCCTCCCCCCCTCCCCCGTTGTCTCAAGAAGGGTCGATCAGCGGTTGCTGCCTGACGCTTCCCCCATGGAAACAGCCAAAGACCCCCCCGTCCCCCCTCCGACGCCCTGCTGCCTCCAGGGCCCTCGCCCCCGTGAGCGAGCAGAGACACGTGCACGTGCACGCATACGCCCTCCGCGGCCCCAGCGAGCACGAGTGGCCGCGCTCCAACGCAGGCCAACGGAAGCTGACCGCGCACAGACGACGGACGACGGCGACCTCGACGACGACGGCGGCGACGACGACGACGACGACGACGACGACGACGGCGACGACGACGGCGGCGACCTCGACGACGACGACCACGACGACGACGACGACGACCACGACCACGACCACGACGACGACGACGACGACGACGACGACGACGACGACGACGACGACGACGGCGGTTTCCGGAAACCCTGAACCCAAGAATGTTGCCGCCTCTTGGGGATACACTTTTCGAGTCTGCCGGCGTCCGCCGGCGGCGGCGCCTCGCTCTGCTTCTGCCAGCTTCTTGCCGACCTTCCGCCGCCCTCCGCCGAGGAGATGGCAGCTCCTCCGATCCTCGAAGGCGGCTGCCTGTGTCGTTGAGCCCCCACGAAGCCCCGCGGAGGGGCCGAAGGAAGCGGCGTGCTGGGCGCCTCCCTCCTCTTCGGAGTGCGCGGCGGGCCTCGGCGACGAGAGCGCCTCCTTCCGAGGAGGGGCGGTCGTCGACGTCGCCAGCCCGCTGTCGGCGCCGTCGACGGTGCCGTCGTCGTCGTCGTTGGGGAGGAAAAACGGTGCCTCCTCCTCCTCCTGCTCCACCTCCTCCTCCTCCTCCTCCTCCTCCTCCTCCTCCTCCTCCTCCTCTCCATCATGCCTCCTTCCGTCCTGCCGCCCTCCCTCCATCCCTCTCTCCCTCTTCCTCCTCCTCCTCCTACTCCTCCTCCTCCTCCTCCTAATCCTCCTCCTCCTCCTCCTCCTCTTCCTTCCTCCCTCCGAACCCCTCCTCCTAATCATTGTCATCCCCGTCCTCATTATCATCCTCATCATCCCCATCCCCATCCTCCCGCCTCCCTCCTCCCTTTCCCTCCTCGGCCTCATTTCTCCGCCTCCTCATCATCCGCGTTCGCGTCCTCGTCCTCGTCCTCGTCATCCTCCTTCCCTGCCTCATACTCCTCATCATCCTCCTCCCCATCTTCCCCATCCTCCCACATCTTCTCTCCTTCCCCTCTTCTTTTTTTGCCAGCAACGTACATGTCACTGTGAAAGAAGTCCGCAGGCAGCTCCACCAGCGGCGCACTGAGATGACGACGAGGGATCCGAGGGCGAGGACAGCACAATCCAGCTGCCATTCTCCGCACATTGCCACACCCATCCAAATAATACGCACACTTCAAAATCGACGCGGTGGCCACATACAATTCAATCCCAGTTGCGCCAGGAAGCCTCATTGCGCCGAAAGTAGCATGCCCAAAGAGAGTAGAACGCTTCATCAGGGAGAATAATACCCACGAGTGACAAGCAGAAAGCGAACACAACGATGTCAACTTTGCAGAGGAATGCAAGATGACAACGCACCCCACGGAGGTCACTAGCGTAAACCGAAGGTGCCAGGGTTCGCGCCAAATGTGAAAATGCGGCCCTCTCCAGAATCAGGCGGGGACCCTTGAGGCATCCACGGGGCGCTGCCCACGGACACTGCCTCCACGAACTGATCGACACAATGACCCCAGCAGCAGCGGCAGCGGGACAAGCAAGAGGAAGAGCGCCATGCGTCCAAGCTGCAGATCTCCCTCCCTCAGAGCCATCAGCCGTACGGGGGAGGGCCCCCGCGGCTGGATCCTGGACAGGAGCCTCCTCGAGGCCAGCCTTGGCAAGCACCGAGTCCTCGCCGAGGGAGTCCGCGACAGAAGACGACTGCTCATGCACCACCCCGTCGGCGTCGGGCTACGGGTCGGGCTCGGCGAAGGCCCCCTGCCCGTCGCGCCGCAGAGTCCTGCGCCGAGCGCGCGACGGGGGAGAAAACCGCCGCGTCGGCCCTGAGCACGGTGGGCCGCGCAACGGCCCGAGGCGTCCCCGTGCCACGCGGCACTCCAGCAGGCATCGCCTTGCCCGACATCGAGGCGACCGTGCCGCAGGTGCACCGCGTGCCGAGGACGGACGTGCTGATGCCGCCGCCAACGATGGCCGCCATCGCCTCGGCGGAGCCGGGCGTCATCCCCGCGGGGTTCGCTGCGGCGCTGCACGCGGTGCCACCCGCCGGGCCTCCGCGGGCGACGACCTCGGCCGCGGCGACGCGCGCCTCCGACAAACCCACGTCCCCCCCCTCCAGCACCACTGCGGGCGGCACGCCAGACTCCCCCGTCGAGGGACAGACAGCAGCATCATCTGCGCGCAGACCCCGCGGCGGCTGCTCGGCACGAGGCCCCCAGCGCCGCTGCCGCTGGGCCTTGCGGAGCTGCCGCGGAGAGGCGGTCAACACGTCGACGTCAGCAGCCTCTGCGTGGAGGGCAACATCCTGGTGCAGTGCAGCCACCCGATCTGGCCACCGACCAGCCAACAAGGCCTCCAGAGCGGGAATGACCGCGAACACTCGCTGGGCCACCTCCAGGTCGCCGAAGAATAGCTCGAGAGAGTGTCAGAGAACGTCGTGCTGCTGTTGAAGGGCGCCCAGCTGCTGAACGAGATGATGCACAAGCCTGTCCGCGGACTCCTCCTCCTCCGCACCATCGGCAACATTATCAGCGGCAAAATCAGCACCTGCACCAGTATCAGCATCATCATACGTATCAGCATCATCATCATCATCATCATCATCATCATCAGCAGCAGCAACAGCAGCATCATCAGCAGCATCCTCATTATCATCATCAGCATCATCGTCAGAATCGTCATCAGCATGATCATCATCAGTATCATCATCAGCCGCATCAGCATCATCATCTTCATTATCATTAGCAGCAGCATCATCACCATCATAATCGGCAACAGCAGCATCAGAATCATCGTCCTCCTCCTCCTCCTCATCATCATCATCATCAGCAGCATCATCGGTGTCGCGGTCGTCAAAAGCATCAACATCACCATCATCAGCACCATTACCATCACTATTACCAGCGTAATTGTCAACATCAACATTATGATCGCCATCATCATCGGCATCATCATTACCGCAACTACCATCATCAACGTCATCATCAACAACATGATCAACATCCTCACGGACACAATCACCATCGGCATCATCACCATCATTCAGCGTCATCATCATCACCGTCATGACCATCATCACCACCATCATCATAATCATCACCATCACCATCACAAGCATCATCACCATCTTCATCACCATCAGCATTACCATCATAAGCAGCATCAGGCTCATCACCATCACCATCACCATCACCATCATCATCAGCATCATCACCAAAATAGTCATCATCAACACCATAGAGGTCACCATCATCATCATCATCATCATCATCATCATCATCACTACCACCACCATCACCATCATCAGCATCAGCATCACCACCACCACCACCATCATCATCATCATCATCACCATTGCCATTACCATCATCATCATCAGCATCATCAGCATCAGCGCCATACAGTCGGGCTTGATTGGAGAGGACACGCGAGAGGACACAAAACCCTTTCGAGGGCCACATCGCCACAGGAATGTACGAAGCATGGGTCGCGAGACACAGGACACAAGGGTACCCTTGATCTGGCAGGGTCGACCTACTAATCCAGGCCGCCTGTAATCGTCATCATCATCACCATCATCATCATCATCATCATCATCACCATCATCAACAACATCATCACCATCACCATCACCACCATCATCATCATTAGCAGCATCATCACCATCATCATCGTCGTCGTCGGTGTTGTCGTCGCCACCAACATCATCATTACTACCACCATCACCATCACCATCACCACCATCATCATCATCACCACCAACATCATCATCATCATCATCATCATCATCATCATCATCATCATCATCATCATCATCACCATCATTACCATCATCACCATCATCACCATCATCACCATCACCATCACCATCACCATCACCATCATATTAATCTTCATCATCATCATCATCATCATCATCATCATCATCATCATCATCATCAGCATCAGCATCAGCATCAGCATCAGCATCATCATCATCATCACCATCATCATCAGTGATCAGGGCCCTCGACGGCCTCACGCTCGTCGCCGCGCCTGGGCGCGGTCTGGGAAACGGATCTGGACTCTGGATAGCGCCGCCGAAGGGTCTGGGGACCCGCCGAGGAGAAAGCACAACATAATGGTCGGGAAGCACGATAATGAGCACGAACCGCGCACTGCCTCAGGCAGCCGCCTCAGAGCGCGGCGAGTGCAGATGTCGAGAGAGTCTGGAATGAAGTGCCCTGCGCGGCAGCCCAGGCGACTGTGGCAGCCCAGGCGGGTGCGGCAACCCAGGCGGTGCGGCAGCCCAGGTCGGTATGGCACACGGCCCCCGTCACGGCGTGGTCCCAAGCCAGCGCTCCGCGTCGGCCTCCGACTGGGCGCACTCCTCCTCGGCGAGGGCGGTCTTCCCACTGGTCGGCACCCCCCGCCCCGCCCTGGGCCGCAGCCAGAGGCCCAGCCTGTCAGCACGGGCAGTGCCCGCGGCGGTCGTCGTGGGCGGGCCAGGCTGGCGGGTGCCAGTGCATACTGCACCGGGAGGAGCTCTTGTTTTGACCTGGCCGCCGGCAGACGTCCACGTCCAGCGGCAACCCGAATCCCTGCACCCCCCCCCAGCGGCGCCCTCTCCCAGCGCGGCCCCGGTCAGGAAGCAGTCCCTGCAGCACAAAGGTGCCCACTGGCCACAGGATGACGGGGGGTCCCACCGCCGGAGCTCCTGGCCCTTCAGGGTGCCCCGCCACTGCTCGGAGCCCTTCCCGACGGCCTCGCCAACAGTCCTCCGTCAGGCTGCAGTGGTAGAGAGGCCCGCCGCACTGACAGGCAGAACCTGACGACCAGCCCTTCAAGCAGGGCCGCGGAGCGGCGGGCGCGAACGTCTCGACCTCCGCCGTGCACCGCCCGGGCTGCGGCCCGAGAGCTCCATCGGGTCGAGGCTCCTGCCGAGCAGCCCGTGGCACCAGCCGAACGTGCACCCCGTGCGCACCTCGTTGGAGGAGGGCACTTTTATACTCGCGGCGAGAGCGGGCGTGGTGGGGAGCAGCGGGGGGGGGGCGGGGGGGGCGCGGGGGGAGGCACGCCCCCGCCCACCACCGTGGCAGACTGCGGTGCCGGACGCCCTGCGGCAGTGCCGGGGACGCACTGGGGGGGAGCGCTGCGTTATGGGGGGGTGGAGGGGGGGCACAGAGCTCGACCTGAACACTGTGTTCCGTTTTCATCGTGTTCTCGCTTGGCGTCGTTCTGTCCTCGTTCTGCGTTTGTCGCAAAACGGAATCAAAGCGAAGACAATCCTCGAAATCATCAAACCACCGTTTCGGTCGAGCCCTGGGAGAGCATAACGCGCGCAATGGCCGCCCAGAGGGCAAACGAACGCTCTCGAGGCCGAGCACCTGCCGTGGCAGCACCTGCGGCCGTCGTCGCCGAGCGGGAAGCGGCAGCTGGCCTGAGGGGCCGCGGGGGCCTGCCGTTTCTGCTTCTGCCTCGCGCAGAGCTCCGACGCTCCAAATTAAAAGAATTGGAGCGGGCGGCTTGGGGCCGTTTTCGGTCTCCGGGGCCCCCGACTGGGCCTCGGGACCGTCAACAAAAGCGACTCGGGAGGAACAGCCGATCCTGGAAGGAAGTGGCCCAGACCTCCGGGGCCCACACGTCGGAAAACCCGCGAGCAGCCGGACCTCTGCTCGGCGGCCCGGGGCGGCCCTGCGCGGAGCGCAGCGCTCAGCTCTCGGCCCTGCACGAGCGAGGCGCGCGCTGGACCTGGCCGGCCCGCGCCAGCTCCGCGGCGGGAGCACGTCGGCCGCCGGGCTGCCACGCACCGCCCGCGCGGGCGGGCCCCGCTCTGGGGCGCTGCTGGCGTCCAAGTGGGAGACGACGTGCTCTGCGCTGAGCTCCTCGGGCGGCTCTGGCAGACAGTCCCGAGCTCTCGAACTCGCAGTGCCGCTGGGTCATGGGGGGCGCCGCCGCCGCCCTGGGCAGTCGCTCATGCTTGCCTTTGCCATCCATGATGGCGGCCACCCGCGCTCTCACCTCAAATCCGGAGGGCAGTCCTCGGAGCTCCGGCTCCTCCCCGTCCGCGGCCGTCCTCTTGGCCCTCGCAGGGATCCGCCCGGTCGCCTCTATCCTCTTCACGATCGTGGTGTGGGCCATGAGATCTCCCCAGGCCGATGCCAGCCACGGGTTCGTCGCGCTTGCTCGAGTATGTGACGCTGCCACTTGGGCACGGCCTTCGAGGGCTTCATGCCAGTGAACGTGACCTTCGGGGCCACGCCCGTCGTCCGCGACGCGGATCGGCTCCTGCTCCTTCTGACTGTTTACTGTTTACTGCTGCGTCGGTGCTCGCCCTTCAACCTGGTCTTGCTCCGGCATCTGCTGCCACTGCGGATCCGTTTTCTGTCGCGGCTCTGGCCTCGGGTGCTTCCTCCTTGGCGGGGCGTGCCCTTGAGCAGCTCCTGGGGCCGCGTCTTCAGGGTACGCGCTCCTCCTCCCCTCTGCGCATCCTGCACAATCTGCTGCAGCTTCAGGAGGAGAGAGTTGTCGTACTCCTCCTCCTCCTCCTTCTCCTCTTCCTCCTCGCCCTCCTCCTCCTCGCCCTCGTCTTCGTCGCCCACGCTCTGGAGCAGCTGAGCCAGCTTGTTCAAAAGCGCCTTCTCCTTTCTTCTCCGTGCCGCTGGTCCCTCCCTGGCAAGCCGGCGGGCGGGCAGCGAGGCGCGCCGAATCCGTAACACCCTCCGGCGCGACGAGTCCGTGACACCTCTTCGTCTCATGATTCCTTTTCCTCTTGCCATATTATGACTGCTATGTGGTTAGTATGAGTACTAGCGTTCTGAGTGGTAGTATCAAAAATATGCGCCGTAGCATTACGATTGTTAGCATCGTTAACCATATAGGTGTCATCATCAGCATCATCATCATAATCATCATCACCACCACCATCAACAACATCATCATCATCCTCATCATCATCCTCATCCTCATCATGTTCATCTTCGTCGTCGTCATCATCATCAACATCAGCATCACCATCACAATCACTATCACCATCACCATCATCATCACCGCCATCAGCATCATCACCATCGTCATTATCATCGCCATGATCATCATCATGACCATCATCATCAGCACCATCATCAGCATCACCACCATCATCATCATCAGTATTATTCTTCGTATTCGTATTACTTCTCCTATTGCTACCTGTATTTGCATGACTGCTCGTACTATTTTGTATGTTATGGTTGGTATGCTTATGATTGGTAATCGTCCCATACGTGTATCAGTAATAGTCGGGGTGTTGATAGCACTATAGGTACTAGTCAACGTAGTACTGATTGTACTAATGCGACTACTAACGTAATAGTATTAAGACGAATACTATGAATACTGAGAATGTGTAAAAGAATACGGAAAACAATAACAATTCGCCGGCCCAACGGGCCAGAGGCGTGCTAAGATCTCCGGTAGCTGGTAAACAATACTTCTAGTTCGCGCGCGCGGGGCGGGCCCTGGGGGTCCCCGGACGAAAATACCCCGGCAAGGTCCCGGCAAGGTGTGTTCAAGGATGCCGGAACTCTTTTTCGGAGCCCCAGAGGGCTCCGAATCGGTCCAAGAGGGCCCCAAGAGGTCTCCCAGACGGTCCAAGAGGCCCCCGAGACACCCAAAGGGCGCTCCAAGACGCCGATGATGACCCCAAGACGGCCCAGGAGGCCTCCAAGTGACCTCCAAGAGGCCTCACAAGAGGGCCCGACAGGACAAAATCATCAATTTACTATGGCTTTGGAAGGATTATGGACTTGTCGCCTTTTCGGCCATCCGATGCTCCAAGACGGCCCAAGAGGGGCCCGAGAGCGACCCAAGACGGGCCAAGAGACTTCCAAGAGGGCCCCAAGAGGGCCCAAGAGGGCCCCGAGACGGCCCAAAAGGCGCCCAAAACGTCCCAAAACGGCCCCAAGACGGCCCCAAGAGGGGCCCAAAAGGGGGACCACGAACCGAAAACTCGAGCCTTCCGCCCCATGAGGGCCCGAGGAGGCCCCGAGAGGCCCCCAAGAGGCCCCCAAGAGGCCCCAAGATGCCGCCAAGAGGCCCCCAAGAGTCCCCAGGAGGCCGCCAGGAGGCCCAAAAGAGGCCCCAAGAGGCCCCAGAAGTTCAAAAATGCCTCCCAGGCGCCCCCGAACGGCTTCTCAACAGACCCCAAGAGGCCTCCCAAAGAAGCATCGACGACGACCTTGTCTGGCCCCAAGAGCAACACAAGATGCCAACGAGAGGCTTCCTCCTCTGCCCCTTCCCCTTCCTCCTCCTCCTCCTCCTCCTCCTCCGCCTCCTCCTCCTCCTCCTCCTCCTCCAACTTATCTTCATGATCCTCCTTTCCTTCTCAGCCTCCTCCTCCCCTCCCCTTCCCCATCCTCATCTTCCTCCTCGTCCTCGGCGGCGCCACAATGGCCCCAGGCCCACGGCGAAGCAGTAGCGATCATGCAACATGAGACGGCGGAATGAGCGAAACGATTGAATAATAATAATAATATTATTATTATTATTAAGAATAATAACACTACTAATAATACTAGTAATAATAATAATAATAATAATACTAATAATAATAATAATAATGATAATAATGATGATGATAACAATGATAATAATGATACTAATAATACTAACAAAAAATAATACGACTAACGATAATAATATTAGTAATCAAAAAAAACAGATAACAATAGTAATACTGATAGCATAAATAATAAGAATACTAATAGTGTTGATAATAATAATGCTAATAATACTTCTAATCGTACGACTGCTGATGATAAGAGTACTGATGCTACAATAATTCGGATTCGTATTCAGCGTGCTTCCCGACCTTGTTCTCATCCAGCCGCACCCCCGCAGCGTGGTTGCTCCCCTCCGCAGGCGTCATCTCTGACCCCTGCTCTTGGTGAAGCGCTGCGCCTGGTGAAACATCCTCTGCGGCATGGTCGGTCGGCTGCTGCTCCTGGTCTGCTGCGGGCCGGGGCCAGTCGTCCCAGGGATCATCTTCCTCGGCCTCCTATCCCTATGCGTTGTCTTCCTTCCTCCTCCTGTGTGCCTTCCACGTCGTATTCGTTTTAGGCGTCGTCTTGGGCACCTCCTTCCTCCTCCCGTCTCCCTTCATGCTTTGCTGTAGGCCTCCATATTCGGCCTTATTCACGGTGCTTCCCAACATCCTGTTGGCTGGCGGCACCCCCGCAGCGGCCCGCCTTGTGGTAGCAAGCCGCTTTTGCACGCTGCCTTCCAGGGCAGGTTTCCCCCTGCCTGACGCCACCTCGGCCACCTGCATCCCTCCTTCGCCACCGTCTCTTGCAGCCTACTCAACCACCCTTCCCATTCGCCCTATCCCCTCCGCCCCGCGAGGCTTTGCAGTCCTCCACTGTCGTCGTTTCGCAGCCCTCGAAATCGTCATAAACACACTCCATTTTCCTCCAATTGTTTCCCATTTGTTCGATACGTGTACCCCCACAGGTCTGGACCACTTCAGTAGGGCTGGCTTCTCCTCCTGAGTCCGCTGAGGGCCCCCGGAGGCCGAAAATGGCCAATGGCTGGCCGCTCCGAGTTTTTCAGAGCATCGGATCTCTGGGTCCCTCCCTCCCCCCCCGCCTCCTCCTCCCCTTGCGGGTCCTTGCTCCATCTCGCCGCAACCCTCGGCTCCGCGTCGCTGGCCATGGTGACGGCTGATATGGACGGCCTCGGCGACTGGGCCTCGCAGGCTGCCGGCCGTAGCCGCCGCCGCCGCCCGCCGCCGCCGCCGTCATTACCGTCGTTGTCGTCGTCTTTTTTCCCACGGCAAACGAAGCCTTAAGCTACTAGTGACGGATCGCCAAAGCTAGTCCCGCACAAACGGAACCAACACAAAACAGGCGATCAGCAGGGCGACGACGACGAACACCATGAGAGGCCAAAGTGCCTCCACTCGCAGCTTGAAATGGCCCTTGGACCGGCATACTGCCGAAAATTAGCGGGCAGCCCGTACCCGCGCGCTCCGTAATTTGGGTAATTTCAGCGCTCCCTGTATCAGGCGGACTACGCTGGATGAGGATGAGGAGGAAAGAAAAGCAGAAAGGAACAGGAAAGCATACAAATAGCAGTGCAGCCGTGGCCTCACGTGTCGCAGCGGCTAGCCCAGCCACGAATCCCCTGTAGTAATCGTAGCGGCGCTGCGTGCGGAGCAGGAGGGAGGGGGAGGAGAAGCACCAAAGTAGAAGGGCGCCTGGCGACGGGCACCATGGTACCGGTCAGACCAGGAACCCGGCTGCGCAACGCCCGCGCAAGGGTCTTGCATCGAATTCTGGAGCTGGCGTCGGAGCGGGATCGGACGCCAGAGCCGTAGTCTACGTCGGAGTTGGAGCTGGAATCAAGCGAAGGGGCGGAGCCGCCGTGCTGTCCATCGTAGCCGTCGCGCTGCACGTGGTGGTCGTAAAACTGTTGATCCTGTCGTGCTGCTCGAGGTATCCGTCGTGCAGGGTGGAACTGGAGTTGGAGTCTGTGTCGGAGTTGGCGCGGACGCGATGCAGGAGTGTCCTCGGGTATGTTGTGATGTCTAGCGCTGGCGCACGGTGTATGGTCCGAGCCAGGCCTGGGTGCGGGAGTCGGTGAGCTGGTCGGCGCGGGAGTCGGTGAGCTGGCTAGCGCGGGGGTCGATGACTTGATCGGCGCGGGAGCCCGGGGCTGCTAGAGCACACGATATCCTACAACCTCCTGACCCTCCCCCTCATCGTGTGAAGTCTTGTAGCTGTTCAGCTGAGGCCTCATATGGCCAGATTGAGCTCATGGTCGTCTGGGCGCCGCCGCTGCCGTCGCCGCCGTCGCCGCCGTCGTCGTCGTCGTGTTCGTCGTCGCCACCGCCGCCGCCGTCGCCGCCGTCGTCATCGTCGTCGTCGTCGCCATCACCGCCGCCGTCGCCACCGTGGCCACGGCCGCAGCCACGGCCGTCGTCGTCGCCGCCGCCGCCGCCGCCGTCGTCGTCGTCGTCATCGTCGTCGTCGCGTCGTCGTCGTCATCTCGTCATCGTCATCGTAGATCGAAGATCTATCGATCGATGTTCGACGACATTGTGGGCGTTTCGACCAAGATCGATCGTTCGAGCTTCCTTGTCGAGGTTCGATGTCGCTCGAGGTTCGATTGTTCGAAGGTCCCCGTCGATCAGAAATCGATCGATCGAAGCTCGATCGACCGAAGTTCGAGGTCGATGGCCGCATCGAGGACGATGGACGTTTGCGGCCGTTTCTGGACATCCTGGGTCACCGCGGTCGCACCACGATTGGACTCCCCTCGAGGGGTGCCACGATTTCTTGGCTTGCCACTTTCGGGGTGCCCGTGCGAGTGGGCGACTTGTCGCCTTCGCCCATACTCCGTGCGCATTTCGCTCAGAAATGGCGTTCCCGCGCGGGCACGGCACATGTCTCGTTCGCCGAATCGCATGATAGCGACAGCGGCAGCGGAGCCGCGCAATAGAGGGCGAACTGCCGACGGGGCCCAAGCGCCGCACAACTCGTGAGTGAAAGCGGCAGCGTTGTGTCCACGCGGTTGCATGCTTCGTCTTCGCCGCGCCCATCGGACACTTTATCACTCCCGTCCCTGCGCGGCCCGCGCACGTGTCCCACATCGCCAAGTCGTCGGAAGAAGAACCGCGCGCGAGCGCCTTCCGTTCGCGAGGCGGGAACGTGCTCCAATCCCAGCGTCAAGCTGTACCACATTCGGGGAGACGTAAGACCCGGGTACGGGGGACTCGGGTTGGCCCGACGAGGTCGTCAAAAAAATGACGAGGCCGAGCCTGCATTTTGACGAGGCCTCCCGCTGCAGACATCCCACGAAACTCCTCCTCGTCAAAATCCGAGGCGCGGTCGTCAAAAAACGATGGCGAACCCGAGTCCTGGCACACCCGGGTCTTACGCTCCCCCGACACATGGGTGTTTCTACGGGGCATGGGCGGGGCCGCTCGCTGGACCCGGCGGACTCGAGCCATCCGTCTTGGGATCCCTCGGATTCCTGCGGGATGTCTATGCATCTGAGCGGGGCCCTGAGGAGTCCCGAGAAAGTCCGAGGGATCTGAGCGGGATGCCCAGGACTCCTGGAGAATTTCTAGGGCTCCTCCGCTCGAAACTCTGGGCGTGGCGAGCCCCAGTGGGCGGGGAACGGGCTGCGTGGCGAGCCCCATTGGGCGGGGAACGGGCTGCAAACAAAAACGGGGGCGACGAACGGGAGGACGGCAGGCGACTGCCCCAACAGAGAACCCGACCAGCTGCAAGGCTGGATCGCCGTGATGACAGCATTGCCACTGTGATATAGCGACAGCGATGACGCTGGAAATGATGACGACTGCGGCGCGAGGGCATCAGAGAAGGCTGCCACAACGCGTGGTCGCCACAGGTTGAGGAGCACCATGGTGTCACGAATCCGCACGTGGTCGTGCGATTGCACCGCGCGGGGGGCCCCTTTTTAACAACCATCTGAAAAAAGAAACCGAGGTCCCCGGCTCCCCCTACGAAGACCTCAAATTGATGATTGAGTGTTCCTCTGTCCTTGTACCTACGTCAGATCGCGAACCATGACTCAATAGAGTGACTGATTGTCTTACACGTTTTGTTGTACGCAGCATGTCTCTTGATGGCTCGGTCAAGCAGCCTACAAATACGGTGCAACAGAAACCACACTGGTGATAACTTGTGGAAGACGCATACTCGTCTCGAAAGGCGCTCACTTTGTACTGCATCACCACCATCCGGAAACCGTTGCTTACAAAAACGGGTCATCTCGCGGCAAATCGTAGATCTGACGAGACCGCCTGCTTGTCAGAGATTGCAGCGTCAAGCTCTCGGGCAACTGAAGCGCTTATCTGAAAGCAACCTGATCAAATCCTTCCCGCAGGCGGCCACGTTTTGCGGCGGGTTCCATGACGATCACTGGCACCAAGTGGAAGTGAACGGCTAAATTCCCATTGTGGATCAATCTTGAAATTCTGCAAATTTGGACGTGTGTGGTTATATACGATACCCCATGATGCTTCATTGTGCATTATGTCGGCCATTCTGCCTCACAGCTCTATGAACGTGATCGGAGATGGTTGGCGTGGACGCATGCGCATCCAACGTCGTGTCCAAACACTCATTCCTGCTAAACCGACGGTGACGCGCGCGCGGCACGACATGACACCTTCTGAAAAGGCGCCCGTCCCTTCGGAAGACTGAGAAGCTCCGCCCCCGGCAAAGCCAGACGCCGCCATTCCCACGCAGGGGTAGGCGCGCTGGCAGGGCGCGGGCGCTCGAGTGGTTGATCCCTCATGATGATGAGCGCGGTGGCGAGAGCAGTGTTTGTTGCACAAGGGATCGAAGGCTGGAACGGATTACTTGAGACAGTTGTTGGGGTGTTCCTGTTGTCACACCTTGTGAAGAAAGCTCAAGCGAAATAGCACCTGGGACTCTGAAGTCATGGGCTGTAAGGACGTCTATGGCGAGACGGTTTCTGCGCTCCTAGATTGTGGTAAAGTCTGATGCGAAACGGCCTCTGTAGCCCCATATTGTCAGGAAGTCTGAAGCGAAACGGCCTGTGGTCAAGAGTTGAGAAGAAATTTAAGGCGGCACGGCCTCTTTAGTCCCAAAGTGTAGAATTATGTTGCGAGACGGCCTCGGGAATTATGCAGCGAAACGGCTTCTGTGGTCATGAATCGCTACGGACCCAATGCGAAGCAGACGTTGTGGCCAGACATGGTTGAAAGAAATATGTGGCGATCTGCGGTCATTACTTGATGCCAAACAGTGTCTGTGGCCATACAATGTAAAGAAGTCCCATGCGAAACGGCATCTGTGGCCACATATTGTGAAGAGTTCTGAAGCAGATGAGCCTACGTAGTAACAAAGTGTGCGGAAGTCCATAGCGAAACGGATTATGTTGTCAACAGTCACGAGAAAGTCTCAGACGAAACGGACTCTGTCATCCCACATTGTGAGGAGTCTCCGGAGAAACCGCGATTCTGGGGGTCCAATATCCTAGCTCTCCCCGCCCCCCCTTGTGGGACTTCTGTGTGGTCCCTGTTGGCCAATGTCAAAACTTTACCACATGCACTATTCGGGAATGAGATGAGAGAGGGGCCTTGGCTGGCGAGTAGACCTCGCCGCAGATCAGGCGCTTGCGGTACAGCGTCTGGAGCCCTGGGTACGAGGGCGAATCCGCCTCGGGGGTGGGGGGAAGGAGGAGGAGGCCCCACGGAGGAGAAGGACAAGGAGGAAGAAGAGGAGCATGAGTAGGCCGCAAAGAGGTAGACAGGTAGACCACGTCAAGCATCATCCGCCTCCGAAGAGGAGGAGTGAGCGGGGGAAGAGCGGAAGGAAGTGGAGGAGCTCACTTATGCGCACGTTGTGCGAAGCCGAGTCTGCCTAGGTGCGGAGAGGAGGAAGGAGAGGCGAGTTTGCCCAAGAGGAAAGAAAGGCGACGCACCAGGAGGAGGGGGGAGGAATGAGGGCGGAAGGATGGGGGGGGGGGGGAAGGGCGCATCTGCGCCTACCACCGGAGCGCGCCAGGTATCCATTCCTGCCAGGAGCCCGAGAAAAGAGGGGGGATGAGGGAGGAAGGATGGGGGGAGGGGGGCAGGGGCGCGGCTGCGCCTACGCCCAGAGGTCACGAAGCATCCACCCCTGGCGAAGCCAGCCCCGGGGCACACGGGAACATCTGGCCAGCACGGACGCAAAGGTGGCGTCCGAGGGTCACGCTCGAGGTCTGCGCGCGCGGGTGCGCACGCCTGCATCTCGACAACGCGCACGTCGGCGCTCAGGCTCACCCAGTTCTCGTCCATGTCCAGCCTCCGCGCATCGCCGTCTCCCGAATCTTCCTCCTGCTCCACCTGCTCCTCCTCCTCCTCCTCCTCCTCCTCCTCCTCTTCCTCCTCCTCCTCCTAGTCTTCCTCTGCCTTCGTCACCTCCATCTCCTCTTCCTCCCCCTCCTCGTCCTTCGCCTCATCAGTCTCCTCCTCGTCAGCAGAGTCCTCCTTCCGTCTTTTGCTTCTTCGTTTCCTCCTCCTGCTGCTCTTCATCCTGCGCTCATCATCCACATCCACCTCACTCGTCCTGAAAGCGGCAGGAGGAACACGTACAAGTCGATTTGTTATATGTTTGCAGGGGTCCTGGATCCTCCTCCTCCTCTTCCTCAACACCACCACCACCACTATCAGCATCAGCATCATCAGCATCATCTACGCATCATCTACAGCAACATCATCGTCCTCACCCTCATCATCATCCTCATCCTCCTCCTCATCATCAGCAGCATCATCATCAATATCAGCATCATCATTATCAGCATCACCACCACCATCACCATCAGCATCAGCAGCACCATCTTCTTCATCATCATCTTATTCAGTAGCATCATCGGCATCATCGTCAGTACCACCATCATAACCATCATCACCAGCATCATCAGCATCATCATCACCGCCACCACCATCATCATCATCACCATCATCAGCATCCTCCTCATCCTCATCATCATCGAAATCATCATCGAAATCATCATCATCATCATCAGCAGCATCATCATCAGCATCATCATCATCATCATCATCGGCATCATCACAATCCACATCATCATCATCATCACCATCACCAACGTCATCACCACCATGACCACCCGCAGCATCATCACCACCACCGTCATCAAGACACTCTCGTCCTGCTCCTGGTCCCTCCCCACTCCCCCTCCAGTCCTCCACTCCTCCGTCGCCATTCCTCCTCCTTTCCTCCTTGTCCTCCTTCTCCCCGAGCCACTCCATCAGTCTACCTTCTGAATAACTCCTCCCTGTCGCACCCCTAACAATTTGCAGCCATTTCCAGGATTCTTCTGGTTGACATCGCGGATATGGTGCTCGGGCACGAGTTCGGATTATCAGGGCGCGACAATCACGTTGATTCGCAGCGTTGACGTTCCAGAAGGGTGTGCCGGCACGATGTAGGATCGTCCGGTCGCAGCAATGACGTTGATTCCCGCCGGATTGATGAGTCTTGGGTTTAATATGGTCCTCCTCCTCCTCCTCCTTCTCCTCCTCCTGCTGCTCCTCCTCCTCCTCCTCCTCCGTCTCCCCTGGCCTCCTCTTCAGGATCCGTCGCGCGGCGATGAACTGGTTCTCGTCTGGGCGGCACTTGTCACCAGGGAAGCGGCTGTGGCTCACCTGTGGAGGGAGGACGCTCGGTTCCGGACGTCATGAAATCAACAACGAACCAAAACATAGACAAAAATGCTGAAACGTGGTCGCTCCGTTTCGGGCCCCGGAACGCTCATGGATCGATCCAGCTGGAGGAATGCCGCAGAAAGATGGTGTCAAGAGCTCTGGTCGGGAGTTGTTCAGGCCCCGGTGTTCTTTCACGGCGTCGAGTTTCAAGGTGGGAGGGAGGGAAGGAAAGATGGATAACGTGTTCGCAGATGTTCTGACACTTTCGGACGTCCTACGCGGTTTTCCGATGGTGCGTATCTTGGCCTGCACAATGGCCCCAAGAGCTGAACAAAACTATTGCTTCCCCCCTCGACTCCCAGCGTCCCGAAGATGGGCCGAGAGACCCCAATGCATATACCTCCAAGGCGCTACTAAGACGGCCCAAGGGGTCAAACAACACATTCAAGACAGTCAAAAGGGTCCCTAAGGTGGCCTATGAGGCACCCACTGGCCTTCAAGAGGCCGCCTAGATTCACCCAAGAAGCCCCCAAGACGGTCTCAGACCGCGAAGAAGCCCCCAGGACTTCAGAAGATGCCTCTTAGACGCCCGAAGGTGCCCCCGATGTCCACGCCCCCGAGCCAGCACGGCGCTGAAGCAACCCGAGAGAGCCTGAAGCGGCCCGGAGGAGACCCCCGAGGCGGCATCCGAAGGCGGCAGACGGGCCGAGAGCGTCCCAAGACGACCCGAGAGGTCCCCGGGAGGCCCCGGGAGAGGCCCCCAGGAGGCCCGAGAAGCCCCCAGGAAGTCCACACCGGGCGCCCGCCCCAGCGCGGTGGCGCAGCCCGGCAACGCAGCGGGACATCTCTGCACGCGTACACGCACGTGTGCATACCAGCCAAGCCCTGCCCAGACAGGGGGGGGGGCAGCGCGCCCACCTCCATGGTGCCGTCCGGGGAGGCCTGCGATACCTCGAACAGCACCTCCCCCGTGCCCGACATCTCCAGCTTCAAGATGACCATGTCCACTGAGAGGCGAGGGCCGAGGAGGAGGTCCAAGGGCGAAGACGACGAGGGAGGAAGGAATCCTCGTTTCCCTCATCTGCTAGCCGAGCCCTGAAAAGACGCGCGGCCACACGTGGATCCCGATCTCGCCCAGGTTGGCCGCGGTGCTGTTCTAATGTCCAACGTCCCGGCAGAGTCTCTGGTGGACTTGGGTCGCCAGGATGGACAGTGGGACGCAGAAGGACATACTAGTACTATGCTCTGTTCGTGGGGTGGGGGGGGGGGGGGGGCACGTCCGAAGCGAACATGTAGCACAACATCTTGCAGCATATCGTTTGCCGAGCGGCATGGCCTGAAAGCGCCCGCCACGGAGCTTGCACTCGAAGATTTCCGAGCGTGCGCGTCGTCCATGCGTGGCCGACGCACATGCGGTATAAAAAAAACGTCTGGGCAGTGCCGAAATGGGAGTCCCGAAGGGAACCAGGTGCTGTGGGGATCTACTGGCCTGGGTCAGTGCAAACACGGGCCAGTCAGGCTTCGCAGGATCCTGCATGGTCCTGCAGGATCCTGCGCGTCGACACGGGTCAATGCGCCCGGGTGCGTTCTGACGACTATTTCGAAGCGAATCCAGCGGTGGCGACGAGGCCCTCCCAGGAGGCCCAGAAAGAGGAAAACGGGCAAAAATGGAGCGGCATGGGTACCTTCTCCTCCTCGGAACCCCTGGCCCCGCAAGATCCTGCAAGATCCAGCGATCTGGCTGACCCCCGTTTACATTCGACCCCCGTCTCTTACAGCTCGAAGATGCTAGGCGGGGATTCATCCATATCCACCGCCTGGGAACCGACGTCCTGGGGACCCAGCAGGCGGTGGAAATGTACATATTTTGGCCCCTGGGGGTCCAAACATGTCCATATCCACCGCCTGCCGAGGTCTCCGAAAATCAATCCTGCAGGCGATGATTTTGTCTAGATTCCCGCCTCGAAGAAGAGGGGTCCTGAAGGGAAACCTTTTGGGCCCTGCTTTTCTTCCCCCCCCCCCCCGTTCCCTCGGGCCCCGGGACCCTCACGGCTCGATCCGCCTCGAAAGTGTGGCAGGAAGATGGCGGTGTCTACAGTCGACCAGTATGGCAAGGATGCGCGATGAGGATGCAAGGGCCCTGGACGCCCCTTCCGAAGTTTCTCGAGCGGGGCGCGGCCAGCGAACGCGGCGAAGGATGGACCGAGGAGGCAAGGATGCAAGGGTACCACTTGGGAAGGTTGCCCATCCGTACTGCGGGTGAAACTTGCCACATATGTAAGGACGGTTTGCATGGCACCAAGGTGTGCCACATATGTAAGGACGGTTTGCATGGCCATGTTGTCCATGCCAAGGCGGGTTGACCGTACATGGGCCCGGCCGCGGATCTTCACGACGCGCCCACTCTTCGAGGCGGCGGCTCTCAGGGGCGGCTGCTCCGCGTGGCTCGCGGGCGGCGGGCCTCGCGGCGGCCACACGCGCGCGCCGCGGGGTCGCGGCGGCACGAGCGCCGCGGGGGATCCCCGCGGAGACGGGAATCAGATTGGATTGTGATCGATGTACGATTCACCACAATGACGGATGCTTTGGTAATGTTTACAGAACTGAAACTTCTACTTTGATGAGGGGCCACTCCAGCATGGGGCCGCGCCCGAGAGTCGTCCCACTCTTCCTCGAAAGCGCCAGGTTGGACCTCCTCGGTCCCACCATAGACATGATTTCGACTGGATCTCCTCCAGACTTCGACCACCCCTCATATACCCCTCGTCCACATTTCGTCCAGACACCTTCCAAATCCGACGAACCCCAGACGAACCCTCCAAACTGCAAGGAACTTCAGGTCCCTTTTGAGGCTCTTCTGAAGGACCACACAATCCAGGCATTGCAGCAGGCGGGGGATCAGCAGCATCACTTGGAGTGGGCGGGCAGCGTGGTTGCCCGAGTCTGCCGACGCGCGCGCAGTGGGCTCATTACACGGCAACGGCCCAGAGGTAAACAACCACAGGGCAAGAAGAAGGAAGGAGATCACGGACGCGAGCACGATAATGGCAGCTGGGGCCGCGAGGCGGCGACCTAAACAGTTGCAGATCATGGGCTGGATAGGTACAGGCGCGTACTGCCAGGCGATCCAGCGACGCATGACGGAGCCAACCAGCCGTAGGCGAAGACGTGAGACGAGCCAGGCCTTTCGCGTGCTTCCTCACCCGGGCGCAAGCTGCCGCTCCACGAGGAGCCCTCCGAGCCATGAGTGCGAGCTGCCCCGCCGAAGCAGCGCGGCCCACCACACGATCCGACGTCACACGCGAAGAGCGACTGCGATAAAGACCAAGGGGAGGAGACACAGGCGGCGGCGAGGACGAGGAGGATGAGAAAGGAGGGAGACGAAAGAATGATAAATTAGAGTCGGAATCCGTTGTCCCGTCACCACCTCCCGGGAAAGAGCGCGCGGCTCCTCTGAATACCGCCACGAACAACACCCTACGATGCTGTGATGTCGCGCCCCAAGGCGGCCAGGATACTCGGTGAATAGACGCGGATCGGCCGGTCCCCATCCCATCTCGAAAAGAGCTCCTATGCGCAGCAGGTTCCCGTCCTCCTGGTGTACCAGGGCCGACTCCCCCTTGTACAACTCCTGCGCGAGCTGCTTCACCGTCTTCGCCTCGTGGAAAAGGAAAAGGGGGAAAGGGGGAAGATGAGGAGAACGAGGAGCTGAAGAAGAAAGCGGAAAAGCAGAGGATGGATCATGAGAAGGAGATGGAGGACAAGGAGAGCGAGGAGCAGCAGCAGCAGCAGCAGCAGCAGCAGCAGCATCGGAGCATCGGACCCCTGAACACATGTCAGACTGCCAGGCCCCGTGGCCGACCAGACTCATGGGACGAGGCCAACGAGGAAGCCTGCCGAGACAAGCCCTGCCACTCGGCGGCAGTCATCGAGGTGTGGACGGGGAGGACGGGGACGTCAAAGAGCAGGGGAGGATGGGGAAGGATGGGGAGGATGTGGGTGGGGGAGGATGGGGAAGAGGGGGGAGGAGGATGGGGGGATGGGAAGGATGTGGAGGATGGATGGGGAGGACGTGGATGGGGGGGGATGGGGGAGAGGACGGCGGCGGGGAACGGGCGAGCGGCGGCAGCAGGAGCGGGGAGGGGGGCCGACTGATCGGCGCGACCGGCGGCCCCCCGCCCGGGGGCCCGGGGGAGGCTAGCGAGGGCGGGGAAAGGGAGCAGGGGAGGCGCAGGCAGCCAGGGGAGGGGAGGGGAGGCATGGGGAGGAGAGAAGATCGAGGATCCCTCCTCCTCCGCCTCCTCCTCCTCCGCCTCCTCCTCCGCCCCCTCATCTACCTCCTCCTCCTCCTCCTCCTCCGCCTCCTCCTCCTCCTCCTCCTCCTCCTCCTCCTCCTCCCCCTCCTCCTCCTCCTCCTCTGATCGACGGTCGAGGGGTCAGCTGTTCCTAGCCCTCCCGCTGGAGACCCCATGCAGGGAGGGGAGGAGCGCCTGGGAGCAGGAGGGAGGGGAGAACAGATCGAGGCAGGGCACGGCAAGTCGGGTGCGCTCGCGCCTCGTCTGACACTCGGTGGCGCGCCTGGGGGAAGTGAGAAGGAGCAGGCCTTCTCAGATGGCGGCGGGGCCTCTCAGAAGCCCTCGCGCCTCCAGGCTTAGAAGACTGTTCAGAAGACCGGAGACCTTCCGATCTTTCTGAGAAGGCCTGCCCCTCTCACTTCCCCCCCGGGCTCGCCGCCGAGACACCCCACTCCTCCCGCCTAGTAATTGTCACCCTCGCCGTCCCCCACCACAGTGAGCCCCCTGAGATGGAATCGCGTTGTGTACGCTTCCTCCTCCACTCACCTCACCTCCTT
Organism: Prorocentrum cordatum; assembly: GCA_963575745.1. Lineage (NCBI taxonomy): Eukaryota > Dinophyceae > Prorocentrales > Prorocentraceae > Prorocentrum > Prorocentrum cordatum. The sequence goes on from CAUYUJ010008380.1 coordinate 63,401, forward strand.
TCCTGCTCTTCCTGCTCTTCCACCTCCTGCACCCTTGGCCTCCCCTTTCCTGGTGCTGCTTGACCAGCTGTTTTCTTCGGGCTGCCGATGGCCTCGCGATGGCAAGAGGCATCCTCCACCCGTTTCCTCCTCCACTCCCCCCTTCTCTACATCTCTTGCTGGCAGGGGTTGGGGACGGGAGAAGGCGGAGGAGGATAGTGAGACGGGGCGCCGGTACTAGGAGGCGGAGGGGGAAGAGGCGGGCGGAGGAGGAGGAGAGAGGGGCGGTGAGGGAGCCCGCCCGCGGGGAGGAGAGAGGAGAAGTAAGGGGGACGAGGAACAGGACGAGAAGGCGGAGGAGGAGAGGGAGAAGGAGGAGGAGGAGGAGTAGGAGGAGGAGGACGACGACGAGGACGAACAGGAGGAGTAGCGAGCGGAGGTCTTTTGGGGGGATCCGAGGACCTAGTGGGTCAGGGCGAAGCGCGATTTCCTGGGGCTCTATCTGTGCCCTTCGGTGAAAATTGCTACTCCCGCCCATCTCTTCCCATTGCGGCAATCAAGAGACCCTGGTCCCCGAATGGCATCTGCAGGGAGTGACCCAGCGTTTGCCGTACAATCGCCAGGGGGGGGTACGTTGGAGTGGGGGGGGGCCGGGGGAGGAGAAGAGAGGAGAGGAAGGAAGGAGGAAGAGGAGGAGGAGGAGGAGGAGGAGGGAGGAAGGAGGGAGGAAGGAGAAAGGAGGGAGGGAGGGGGGGTGGGACGAGGGATGAGGAAGGAAAAAGGAGGAGGAGCAGGAAGAGCGAGGAGCAAGAGCAGGAGGAGCAGGGAGAGCAGCAGGAGCACAAAGGACAGGAGGAGCAGAAAGGGGCAGAAGGAGAAGGAAGCCTAAGGGAAGGGCGAATATGGAATCGGACCCAGTCCGTAACGGACCAAAAGCGGCAAGAGTGGGCACGAAGACCACCAGCGGTGTCCCAGTCCGTTTTGAACCGGGTTCGCTGTCAGTGTCGTCGCAGGCGTTGTCCGTTTGAGACTAAAGGTCGCCCGCCAAAAGCCGCCGCTGCCGGTTCTGGACAGCATTCGCTGCTGGGTATCGTGCCCATTGTTGTCCGCACCCATCTCGGGCCCCCCAAACCGGGGCAACAGAGCCGTTCCAAATGACGGCAGCGATGCACGGACACCCTAAGCTGCGGCCCACGCTTCAGCAGGAGCCCCACCTCGGAGGAAACAGGAGACGCCCGATGGGGCACCGCGCCGCGGGCCCCGAGAGGAGTGACCTCGGGCTCCTGCCAGGTCTCAGCGTGTCGTACACATTCTGAAGGCAGTCGGACCCAGGCCTGAAGAATGTCCTTGAAGAACATGAGGCCCGCCGCCGGCCAAAGCAAACAAAACGTCCAAGGGTACCCTCCCCTGGATGCACAAGGACATCCAACAAACACGAAGAACACTGGGGTACCCTCCCCGAGCCGACCTCGATCTCATACCTCGGTCCGACTGCACTCCAGGGACCTGGAGCCCACCGGACTTCTCTGCGATCGCCGCGTGATGCCTGGGGCGCCCCGCGTGACTTCGCCGGGGGCCGGAGGGCTCCGACGACGGGCCAGGAGGCGCCCTAAAGGGCCCCAGGACGGCCCAAGAGGCCCCGAGGCCAAACAGCACGACGAGACGGCCCCAGGTGGTCTCCCGACGACCCGGCCTCCGAGACGCCCTAAGAGAGCGCCAGCTTGAACCTCAAGAGGGCCCCAGGAAGCCGAACACAATGATCCCAAATTGGTGGTTGCATGTGTTTGGCCGTGCCGCCTCGTCGGGTTTCAGAACGCACTAGTCACTTGACGGCCGAATATGGTCCCCAAATCGCCCAATACTGTCAACCACCATGGAGGCCCCAAGGCGACCCAAGAGGGCTCCAAGATGGCCCAGTCCACAAGACGTCTCGAAAGGCTTCAACAAAAGCCCCAAAAGAGGCCCAAGAGGGGAAAGCGAATTCATTAGTAATAGAAACTGAAATGCACATGCAGGGATCCCCCGTCAAATAATTTGCATTGATATTGTTCATGTTCCTTGGAGAGCCTCGGGTAGCCCCACCTAGCAGCCCCACCCAGCTTTCCGATGTGTGCGAACACCATGTCTTGGAGAGCTCCCTGGGCTTACCCCTCATCCCCCCCCTCTGTCGTCCTCCTCCCTCCCCCTGATCCTGTTCTTTCCCCCATCCCTCCTTTCCATTCCCCTCCCCCTCCCCCTCCCCCCTCCCCCTCTTTCATCTTATGCCCTCACTTTGTCTCCACACGGTTGCCTGCTCCCTCACCCCGAGATAAGAGCTCCCCTTCCGCGGCTCCCCCACCCTGCCCCCGTTTTTTCCCGACCCGCTCGACTCCCTCTCCAGTCTCCTTGCCCCTCCCTCCCCTTCGTCCCTTCCCCCTATCTGCCCCCACTCCTCCGCCCACCTACTCTTCTAGAACCCCCCGGCACCCCAAACCCCCAAGAACCAAGTGATACGACCGAATACATAGGAAAACCGTTCTCCCTCTCCTAATTACCAGCCTCTTCCTCCTCCTGTGCAAAACATTTGCAAACAACAGAACTCGCCACCCAAGACTTGTTGAACGAGAGACAAGCGGGTTCAGCCGAGCGAAATCGCACTGGACTCGCGCACGCTGAACACTCCTGAGCACCCCACACGGCAAAACCGGAAATGATGGTCGTCCAGGCTCCCCGTCCTCCTCCTCCTCCTCCTCCTCCTCCTCCTCCTGCCCACTCCTAGAAATCCTTGCTGGAGGTCGGCCTTGTTGGCGCCGAACTTGCTAACGTCCACCGACATGGACAGCAAATGCTCGTTCAGTATGCTCTCCCCTCCGCCTTCGGCGATCTGGGCGCAGACGTCAGGCTCGCTCCACCTAGGCGTTGAGCTTTCAAACGGTATCCCTCCCATCCTCTCTCCCTCCTGGTTTTCGTCCCTCCTCCCCTCCTCCTCCTTCTCCTCCTCCTCCTCCTCCTCCTCCTCGCCATATGCCTCCCTTCTCCTCCCGCGGTTCGATATGTCCGTGACGTGGGGCCCCCTGGGTTTCGGCCCCGAGGCCTGCTGTTCATACCAAGCCGACTCCCGACGGCCCCTGGGCCCAGGAAAGGCCTCCAAGTGCCGAGAGCGACGAGCAAGTTGGCCGTCGCTCCTCCTGCTGCGCCGCCCGGATCCGAGGGTACTCCTCCTGCTGCAGCAGCTGCTGTCCGACCTGGTGTCCCGCAGAAGGTGGCGATCCCGTTCGGATGCGGCGCACGTCTTGCCTTCGCTACTCCCATCGGACAGGTGGCCACGCACGAGAGGGCCGAATGGTACCCTCAAGGAACCCCAGCCCCGCCTCGGCGCGGCCGATGCTTCTCCGCCGCCAAGGCGCCGGGCGCGAGCCCCAGAGACATCCCGCGACTCAACTTTTTCAAGACGCGGGCTCGCGACCACTCGACCACTTCCCAAAGACCAGCTCTCCATCCCGAATCGTTTTTGACAGCTCTGGGCCCGGGCAAGGGCCCCGAGACACGGAAAAAGATGAAACACCTCCGTCGCGACTTTTCCGAGGCGCTGGATGTCCGGGGTGAGCACCATCCGCTCGCCGGGCTGGGGCGCACGCCCGTCCCAACGCCCAATGGCGCTGGCACGGGTTGTTCCGTTGAGGGAGGGGACGGGGACCGCCGACCCACTCGGGCTGGCCAGCTTGACCTCTTTTCTCCTCGGGTATACTATGGGGTCTCACGGTCCCGAAGCGCCAGGTCGCCCGAGACAAACCGGCGGCACCACAGTGGCGGGAGAGGGACCAACAAGATGGGACACATCCGCAACACTGGACAAAGGAGCGGAGCGAGAACTGCCGGCTGCCCCGCGCTGCCCCGCGGGGCCAAACCCGACGGGTTCGCCGACCCCACACTCGAGCGCGGAGCGCCCCGCGCCCCCTGGGCTGAGCGGAAGATCTCAACAGCGGGCTAGGCAAGCAGAGACATGCGGACAAAGACGCAGACAAGAAACCTCCAACCCCCTCCTTCAGACCATCACCGCACCCACGACCTCCCCAAGAACCGAGACGGTGAAAAGGAAGCAGGAAGCGGCGCCAAGTTGTGCTGCGCCGCCTCGTCGGTAGCACGACGCGCCAGCTGAGCGTGAGGCTGCGTAAGCACCGTGAAAGCGCCTGGTCATGGCAGGCAAAGTCAGCGTCTCGGCCAACTGCGGAGCGGCAAAGAAGAAAAAGGTGGAGTGATGAACGGAGCATGAGCAAGATCAAGGCATCATAATCGCTTCGCAAAACAAGAGACCGAGACAACAGGCGCGACAGAAGACGCACAGAGCCTCATCAACGGCAAGGATTCCCTAAAGGAGCAGTTGCCTTTCCACGCGCAGAGAGGCTGGGCAGAAAGAGGCGGGGGTCCGCTCGGCGGCGCTTGGGTTCGCGTCGCCTTTGCCACTTTCACCGCCGATGTCCCGCCCCCCATTGCACGCGGCACCGTAGCCTGGGTACCCGCAACTTGCTCTTCGCCACGGACTATGCCTAACCTGAAACATACCGCAGCAAGGCATGGGCGGCCAGGAGCTCGGAAGGCGAGAAGACCATCTGACCGCCCCGATCGGACGATGGAGCAACTCGAAGGAGGCGATGGCACTGCGACACACACTGGAACTACCGCCCTCCCTTGGTCGCAATGCCGCATTTGTCACGGCGCCGGGCGCGAGCCCGCTACCCGGGGCGCACGCGGAGGGAGGGGTAGCTCCTTTAAGAATGAATGACTTCGCGGCCAAAATGGCCTTGGCTGCCGCGCAAGCAGCCTGGACCTGCCGCCGCCCGCCGCGGGCAGTGGGCCGGCACGGAGAGCGCTGGGAGAGAAGCAAACGATGCAAGCAGAGAAAAGCAAGTGCAGAAGCACTGCTTATAAGTGTTCCTGGCCCGGCCAAGAAGCAAAGCTGAACCGTTGCAAGCGCCAACCGGAACTCTGAAGCCATTTTCAAGATTCGCTATATCGTGCGCAGTCTCCAATGACCTCAGGTCCGCGGCGTGGGGTTCGCGAACATAGAATATTCCAGACTCCTCGGGCAGCGTCTCTCCGTCATGTTTTAGGCGACAAAAGCCCTGCGGGTACTTCTGGATGGTCGCGTCGATTGCAGGCGGCGTCGACGGCGTGGATTTCTGGCCTCGCCCACGCCGGCGCCCGTCTCCACAGACGCCCTCAACTGCGCCGCCGCGGCGCACGCGCGCTTCCACTTTTGCAAAGGCATTTATCAAGAGCGATCTGTTGCCGGAAAAATGCAGCACGCCCCGCACTGGGTGCCGGGGGCAAGCGTCTGCGCGAGGTCAATGGGTCGACGCTCAAGAAGACAAAGACGCCGCGCGGCCACCGTCGCGAGCGTTGCCCCTCAGGTGCCACGGACAAGCCTCTCCTCGGCAACGCTGTCTTCCGATTGCAAACCCAACGGCGCCAGTGACAATGCGCGACGCAGCCAGCATTCTTGCTGCAGTCTACCGAATTCAATCGGGGCCCAATGCTTCCATGCCATCTTCACCGACGCTTTGAGCCCCCCTCGGGCGTCAAACGCAAAACGAAACCAACGCTTTATCATAAGGTTCTTGCATTTACAAGAGCAGTCCTGCGTGGAATCCCAGCGCATGTCCTCCAGATGCACCGACGTCCAGGAGCCGCCGCGTTCGGCAAGCTAACCCACTAGGAAGAAGAGCGCTCAGGGGCACGAACAAACAAGCTGCCAACACAGGCAAGCCATCGTCGCCGAACAACACGTGCAATGCCAGCTAACCTGGCCCCAGCGTGAAAAACTTCAGCGCCCGCGGCATGCCGGCAACTCTTCGCGTTGCAGCACTGTTCGCCAACATGTGCTCGCTATGCCGCGTTGAGCAAGATGGAGCAGTTGTTTGTTCGCCAGGCGCACGGGAACCCGTCTCCTCATGAGAATGGCGTTGCAAACCCGCGATTCCATTCATAAGGTTCTTTCCGACGAATGCTAGACGCGACGACGACGGGGCCGTTGCGTCGCGAGAGCGAGCGCGCGCGCCCAGCGAGCAGGGCCCCAGAGATCATGTCGCACCCAGGCGCCTCGCGGCACTCAGCTCCTCGAATCATGCGCCCTGCTCGGCGCGGCGTCGGCGTCGAGCCTGAATCAGTGGCGTCTGGAGACAATCGTGGTGAAGACGCTTGTTGCACTGGCCCTGGAGCTATTCGGCACGCACCAATGAGCTCGGCGTCCTCCGTCTGCGCGACGATCGCGAAGATGACTGCATTTACCTGCGGCTCCACTGCGACTACTGACTAGAGTCCGCCCGCGTCGCGAAGCTGCGGGCGATTCACGGTTCGCCCCGCCCTGCCTCTGCACCGCAGTGTAATGTTCGGCGCGCGCCATCCATGGCGCGCGCCACCAGTCTCCGCGCGCGCTGCCATATCCGAACTCTCTCCTCCATCTGCGCAGTCCGATCCGCATTGACAGAGCGCTTGGCCAATCACGACGCGTGGGACTTCTTTCATCCATCAAGAGCTCTCGACACCATCTCTCTGCGGCATGTTTCGAGCCTGGTCGATCTGCGATCGCCCCGGGCCCCGGAGCTGAGCGAAAACGCCTGGCCCCCGAAACCAACGAGAAATGCAGCGCCCGGATGACGGGGCCCCGCCCTCATGACGCACTCTGATGGCGCCTCGGCAAAGCTCGGGCGGCGTCGCGCGGCGCCACGTCGATCGCGAAGTTCCTCGGCGCGCTGGCACCGCGCGCGCCCGGGAGGCGGGCGACGGAGAAGATCGCCAAGGTGAGCGCGGAGCCCAACTCCATTGTCACACCAGATCCATTCTCGCAGTCGCACGAGCTCCATAGTCACTTCCGAAACGCACGGCTGCAAGGGCGTCAGTCGATCAGCTTCGAAACGCGATGTAGCAGCTTTCTCGACGATGGCGTCCGTCTCCGGATGGCGAGCGTCGACATCCAGTGGCATGTCAGGCAGTGGCGCGTCATTGAGCAGGTTGTCGAACTTGGCGTGGCGGTCCAGATGCTTGCGCTTGTCGCTGTCCAGCTTGCGATTGGCTGGCCCGTTGGTCACGGCGCGCCTGGTCGTCGTTCCCTATGTTGCATGTCACGGCGCGCGGTCGCAAGCGCCCGTGCATGCGTCTAAGTCGCAGTCAGCTGATGCTCCTCGACAGCACCCATGGAAGGCATTACTAGTGATGACCGCGTCGTTGCGGCGGTTCGCCCCCGCAGCGCTGGAGCAGGTCTGCCCGCCTTAACCTTAAGGCGGTCGAAGAATGTCGGCTGCACGAACAGCTCGCGTTCCTTGAAGATCCGTCGCCGCGCCCCCAGGCACGTCGAGGCGCGCTAAAATGCCCATTGCTGCTGCGTGGTCAAGATTTCCTATCTTCTCAGGGACACCCCCCGCCAGGCCGCGCGGCGTCGCGCGCGTCGCCCGCGCCCCCGGGGAGGCCCCGGGCGGCCGCGGCGCCTCCCCGGGGCGAGGCTTCCACGACGGCCCAGCCCCCGAGACGGTGGAAGAGCCCCGAGTCGCCGAACGATCGCTCGAAGACGCCCAAGACGGCCTGAACACGGCGCCCCCTAGGAGTCTCCCAAGAGGGCCCCCATCAGGCAAATGTCACACATTGCCCTTGCGATGTTGGAAAGCTGGCGGCCTCGCTTCCTCGGCCAGCCGACGCCCCAAGAAGGCCCAATATGCCCCCGATGCGGCCCCCAAACAACCCAAGAAGCCTCCAAGAGGGCCCCAATGCGGCTCGGGGGCGCGCCGCGACGGCCCAGGAAGCGCTCGGGGCGGCCCGACAGGGCCCCAATGCGGCCCCGAGAGGAGCCCCATAGAGAGGGGGCACAAAACGAAAATCCTAGCCGCCGCCTTAAGGGGCCCTAGAGAGGCCTCAGGAAGCCTCCAGAGGCGCCTCAGAAACCCCGAGCGGCCACCAAGAGGCTCCTCAGAAGGCCCAAAAGTCCCCCAAGCGGCAGCGAAACGGCCCTGGAGAGGCCTCAAAATAGCCCCCAAGGCCCCCCAGAAGCCCCCCACGAAATTCCGACGACCACCCACCACGCTCCTCCGGCGCTCCCATCGAAGGAGAGCCGCCGAGCATGCTTGGCTGGCACGGTGGCGGGACTTGCTGCAGGCAGCTGGATGCGCCGGAGTCGGCGCACTATAGGTCATCAGCACCTGGCGCGCGGCACCCGGGAGGGAATTGACCACTGCCAGCAACCTCTGAACCGCCTGCTGCGCGCCCCGCTCGCCGCTTACCAGGATGACCGTTAACGGCCACGCGGGCATGAGCGATTCTAAAGTATCCCGCCAGTCTGCGCAGTCCAAAGTCTCGCGCCCAGCAGTCGCAGCATCAATGGCGTGGATGACCGCCGCAACGTCAAACAACCGACCGAACGGTGCAAGCCAGGGGTCGAGGGTCAGCATGCAAAACTCCATGGTCTTCCGTCCGAAAACAGCGCAGTCCTCATTGCTCATGGAAGCACAGAGCACTGAGCAACGCACCGCGCCCGAGCTCCCGCCGGGAACAAGCTCCAACAGCTGATAATCCATCGAAAACAGCTGGAGTGGAGGAAGACGGAGCATCTCGACATCCTGCTAGATGACTGCAGCCCGAAGTTGTGCCCCGCATAGCCGAGGCCGGCGCGGTGCGCCTGGTTTGGCGACGTCGCCGAGAGTGCCCCCCCGCGCGTGGAACGTCGCAACTTTGATGTTCATCGAATACTTTATGGAGGCTGTCTCTGGTGTAGGTCTGGGCGTCTGATGGCGCCGTCGTCTCGTTGCATGCGCGCGGGGCGCTGGTCGGCTCTCGGGCGGGCGAACCTGTCTGGGCCCCTCGTCGCGCGGGAAGGGCCGGGCAGAAGCACTGCTGCGCAGCAGCGCGTTGACGACGAGCCCGCGCCACGGCGAGGAAGGAGGCGCGCGGGCGCTCTTCGCCGCGACGCCAGGCAGCTCATTCCAACGGCTGCCCTCACGTCCGTCGAGGCACCGGCTGGGAGGAGACGACTGCCCGCGGCAGCCCTGCATTCCCCGCAGTTACGCCTCAAGTCCGAGCTCTCGGCGGCGAAGCCTCCGCAGCCCCGCGCTCGCGAGCCGAGAAATCCCCGCCGCGCTCGCCCCGCTGGCGCCCGAGATGGCCGCGCAGGCCCGCGCGCTCTGCAAGGGGTCGCATTCCCAGGGGGAGCCGTCGCAGAAGGTCGCGCAGCGGTCCGCCGGAGACACGCGCGGCCCCGCGCGACGGAAGGCCAGTCTGGCATGCTCGCGAAACGCCTGTCCAGCAAGGCCACGTCGCATGCGGAATTGCCCCGGCCTCTCGCGGCGCTGCTTCGACAGCGGCTCGGGCATATCGATTGCGACGGTTCGAACGCCCTGGCCACTTATAGCCCCGCCCCCCCCCCCCCGGCGCCTCGGCGCCGCTGAGGGGGGGGGGCCGGCGAATTGCAAGCCGCGCGACTGAAACTGAAGGTCTGCGCTGGAGACGAGGCCACCGAGAAAATGCAAGTGGCCGCCGCGGCCCGACGCGCACGACCGCCCGCGCGAGTCGGCCGCCCCCCGGGCGCCCCAAATCCACGAGGCGGTCGCCCCTGAGAGCGCGAGCCCGCGGAATTCTCGGCGCTGGCGGGCCGCCACCGCGGCCGGCCTCTCGGGTGCGACGCCGCGGCCGGCACCATCAACAACTCGAGGGCCTCCTTTAACGCCCGCGCTTCAATCGCCAGTTACTCGATCAGCCGCCGAGGAGGCCATCGGATCCTTCGCCGTCTGCGAACCCACCTTCTTCCAATGGTCGTAGCTGATCCTGCTGCTGGGTCCGAAGCTCCCGCTTCGGTTGCAGCGCTCTCTCGCACCCCAGCACCCCGCGCCTTGCATCCTGCCCCCCCCTCGACGGCCCGAACCCAGACGTTGTCTCTTGCTGCAAGACCTCGTGGAAACAGCCTGCACTCGCCGGCCATCCAAGACTGCCATCTGGTTGTCGTGCTCGTCGCCATCGAAAATGGTCGTCTGCCTCTGCTGGACTGCCGGCGCCAGTGGGCTATCACCCGCCTCGACGATCGGCCCTCCGCATGGGCGCAATCGACCCCTCCTATGGATGCGCCTCGCCCGCCGTATCCACGCCCTCCAGTGCGTCGTTTTCCCTGCCGAGCTTCTCGCGGCCAAAGATCTCGGGCGGCGCCGCTGCGATGGCGAGGAGATCGCCAAACCAAGCAGTACCCATCGCCGCGCACCTCCACATTGCAGCATACATGGCACGACCTGTCCGCCCCATTCAACGGCGCGGCTGTCGCGAGGGAGCGGCGCGGAGACCGTGTCATGGACCAGTCTTGCTTCGAAAGCCCCATTTTCACCTCTCGCGCGCGTTGAAACTTGCCCGGTCGGATATCTTCTCACAAGGCGCCAGTCGCGGTGCATCTGGTAGATCGAGGCCTTGCGGTTCGCGCAAAAATTAAATCTGCCCGCGGAGCCCGCCGCTCATCTGCGAGCCAGGCTCCATGCCAGTTAGCGCAAGTAGGGCCCGAGCAACAGAGGGTCCGCCGGCCGCCTGGGCGCGTCCAATGGAACCGCCGCGGCATCCCTGATCTGCGCTGTCGGCGCCGAGGCCACAACTGCCCCCCATGCCCTTGCGGCCCGCGCCCCGCTTCCCGCTATGGCGCTGAAGACGAGGCGAACGAGAGAACGCCAGCGGCCGCCGCGGCCCGATGCGCACGACGCGCACAGGAAGGCATATCACTTGGAAGCACCCCACCCGCCGCAGTCGCTCACAATGGGCGAGGATCGCGGGCCCCCAAGGGCGCTGCGAGCCCGCCCCAGGAGGCCCAGAGCGCACTGCCAAACTTGCAGACGACACGCGCCCGATGGGAACATCCGCGCCGCCCGCGCGAGTCGGCCGCCCCCCGGGCGCCCCAAATCCACGAGGCGGTCGCCCCTGAGAGCGCGCGCCCGCGGAATTCTCGGCGCTGGCGGGCCGCCACCGCGGCCGGCCCCTCGGGCGCGACGCCGCGGCCGGCATCCTCGACAACCCTAGGGCCTCCGTTGGCACCCGCGCCTCAGTCGCCAATGACTCGATCGGCCGCCGAGAAGCCATCGGATCCTTCGCCGTCTGCGAACCCACCTTCTTCAAATAGTCGTGGCTGATCCTGCTGCTGGGTCCGAGACGTCTCCGCTTCAGTTGCAGCGCTCTCTCGCGCCCCATGTCCCGCGACCCGCCCCCCCCTCGATGGCCCGAGGCCTGGGCGCTGCGTCTTGCTGCAAGACCTCGCGCGGACAGGATGCCCTCGCTGGTCTAGGACTGCCCCATTGGGTTGTCGCGCTCGTCGCCGTCGAGGGCGGCGTTCTGCCCCAGCTAGCACGCCGGCGCCATCGGGCCCAAGCCCGCCTCGACGATCGGCCCCCCGCAGCGGCGCAATCGACCCCTCCTCTGGACGCGCGCCGCCCGCTTTCTCCGCGCCTGCCAGAGCGTCGTTTTCATGCTGGCCTTCTCGAATCTGGGGATCTCGGGCGGCGCCGCGGCGATGGCGAGCAACGCCCGCCGTCGCCCACCTCCGCGTTACCGCGCACATGGCACGACCTGTCCGCCCCTTTGAACTGCGCGGCTGTCGCGAGGGGGTGGCACGGAGACCGTATCATGGACCAAGTTTGCTTCGAAAGCCCCCGCCGCCTCCTGCGCGCTTTGAAAAACGCCCCTGATCGGATATCTCCCCGCCCGGCGCCTGTCGCAGCGCGTCTGGTTGATCGAGGCCTTCCAGCTCCATCAAAAATTCAGCCAGCCCACTGGGCTCGCTGCTCATCTGCGAACCACGCCCCATGCCAGTCAGCGCTAGCGGGCGGGACCCGAGTAAGGGCCCGCCGCCTGGGCGTTCCCAGTGGGACCGCCGTGGCATCCTTGATCTGCACTGTCGGCGCTGAGGCCTGAACTGTCCTCGCATGCCCCTGCGGCCCATATCCCGCTTCACGTTCCGGCACTAGGATTTCCGCCGCCTGAACAGCTGCCCCGGCCATCCACGCTGATCGAAATATCCCCAGCTACCTTGCCGCAGTGCTCCCCCGCGCCCCTCGCTGAATCCGCTGCCTCGGATTCGTCGTAGACTGCGCCGATGCAAGCTGCCCCATCTTTGAGCGCACTCCATGTCAAGTTGCCCTGTCTACTGGTCGAGCTTACTCATCGCCACACCCCTGCAGGGCCTTCGCTGGTCTGTTCGATCATCTCACCCTCCTGCTTGTAGCTAGTCTGCTCCGCCTCGAGCCGAAGATTGACATGGCGTTGGGCCTCCAAGCTCCGCATGGAAGTCTCACTCTCGCTTGTTGTGTGTTGTGTCCTGCGTAGTCTGTCCTGCGTAGTCTCTCGTGCTTGCTTTCTGGGCCTTGCACATTCCGTACCCACGCTGCACGCCGCGGCGTCGTCGCGTTCTCGCAGTGCCAAATTGCGAGAGAGTTGCGACGCTGCCTGCCTCTGTTCAATGAATAGCCCACTCCGCATTCGCATTCCGTAGTTGAACTGCCTCAAGTAGTTCGCTCCATCGCCTGTTCGGTCGCTTGACGTTCGCAATGGCCTCCTCTTCCAGCATGTCAAACGTCTGAATTCATAGCTCTGTTTGGTGCCGTAGCTCGGCATGCGCCTGGGTCGCGATCGGGGTCGAAGCTGGAGTCGACGATTGCGGGCTCGATCTGGGCGGGCACCAACCTTGCGCGATCAGCCCAGACTCTGTTCATATCAACGCTGTGCTTGCGTAGCTGACAATTTCTTCCTCGCACCGCCCTCATTGCCATGCTACCTTTTTTTATTCGCGCATTACGAAGCGCTGCGCGCGTAGGCTGCTGCGCCCTCGCCATCTCGATATGCTGTCTGGCGGGGGCAGGCCCGCTTGGCGGCGGTGGTTGAGGTGGCGGCGGAGGCGCTTCAAGACTCAATGTGACAGCCTTCCTTCCATCAGAACCATATTACGGTGCGCTGTTGGGTGGAGATTCAAACCAGCCTTGCGTCGCCTCCACCAACAAATCTCGCCAGCACAGTATTTCATGGCTCCCCAAAGGAATACCAGTACCCACCACGACCAAGTGTTTCTGCCATGCTCCATGATGCGGCGTAACTCAGTGAGCTCCGTCTCTGGATTCCCATGAGTTCGCCCGCGACTTCGGCTGCCACAAACTGTAGTTGATTCGAGGACAGCCATCTCGATTTCCTGAGCAGTTGTATTCGTCATCGCCGTCATCGCCTGTCTTCCCTTCAAAGCTATCTCAACCAGCGTTTTCAACCTAGACTGGATCTCTCCTGTGTAACGAACAATCGACAAACTTCCTGCTATGGGGTGCCTTGTAGCTGGAGCGTTTATCCGCATAGTCCGTCGCACACTTCTTGCGATCGTTGATGCAACCTTTGGTATCGTTTCGAAGTGTTGCCGTCTCGTTCGCGTTGACTTTTTCATCCTGCTATATTTGACACTACGTATCACCTGTACGCCATGCCACATGTTCGGGGCCTGCAGCGAAAACCATCGCTTCCATTCACCTTCAAGAAGAAGAACCAGCAACCGGACCCTGCCCAAGTCCCCCAAAGAACCTCGTGTGAGAAGAACGGGCCGTGGCAGCAGGCTTTGGCTAGGCTCTGGGACACAGACATGAAGCTAGAATCCGACGTCCTCAACCACAGCGTTGAAGCCAGCGCGCGCGAAAAAAAGGCGAGCAGTGGCAGCAGGCCTTGGCTGGTGCGCGAAAAGGCCAGAGGCAGGCTGAGCGAAACGTGCGGGTGGGCCACGATCAGCTACAACGCTGGGAGCAGCCCGTGCGAGAAAGGGGGGTGCGCAGTGGCACCCGACGCTGGCGCTGCGAGAAGAGCGCGGGCGGGCCACGATCAGCTACAACGCTGGGAGCAGTCCGTGCGAGAAAGGGGGTGCGCAGTGGCAGCCGATGCTGGCGCTGGGAAAAATGTGCGGGTGGGCCACGATCAGCAACGCTGGGAGCAGCCCGTGCGAGAAAGAGGGGTGCGCAGTGGCAGCCGATGTTGGCGCTGAGCGAATCGTGCGGGTGGGCCACGATCAGCCACAACTCTGGGAATAGCCCGTGCGAGAAAGGGGGGTGCGCAGTGGCACCCGACGCTGGCGAGGCGAGAAGCGCGGCTGGGCCACGATCAGCCACAACGCTGGGAGCAGCCCGTGAGAGAAGGGGAAACGCAGCGGCAGCCGAAGCTGGCGCTGCGAAGACAGTGCTGTGCGATGCGAGAGGGCGATGCGAAAAAGAGGGAGTCGAAGTTGGAGCCATATGTCACCTGCGAGAGGCGGGAGGTGTCGGCGTGGTTCCCAGCCCCTGCCTTCCACCTTCCATTCTCCCTCCCCGTCGTCGCCAAGGCTGGGCGCGGACGAAAACGGCACGGGTCCCACACCACTGCGCGAAGTACCATTATGTGAGAGTGGGAGTCGAAGTCCGAACCCGACACGATCAGCTACAGCGCGGGGATCGGGGCGAACCGCTGGGAGCAGATCGTGCGAAAAGGGCGGCAAAGGCTCGAGCGACGCAAACGAGAAATGGGAGGCGAAGCTGGACACCAAACCGGTCATAGAGACGTAACGAGACGGTCGAACCTAAATACCATCAGCTACAACAGACAAAGAGGGACGCTGGTGGCTGCTAGGCGACTGTCGAGCCCGACGTCCTCAGCTACAGCGCTGGGATCAGGGCAACGCTGGGGCCAGAGCGAGCAGTGGAATCAGCCACAAAGCCGGGAACAGCTCGTGCGAGAAGAGCGGCAGCGGCAGCTGCGACACCACTGCGAGAAGTGGGAGGCGAAGCTGGAGCCCGAGCCTCGATTTTGTCCTACAGTGCGGGGACCGGGGCGTGCGCAAACCCAGGCAGTGGCAGCAAATTCTGTTGCCGCAGCGGTCGGACGGGCATTTCACCAACTACAACGCTGGGATCAACTCGTGCGCGGAATGGCGGGGGAGCAGCCGTGCAAGGCAGGGTCGCAATTCATCGGGTTCGGGAGCTCAGTGGCAGATCTCCTGTGAGAAGCGGGAGGCGAAGCTGGAGCCCAATATCGGCAGTGGCAGCAGGGTCTGTTGCCGCTGGGCTCGGACAGGCCACCCTCAGCTACAGTGCAGAGATCAGCTCGTGCGAGAAGTTTGCAGCCCCTATCGGGGCTTCCTATAGGTCTGGCTCGGCTCGGGAACGGCCCGAAGCGGCCCGGCCTCCCACGGCACGAAACCGCAAGGCATCGTGTACCGCGATGGCCCGCTCAATCCCGCTCAGTCTCCTCCTCCTCCTCCTCCTCCTCCTCCACCTCGTCCTCCTCGTCCTCCTCCTCCTCCTCCTCCTCCTCCTCCTCCTCCTCCTCCTCCTCGTCCTCCTCGTCCTCCTCGCCCTTCTCATCCTCGTCCTCCCGCTGCTGCTGCTGCTGCTGCTGCTCATCCTCCTCCTCCAGAGTGTGCCTCCTCTGGATGGCAGTGGAGCCGAGATTCTGCGAGCCGCGACGTGCTCTGACCCATGCGAGCGCGCGGGGCCACCGAAGCAACGCCCCTGGGCAAAAAGTGCCAGAGCGGGGAGGGGGACGTCCGAGTGGCAGAACGGGCGCGAGTTTCTCGGACGGGCACCAAGGCCACCCCCTGGCGGCTCCCCTGGCGCCGCCTCTGGCACCGAAGCGCGCCATGGGAGAGGAGGGGGCCCAACGCTGACCCAAGGGCTCCCCGCGGACCTCCGAAGGTTTATGCTTGTGTAGCATCTTGTGAGCGTGTTTTATTCGGCGCTTCGAAATGTTTTGTTCCCCCCCATCACTTGCTTTGATCCACGGCAGCCTTGGTGGCTGCAACCGTGTCTTGGCACTGGTCGCATATATCTATATCACAGGTCGTGCAAATCAACAGCAGCTCACCGGCACGAATAGGGCTGTCACAATAATTGCAAACGTATCTGCCCGACTTGCTGGTTACATGTGCTTTAAGGCCATGCATTCTGGGGCAGTTGAATTGGAAAGTCACTTCGCACAACAGGTTCGCATCATCAGGAACGCGGTCAGGACGACTCACAGCCACATGGGCTCGGACCGGCGGGGGCACAGGGGGGAAATTGGACGGAGCATGAGGTATATCAGAGAGCTTCGGCGACGGCTTGCCTAGCCTCTTTCAGAGATCGTCCAACAGGTGCAATGGGTTGGTGTCAATCATGCATTCGGCGTTTCGACACTGGGCAGAAAGGGGGGGAGGGGGGGGGTCTGGCTCAAGAGCTCTGCTCAGTGCGACTGTTTGCAACAGTCGCAAAAAACACGATCTGCTCCATGAGCGGGGGGGAGGGAAGGGGCGAGGACGAACGACGAACGAACGAACGAACGACGAACGAAAATATGGAGGTCCGAGCTCTAGAACACAGCTGCACAAGAGAGAAACGTGGGGATGTCGCTGGTCACCTCATTGAAGGCTATGGCCCCACCTCGTCGCAGTCCGCATGAATCGAGGGATGGAGGACACTTCCTTGCAAAACGAAGGTCCCACCTTGGGGGCCGATCGGCGGGGCAAAACCATGCATAAGAGAACGATCACCATGTAGTTGTGAGTGCCGCGTTGTGGCACCGTAGCTCCCTATGGGCCACGAACTGCCGACATGGGGTGGCGCCGCCATGCGAACTTTGCCATTGTGGCTGTCAGTGGAGCTCCTCATGGGGGCCACAAGCCGTGTGAGCGGTGCGCCAAAATGGGGCGGCGCCGATCGGCAAAACCATGCATAAGAGAACCAAAGGCGATGACAATCTTAGGGATCCGCCCTCAAAAAAGAAGGGGCTCCCTAAGATTGGCATCGTGATGAGGAGGTGTCCAGCGACATGCATAAGAGAACGATCACCTTGCTCGTCTGCTCCTACACCTGTTTTCGGGGGGCCCAGGCCCCGCGACAGACAGAGCACGCACTGCACCAGGGGACCAACGGGCTTCCAGAGGCAGGGGCCCCTCGGAGATCCCCCAGGAGATCCTCGGAGGACTCCGCAGGCCTCCGGGGGCGCCAGAAGGCCCAACACAGCCACAGAAGCAATCGCGCGTGAACCCACGGCAAGGTCCTGCCGTGACGACCCAGGCGCTGGTTTCTGACACCGCGCGGATCGTTGAACCTCGAACGATCGGCGGCTTTCCAATCGCCTTGGCGGATTCTGGGCCACTGGCGGCGTTCAACCTTGAACGCCCACGGCGGGGTCGCCGCCGCGTCGACACGACACGAGCCTATCGTGCCCCTGCACCTCAGATTTCTGAAATGCCCACAGGGGCCCCCCAAAAAGTGAACGAGATCTGCAGCAAAGTGAACCCCAGTGGGTGTGTCCGATACCCTGGCGTCGATTGGACCCGCAGGGGGAAGGAGTTGCAACTGCAAGTGGCCGCGAGCTCACGAGGCTCGACCCTTGAACCTCGGCCCCCGAACCTCGAGTTAACGAGCGAGGACGGCTGGGGTGCACGGTTTCCGTCGAGGCCGCAGGCGACCCGAGGAGGAGGAGGAGGACTGACGAGGAGGTGGAAGAGGAGGCGGAGGAGGAGAAGGAGGAGAAGGAGGAGGAGGAGGGAGGAGGAGGAGGAGGAGGAGGAGGAGGACGAGGAGGAGGACGGGTCGCCTAAGCCCTTCGGAGAAACCCTCCAGGCTGGGGGGGCAATCAGAGGGCGCCAGCAGTACGCCCACACCGATCCCCGCCGAGCCGCTTCTGGGCCCAGGAGGGGTGCGTACGCCCCCTCCCTCGGCTTGTCCTGGAAGGATTGGCAAAAGTTAGGAGGGAGCCCAAGTCAGGAGGGGGCCCCATAACCCTTTGGGAAGGGACCTAAGTTAGGAGGGCCAGGGGCATTAGGGATAGGGGGGTCTTTTCTGCAAGTGTATCGAGGCAAACCGCCCAGACTTACTATTCCTACAGCCGAACATACGATCAAGACAAGAAAAATATAGCTTAAGAACCCTAGCCCATCTTTCTGGAAGTTTCCGAAGACGAACCTGGGCCAGGTGCTCGTGCTAACGCTGGAGGGGCGAACGCGCTCAAGAAACTGGGCAAACTTTCGGACGAGGTGGTTGAAAGACGCTGGCCCAGCTTTCCGGGAGGAGGCCTCTTCATCAGATGCTCGACTGTAATGCGAAGACGGGGACCTCCGTGAGGCTGCGCCCTCATCGTGTTAGCGGGCTCAGGTGCTTCTGCTATTCTCAATGTCGGAAGGCACATGCACAGATCTCGAGCACAGCATCGGCCTCTGGCAGAGCTCGAGGCTGTGCTCGGCGCCCTCCCCACTGTCTTCTCTCGTCGCGGCGCGGCAGAGGCAGAACCACGCGCGCGCTCGAGCAGCCGGAGGGCGCTCGGCATACCAACCTGGCCGCCCACCAAGCTGCGACAAGCCGTCCACCAAGTACAGTCGACCCGTATCAGAAGGACGCACGATGAGGATGGCCTTGAAGGCCGTTTCGAAGCTTTTCGAGCGGTGCGCGGCCAGCGAAAGCGGCCAAGGGTTGGGTCGAGGAGGCAAGGATGCAAGGGTGCCCTTGGGAAGGTTGCCCATCCCGACTGTGCGGGTTGACCGTGGCTGGAGGGGCCCTCCAAACCTAGCCGTACACCAAATCGCTGCACTCCTCGGCGGGCCCTCTCCCCCGGCGTTCCAGCTCTGATGCGGGCCCCCGGGGCCTGGTGACACCATCCCCCGAGGCTGGCGTTCCAGCCCGAGCCAACGTTCGACAGCCCACCGGGAAACGTCCGCCAAAATCAAAAAAACTGTGATAAGCTGAAGACTGGTCAAAAGAGAAGCAACAACCTATCGGGGGGAGAAGCAATCAAAAACAAGCGAACAACAACAAAAGCGTGGTTATCACGCGCGGGCGCCTGTGGTTGAAGGACTTCGAGACGCCCCGCTGCCACGGGACCGAGCTCAGCTCGCTCAGCTCGGAACCCATCTGCAGGTACGTCTCGAGCGCAGCGTTGTCCGGGCCCAGGGGCGCCTTGCTGGTTTGTTCGCGCCGTAACAGTCAATCATGCCTGGAAGGTTACCTCTGATCCTGCTTCGCCTGGCCTTGCCGCGTGCCTGGAACGAAGCATCTCCAGAAAATTAAAGCTGCCCAGCGAGACACAAACAAATATGCATAAATTCCCAGACCCCATATAGTTTTCAATATTTTCGGGATTCTGGTTGTCCACTCCATTTCCAA
>CAUYUJ010008380.1:85000-92500 GCA_963575745.1 Prorocentrum cordatum
TACTACTACTACTACTACTACTACTACTACTACTACTACTACTACTACTACTACTACTACTACTACTACTACTACTACTACTACTACTACTACTACTACTACTACTACTACTACTACTACTACTACTCCCCTCCTCGTCGCCCAGTCCTGCTTTCGCACTCCGCCTCGGTGAGCCACATGAGGCCCCTAGTCTGGCCCCGCGCGTCCGTCACAGCGCGCTCGCCAGCAAGTTCCAAGGCCCCGATGCGCTCCAACACGGCCTGTTGGAGACCGCTCTTCCTCTCATCGCTTGGGTCCCGCACCATATACTGAACGCTGACTGCTCCTGCTCCTGCTCCTCCTCCTCCTTCTCCTTCTCCATCCCTTGTCCTTTTAAATAACTCCTCCCTGTCGCAACCCGAAGCATGCCTCCAGAGCGGGCCGGGCGTTCCGCCTCATACTTCTTCACCACTCATGATCCTTAAGCTGAGGATTTGCAAGGGTGTCCGGGATGAGAGGCGGACTGCTTTCAAAATGTCGCTCTCACATCGGTGCCGAGCACATTCGTCGTTGAAAATTGGAAGAGCTTCACGCATGGAGGGCGGGCCGCTTTCAAAATGTGGTTCCAGCCTTCGCGCCGCGCGCATCCGTTTTCAAAACTTGCAAGAGCATCGCGGATGGAGAGCGGTCCATTTTCAAAATGTGGCTCTCGCCTCAACGCCACACACAGTCGTCCTAAACACTTGCAAGAGCTTCGCGGATGGAAAGTGGTTCCTTTTGGTTCTCGCCTTAGCGCCGCGCGCATTCGTTGTAACACTCATAGCAATTAAAGGATTGTCATGGTTATCGTACCAGAAACGGTGTTTTGGACCGATGTCGGACGGTCAGGGCGCAACCCTTACGTTGATTCGCAATTGTGAAATTCCAGGAATGGTGTTATGGCACGATTCCGGATCGTCAAGACGCACCAATAACGATGATTCGCGGCGTTGGCGTCCCAGGAACGGTGTTCTGGCAGAGTTTAAGATTTTGAAACTGTTGTTTTCCAAACCAGTAGCAATGGATCCTTGTAGGTGCTGGTGAAGAGGGAACTGCGAGGGAATGTTTATTGCAATCTGGTTGAAGGGTCTTGGGTCTACACTGGTCCTCCTCTGCCTCCTCCTCCTCATCATCATCATCAATCCCCCCTGGGTTTTTGACGTTGTCGTCGGTTTGGAGTTTTTCTCGGCAGCAACCGCATCTCGTCGAAAATGTTCGCCCGAATCGTCCTCATCGGCCGCTGGAGGCACAATTCATGACTTGGAAAAAGTGGATGTTTTTCCAACGTCCAACGTGGGGTTATATGTTCCCCTGGACACCCCGTGCAGGAACAGGATGGAAAAAAACACCCCCTTCTTTCTCACGCACTTACCAAGAGTGGTTCACTCACACACTCACAACTACTACTCATCATTCATCATCTTAGTTTTCACAACACCACCGTCACTATCGTCATGATCGTACACATTCCCTCACACACCCACACATTCAGCTTTAGATCTCAGGCGAAAGCCTCGTCTGTGAGTGAACACCATCACTATCACCCATCACCATCGTCACCAGAATCACCCATCACCCGCCACAGTCGTCACCATCACCATCGTCACGATCACCCATCACCATCATCTTGATCATCGGAGGATCTCAGGCGGAAACCTCGTCTGTGAGTGATTTGCGAGGAAGTCTCAGGCGGGAGTCCGCGCTTCATGTTCGAATCCGAAGCGGGCCATCGGCCTCCTGTAACCGTCGTCACTTTTGGGCTCCTGAGGCCTGAATATGGAGGAAATATGAGGCGGGAGCATCGTCTGTGAGCGAATTGCGAGGAAGTCTCAGGCGGGAGCCCCTTCCCGATGGGGCCCACACTTCATGCTCGAATCCGAGGCGGGTTATCGGCCTCTTGTGACTGTCGTCACTTTTGGGCTCCTGACGCCTGAATACGGAGGCAGTGTCAGGCGGGAACGTCGTTTGTGAGTGAATTGCGAGGAAGTCTCTGGCGGGAGCGCCATCCCTATGGGGCCCGCATTCCAAGTTCGAATCCCAGGCGGGCCATCGGCCTCATGAAAGCGTCGTCATTTTTTGCTCCTGAGGCCTGAATATGGACGAAGTATCAGGCGGGAGCCTCCTGCGTGAGTGGATTGCGAGGAAGTCTCAAGCGGGAGCCCCATTCCTAAGAGGCCCGCGCTTCATGTTTGAATCCGAAGCGGACCATCAGCCTCCCATAACAATTAACACTTTGGGGCTCCTGAGGCCTGAATATGGAGGAAGCATCAGGCGGGAGCCTCGTCTGTGAGTGCATTGCGAGGAAGTCTCAGACGGGGGCCCCATCCTTAAGGGGCCGCACTTCATGTTCGAATCCGAGGCGGGTCATCGGCCTTCTGTAGCCGTCGTCACTTTTGGGCTCCTGGGGCCTGAATGTGGAGGAAGTATAAGGCGGGAGCCCCCCGTCTGTGAGTGAATCGCGAGGACAGCTCGGCGGGAGCCCCTTCCCGATGGGGCCCGCACCTCACGTGTTTTCTCCGGGTCGTTCTCCAGCGCGCGTTTCCTCTGGGTCGTCCTCCGGCGCGAAGCCGCTGGGACGCACGTCGTGCGATTCCTTTCGGTCGTGTTCCGCACGAGGAGGAGGGGGAGGAGGAGGAGAAGGAGGAGGAGCAGGAGGAGGAGGAGGAAGCGGAGGAGGAGGAGGGGGAGGAGGAGGAGGAAGAGGAGAAGGGAGGAGGAGGAGGAGGAGGAGGAGGAAAAGGAGGACGAGGAGGAGGAAGAGGAGAAGGATGCAGGACGAGAAAGAGAAGGAAAAGGAGGAGGAGGAGGAGGAGGCAGAGGGGAAACAGGACGATGAGAAGGAGGAGGAGGAGGACTGCCCTAGGAGGCCCCAGGAGCTCCCGGGAGGCCCAGAAGGATCCAGGAGGAGGCTGAAAGCCTAAGGAGGAGGCAGGAGGAGGAGGAAGAGGAGGAGGGGGAGGAAGATGGAGACGAGGAGGAGGCGGAGGAGGGAGAGGAAGAGGAGGAGGAGGAGGGAGAGGGAAGAAGGAGGAGGAGGAGGAGGAGGAGGAGGAGGAGGAGGAGGAGGAGGAGGAGGAGGGGGTGGGAGAGGGAGAGGGAGAGGGAAAAGGAGGAGGAGAAAAAGGAAGAGGAGGAGGAGGAGGTGGATGAGGCAAGAAGAGCAGGAGGAGGCAGGGGTTGATGCAGGAGGAGAAGCAGGCAGGAGGAGAAGGAGGAGGCAGGAGTAGGTGGGAGATGGGAGGGGGCAGGAGGAGATCCCCGGGCATCTTAAACATTTTCTCACGTAGGGTCCTACCGTTGGAGAAATTCACTGTTTTCGCCTTCCAGGGGCCCTCGCCCGCCCCCAGCTCCATCAGAAAATGACTCAGGATGAAAACCGGACCCAGGGAAAGGGTCGGGATCTCCAGGGATCCACGTCGAAAGTCTGAGTGCTCCTCCTCCGCCCCCTCCACCTCCACCTCCTCCCTCTCATCCCTTCTTCCTCCCTTCCTCCTTTCCCTTCATCCCTCCTTTCTCCTGCGCCTCCGAATCCTCCTGCTCCTCCTCCTCCTCATCCTGTTCCTCCTCCTCCTCCTCCTCCTCTTCTTCCTGCGCCTCCACCTCCTCCTCCTCCTCCTGCTATTCCTCTTCCTCCTCTTCCTCGTCCTCCTCCTCCTCACCACTCCTCCTCCCCTCCTCCTCCTCCTCATCCTCCTCCTCTTCCTCTTCCTCCTCTTCCTCCTCG
Organism: Prorocentrum cordatum; assembly: GCA_963575745.1. NCBI lineage: Eukaryota > Dinophyceae > Prorocentrales > Prorocentraceae > Prorocentrum > Prorocentrum cordatum. The sequence continues at coordinate 88,743 of CAUYUJ010008380.1, forward strand.
TCCTCCTCCTCCTCCTCAAAACTCCTCCTCCCCTCCTCCCTTCCTCCTCCTCTCCTCCTCCTCCTCCTGCTGCTCCTCCACCTCCTGCTCCTCCACCTTTTCCTCCTCCTCCTCCTCCTCCTCCTCCTCCCCCTCCTCCTCCTCCTCCTCCTCCTCCTCCATTCCTTCTCCTTTAGAAAACTCCTCCATGTCGCACCTCGAGGCAAGTTTTTAGGGCGGACCGGGCGTTTCGCCTGAGACTTCCTCACCATGTACGACTCTGAAGCTGAACAACTGACAACAGTTTCGAAGATGGAGGGCGGGTCGTTTTCAAAATGTGGCTCTCGCCTCAGCGCCGCGCACATTCGCTCTTAACATTTGCAAGGGTTTCACGGATTGAGGGCGGGTGGTTTTCAAAAAGTGGCTCCAGCCTCAGCGCCGCGCGCAGTCGTTTTAAAACTTGAAAGATAGTCACGGATTGAGGGAGGGTGGTTTTCAAAATGTGGCTCTCGCTTTAGCGCCGCGCACATTCGCATTAAACATTTGCAGGAGATTCACGGATTGAGGGCGGGTGGTTTTCAAAATATGGCTCTCGCCTTAGCGCCGCGCACATTCGCTTTCAAACAACTGCAAGCGTTTCACGGATTGGGGGCGGGTGGTTTTCAAAATGTGGCTCTCGCCTTAGCGCAGCGCACATTCGTGTTAAACATTTGCAAGAGCTTCACGGATTGAGGGCGGTTCCTTTTCAAAATGTGGCTCTCGCCTTAGCGCCGCGCACATTCGTTCTAAAAACTTGGAAGAGTTTCACGGATTCCCATGATCAGCGTACCAGAAATGGTGTTCTGGAAGGATTCAGGATTACGCGGGCGCAACAGTTATGTCGATTCGCTGTGTTGAAGTCCCAAACAAGACGTTCTGGTACGATTCTGGACAGTCAAGACGCAGCAGTCAGGTTGATACGTGGCGTTGAAATCCCGGGAAAATGTTTTGACACGCTTCAGGATCTTCAAACTGCTTTCTTCCAACGAGGCAGTTCCCGCAATGGAACTGAACCGTTGTAGGGGCCTATGGAGAGGGAGCTTGGAGGGAGGGTCAATTCCAACATCGTTGATGACTCTTGGGTTTCCACTGGTCCTCCTCCTCCTCCTCGCCCCTCCTCCTCCTCCTCCTCCTCATGCTTGTCCTCCTCCTCCTCCTCCTCCTTCTCCTCCTCCTCCTCATCCTCCCTCTACCTCCTCATCACCATCGGGTCATCGTAAGCATCATCACAACAATCGTCATTATCAGCAGCAGCATCATCACCATCACCATCCCCATCACCATCACAATAATCACCATCATCACCATCATCATCAGCGCCACCATCATCAGCATTATTATCATCATCTGCACCAGCATCAGCATCATTATCAACATCATCATCACTGTCGCCGCAACCACCACTATCGTCACCACCGCCACGCGAGCCATCATCTTTATCAGCCGCATCATCATAATCCTCAGCACCACCATCACCAACATCATCATACTCATCAACATCATCATGTTCATAATCATCATCGCCTTCTTCATCATCATGCTGAGCATCAGCATCACCACCATCATCATAATCCACATCATGAACATCATCATCACCATCAGGAGCATCATCAACATCGTATTTGTCATCATCATCATCATCGTCGTCATCATCATTATCAGCATCAGCATCATCGTCATCGTCATCGTCATCATCGTCATCATCGTCATCATCACCATCATCGCCATCGTGCTTCGCGCTCCTCCGCATGGTTTCGCGGGTTCGGGGAAGCCTCAGGCTTGGGGCGGTTCCCCCTGGGGCTGCGGAACACACAACTGTTCACTCGTGGCGCCCTCCTTTCGCGGCGGTGGCCATTGAACCGAGCTCGATCTGCCTCCTCCTCCTCCTCCTCCTCCTTCTCCTTCCCATCATCATCATCATCATCATCATCATCATCATCATCATCATCATCATCATCATCATCATCATCATCATCGTCATCGTCGTCGGCGTCATCATCATCATCATCATCATCATCATCATCATCATCATCATCATCATCATCATCATCATCATCATCATCATCATCATCATCATCATCATCATCATCATCATCATCATCATCATCATCATCATCATCATCATCATCATCATCATCATCATCATCATCATCATCATCATCATCATCATCAACGTCCTCCTCCTCCTCCTTCTCCTTGCAATCCCCTTGCCTCTGCCTCCATCCTGCTTAGACTTTTTACAATACACCACCTCCGATGGGCCTGTCCCATCCTGGAATTGTCCTCTCCCTCGCTTCATCCCTCCTCCGTCCGTCTCTCTTCCCTCCCTCCATTCAGCCTCTCCCTCCCTCTCTCCCTCCCTTTCCCGTCCTCCACCCTCACCCTCCACCGGAACTCCCTCCAAAATCCGCCCTCGCTCCATCCCTCCTCCATTCGTGTCTCCTCCCTCTCTCCATTCATCCTCTCCCTCCCTCCCTCCCTCCCTTTCCCATCCTTCCTCCCTCACCCTCCACCCGAACTCCCTCCAAAATACGCCCTCCCGTTCCAATCCTTCCTCCCATCCCATCTTCCCTCCCTCCCGGTACATGCATCCTCCTCGCTTCCTTCCCGAGTTGGCCATGGGCCTTGTTGGTCGTGTTGACGAGCCCATCAATTATCTCCTGGCGGGGCCAAGGAAGGATGTCGGTGACGCAATTCCGCCCCCACTCCCCTCCTCTCCTTTTCCTCTCCTTCTCCTCGCCTTTTCCTCCCCTTCCCCTCCCCCCTCCCACCCCTCCACAGTTGCACACCCCTTTCTCATCCGCGGATGAAGGGTCCGCAGCAGAGGGGGAGGGGGAGAACGAGCATGGGGAGCAAGGGGAAGAGGGGGGATGCACACCGGAGAGAAACGACCACCCCCTGCATTAGGAAGTGGTGGTCGGTACTCTGAGCGCATCTTTTGCGCGGACGTCCCAAGCGAAATCGCCACTCTCAGGCGGCATGAAAATCAAAAGTAAAGTGTTTGCGGGGGAGTCCTGAGCGAAACAGCCATGTGTCATGGCATGGCAAAGTTTCGAATGGCCCTCGGGGGGCGATCACAAGCTTTGTTTCAGGAAGCACGTGGGTGGAATGCCACTATCTGATGCGGGCCCCTCTGGCCTTCACAGTATGGCACGGGGTGAGAGATGCATCAGAAACGCCGAGTGGCCTCAAATCCAACATTGGCCCGAGGACCACCGGCCGAACTGGAACCCAGTCGATCCCCACAGTCAACACATTTTAGTCCAACGGGTTGGACGCCGATAGCACGCCGAACTTTTGTCAGGAAGTAGTGGGCGGAATGCCACTTCCTGATGCTCGGCCATTCTTGTATTAAACGAAGTGAGCAATGCATCAGAAACTCCGAAACTATGCTTAAATCCCACATTGCCCGGGGGGGCCCAGTTCCGAACAGGACCCCAATCATGTCTTCCGCGACCCCCGCGGTCAACACTTTTTAGTCCAGCAGGTTGTATAAGCGGGCGTTTGGAGATGAAGAAAGGGCTGGTGGTCTCAAGAGGTCCCTGAAAACCCAAACAAGGCCTACGCCGTCCAACACACTAGATGCTCCTCCTCCTCCTCCGCCCTGCTCTTCCTCCTCCCTGCTCTTCCTCCTCCTCCTCTTCCTGCTCCTCCTCCTCCTCCTCCTCCTCCTGATCCCCCTCTTCCTGCTGCTCTTCCCTCCCCTCCTCAATACCTCCTCCCCTCCTCAATACCTCCTC
>CAUYUJ010008380.1:97500-130000 GCA_963575745.1 Prorocentrum cordatum
CTTCTCATCTCCTCCTCCCTCCTCCTCCTCCTCCTCCTCCTCCTCCTCCTCCTCGTTCTTCCTCCTCCTCCTCCTCCTCCTCCTCCTCCTCCTCCTCCATCTTCTCCTGGCGTCGCCACGGCTGGACCCAGCTCCAGAAGCTCGGTTTTTGCACCGCGGCCCGGCTGGGTCGCGCTGCCGAAGGCCGTGGCACCCCTGCGCGTGTGCGCGTGTGCGTTTTCTTTATGGGAAGCCGGCGTCCGAGCGGACTGCTCGCTGAGCGGTCGCTGGCGCGCTGGCGCAGATGCCCAGACCGATGGGTCCAGCCTGCTCCTCCTCCTCCCCCCTCCTCCTCCTCCTCCTCCTCCACTCCTGCTCCTGTTCCTCTTCCTCCCCTCCTCCTCCTCCTGCTCTCCTCCTCCTCCTCATCCTCCTCCTCCTCCTCCTCCTCCTCCCTATCCTCCTCCTCGTCCTCCTCCTCCTTCTCTTCCTTCGCCTCCTGGTCCCCCTCCTCATCCACCTTCCTCTCCTCCTCCTCCTCCTCCTCCCCCTCCTCCCCAACCTGCAGGTTGGCGTCCAGGAGGTTTCCTTGATGTCGAGGGTTGGGTAAAAGAGTTTGCGGGGTGTTTTCGTGACGGACGGGCGCAGGCTTCACTTCAGCAGCGCAGTCTTCGTCAATCGCTGACACGCTTTGAGTCAGGCAGCCTCCTCCTCCTCCTCCTCCTCCTCCTCCTCGTCCTCCTCCTCCTCCTCACCATCCTCCTCCTTTCAAGCTTTCAGTCTTCGACTGCATGATCCCAGCGACGTGAAACCAGCAGCAGAACGACGAGAGCGGAGCGGGACAGAGCGGGGACAATATGGGGCACGCAGCATCGACTCCCTCCTGGTAGGTATACAGCGGAGGAAGAGTTTTTTTGTACTGGGGTCGATACCTCTCCTCAGGAGGCGGAGGGTGTTGCCAGCATCCTTGTCCGAGGGGGACCCCAAACACTGCTCTGACAACGTCAGCACCTTCGCTCGAGCGAACATCCGCACAACGAACAAGAAAACAAACGCGAATTCGAGTGAGTCTGCCTGATGACTCTCTGAATTCCGCTACGCTGGGTTAGGGCGGGGGCCGAGCATGTCCTCTCATGGGACACCAGGATCCGACAAGCAAAACCTTCCCCACAGCGCAGAACCTCGTAGCCATTCGGGCTCGGCACTACGGAAAGATCCGAAGGCTTCGATTTGACCCTAGCCATAACAAGATCCACATCGGGAAAACGGCACCTGGATCAATGGCCGAGAAGCCGGGCAGAGTAGAAAACCAGGGAGGAGAGCCGCTCGGCCCTCTTGGCCTCCAGTCTCTGCAAGTGCTCCGGATGTGGCACCTGACTGGCGGCTCGCTTGCTCAGGAGGTCCACTGCTCCATGTCCATGCCAGGCCCAGCTGGGGCAGCCTACCACCCCCGCTGCCCACCAGGACTGGTGGCCGCAGAACTCTGTTCGCACACCACTCTCTTACATAACCTGCCCTCGGAGCCGCAAGAGAAGTCCCGCGCGTGCTGATCCCGCCAAATACCTGCCACCTGCACGGCGCACCTGCCCCGCATTCGAACTGTCATACTGAGCAACGCAATCAAGGAATGTCCGTCGTCGTCTGGTTTCGGAAGAGCTGGCTGCACAATGAGAGGCCTGCGACGGCGAGTTTCCACCCGGCAACGCCCATCCTCGCGAGCGATTCAGCGCTTCCAGGCGCTGATCAGATAGCCGGAAAAATCTCGAGGACCTAGCCCATCCACGCCGCGAGCTGCCCGCGCCATCATCTTCCTAGCTGCGCGCCGAATCTGCTCAGGGCAGGAGTCCATGTCGAGGCGCTGCATTACTTGACCGAGCGCATGGAAGCCGTGCAAACTCCTTCCCGGTCCTGCGGAGGCCTATTTCGAATGCCTGCTCAATCCCAGGAAACTTCCTAATCCTGGAGATTCTGCTCGATGGGCCCCTGTGGCCCGGGGGGGCCATGACCAGGCATAAGGGGGCCTACGAACCGCAGGGCGCCAACCGATTGGGTGCTCGATGCGCTGATGGGCCTTGCCAGCCCCGCCCGCGCTGCCACCTGCACAAAGCCCCCCAACTGTCGAGCGCGATTGCCGGCGAACCTCGCTTCCAACAAATTTGCTTGGCCTCCAGCGCGCTCGCGCAGATCGAATAGCGCCTCTGAGTCACGCTGGGCAAGATACCCCGCGCCCAAGTATGTCGCGTGTTTTCCTACATTTCTCGGCAACCATGATCTCTGGCGCGCGCGAACACATCTCAGCCAAAAGCGCTGCCGACTCAACCTCGTCCTGGCCAAAATCCGGAAAACGAGCTCTGGCAAGCTCTTGAGCCCGACTTCCCCGCCCCCTCCAGGCCCCGCTGAGGGGGCTGGCGACGGGGCAAGGACCCGCGGAAAAGGGGGAAGGGCGGGGGTGGTTTGCAGCCCCCAACCCTGCCCTCGACTAACGCATCAGCGGCGTTCGCTCTCCGGGATAGCACGCGCGCCCAGGGCCCCCTGCTCCGCCGGGCCAATTTTGCTGGGAAAAAATTGAGCTGCTGCTGGTCTCCTCTGGCCTCCATCTCCTGGAGAACTCCCCCCAATTCAACCGGTGGCGCCGGGCGGAATCCGACGCAGATCTCCCGCGTGAACATCTCGGGCGCCCTGGGCGCAGCGATGCACAGAGGCGCCGCCCCCCCTCGAATACGCAGCAAGACTGGCCGATGCGAACGCGACGCAGCATTCAGCGAGACAGTGCGCGAGACCATTGAGGGAGCCAAAGCATCTGAAACTACTAAATAGTCACAAGTACGCAAATCCTGCTGTCCTGCCGCGCACGCGGGAGCGCCTGGAGCGATGGTGCGTCCACCTAGCCTACTGGCCCACTCTAGCTGTCCAAGAAGATCCGGGGGGGCATCCCAATCGCCTCCGATGGCGCACACTAGCTTAGCAGCGCGTCGAAGCCCCCTCAAACTGCAAAGCGACAGCGACCCATTGGCCCCGAAAGGATTAGTAGTTGGCATATAGATAGAGACAGCCAGGAAACCACCACCGAATTCAACCACTGAACCATAATGCAATGGGGATGCAATGGCTGAGGACGACCTGGGGGATATCCCATTCCGATGCAAGCTGGAAGCCCGAATAGCAACACCGCCAGAAACGCCTCCCGCCTCTGTGTCCCGAGAAGGCCCAATGAACCCCAGCAGATCTTGGCCCCTGAACATTTTCTCACATTCCACCTTTCGTAACTGCGAAACACCTATTTCCTGCAGGAAGAGAATCTGAGGCCCCAGGGTGCTGGGGGACATGGATTTGCCACCTGCGTTGCGAAATACAGCGCTGCTATTCCTGGGCCGAGCAAGCGCCTCGACATGAGAGAAGCAATCGCCTCGACATGAGAGATGCACGGCGTACTGAATGTGGCGCCGGCCGCACGGATGCACAACTCCTGGATGTTAAGCCTTAGACTGCGAAGCTTGGCCTCGACTGCGCTGTCTGAGGACGGCGCGGTGCCCTTGCCCTTGCCCTTGCCGTCCTTGGTGCTCGGGGCGGCCTTCTGCACCTGCTTGACGTTCTCGACTGACGGTCCTGGTGCCTGCGCAGCCGTAGCACTGGCACCTTGGGAGTTGGCGGCGCCTGAGGTGGTGTCGGCCTGAGCAGGAGGCCCCTGCTCAGGGTCTGCTCAGGGTCTGGAGCACGTGCCCCTGCTTCAAAAGGCGAGGGGCCGTCTTGCGATCTTCGACTTCATGTAGCTCATCCTCTGACACCTCGACGTCGCCGAGAACTTGCAGATCGAACAATCTAGTGTCCTCCATCTCGATATCATCGCCATCAAGCAACGCCTGGAGGCTGATCTTTTGGCTGTCGACTTTGACCGCGGGCGGCTGCGGGATGACCTGGCCAGCCAGCTTGGCCACCGTGTCCTGGTAGACCTTCTGGCTCTGGACGAAGTTAGTGTCGGACTCTGCCACCGCCGCCCTCGCCAGCTCAGTCTGCTCAGCAAGTTGCTCAGCACGCGCGACTGCTCGCTCCATCTGCTGACGAGCAAGTTCCATGGCATGCTGCTCTGCCCCGAACGTCGGCGATCTCGCCTTGGTCTTGGACTCGAGGTCACCGAAGATAGGCTCGTAGCATCGGGCTCCGTCATCTCCAATAGCTGCCAACGCATTTCTTACTTCCTGAACTTCGGGGATCTGGCTGGTTTTGTAAGTGGGCCTGGGTGCTCCCGTCGAAGCCATATCGAGCTGCCGCTCCATCGAGCCATATCTGGAGTGCCAAGCTGGAGGCCGACTGCGAGGGGAGGTGAGGCTGGAGCTGCTCCACGATCGCCACCAGCAGCACGAGGACCACCCAGACGCGGAGGGGGATTCGCCCACACCCCGCCTGGGGCCTGATGGCCCGACTCGACGACATCGACCTGCTTGCCGCCGCAGTGCTTGCACCACGACCACCAGCCCTCGTCCTTGACACACTTGCAGTGGATGCACGTCCACGTCTTTCATGTCTTATGCCATTCATCGGAGCTCTTGCCCTGGTACTTCCGCTGGCGCCACTGCCCGCCGTCGAACTTAGGCGGAGACATGCTGCGGCAGAGGAGCGGGAAGACCAAGCGGGCGCCTGGGCTTCCTCCTCCCTCCTCCTCCTCCTCCTCCTCCTCCCCCTCCTCCTTCTCCTCCTCCTCCTCCTCCTCCTCCTCCTCCTCGTCCTCCTCCTCTTCCTATTCCTCCTCCTCCTCTCCTCCTCAGCATCTCAGCATCAGCACATCAGCATCATCATCATCATCATCATCATCATCATCATCATCATCATCATCATCATCATCATCATCATCATCATCATCATCATCATGATCATGATCATCATCATCATCATCATCATCATCATCAGCAGCAGCAGCAGCATCAGCATCAGCATCAGCATCATCCTTATCATCATGACTGTCATACCCTCCCTCTTCCTCCTCTCTCCTCATGGGGTAAGGTTCGGTGGAGGCACGTTGGCATCGGCAACGCTTGGGGAAATTGCCCGAAGGTCGGTTGCTGTCTAATTCAGCTCGTCTTCCTTCATTCCCTCCTCCTTCCTTCCATACTTCCTTTATTCCTTCCTCCCTTCCTTCAGTCATTCCTTCTCCTCCTCCTTCTCCTCCTCCTCCTTCTCCTCCCTCATCCCCCTGCAAGGGAGCCTTCCGCCACGGCATCGGAAATCTCAGCGCGCGCGGTCACAGAAGTATGAGATATCCGAGGCCCAGGCTCTGGACCCGACACGGCCCCGAGCATGTGAGGACAGCATCTCGAAGTCTGGGGCGGTTGCTTCAGAATGGGAGGAAGCCGAGGAGAAAGGAGGAGGAGGAGGAGGAGAAGGAGGAAAAGGGGGAGGAGCAGCAGGAGGAAGAGCGCGAGCAGGGGAACGACGACGCGGAGGGAGAGGAGGGCGAACTGGAGGCCGAGGACGAGGCAGGGAAGACGACGACGAGGACAGGGATCGGAGCGACAGCTCTTGAAGCAGAAGAGCGCTCGGGGGGAAGCGAGAAGGGGCGGGCCTTCTCAGAAGGCTCGGAAGTCCCCTGGTCTTCTGAGAAGTGTTCTCAGCCTTCCCCGAAGACGCAAGAAGAAAACCTGTCCCGCCGCCTGGCGAGCAGGCCTCCTCCTTCTCCCTTCCCCCCTTCGCCCGCCGCCGATCTTGAAGCAAAAGCGCTCCCGCGTCGCGCGCGCAGCGCGCGGTGCGGCTCACGCGGAGAGGACGGCCGCCGCCGCCGCGGCGGCGACGCCGCCGAGGCCCGCGCGGAGCGCGCCGCTCTCGCGCCGCTGCTCGTCCTCCGCCGCCTGCAGGTCGTCGGGCCCGGCCCAGCCCACCGGCTTTACGAGCAGCTCCTGTGGGACGCAGAGGCCCCCAGAGGAGGGGCCACGAAGGGGGGGGGACTGGCGCAAAGGGGGGGACCCATGGACCCAGAATCGGCCACACATCGACGATGGATCGGCGAGAGGCCCCCGATAGTGCCATCCGCACGTGCCTGGGCAGGCTGGGGCTATCGGGCCCCTATCGGCGATGAATGGGCGATTGGGGGTCGATGCGTCCCCCGCTGTTCCTATCCCCCCCTATAGTTGCCCCTGATCAGATCTGGGCGATGCAACTTTTTCACACTGGGCGTGTTCGCCCGATTTCGGGCCACAGGACCCTCACATATCGATCCGGCTTGAAAAAGAGCGCAGAAAGGTGCGGTCTGGGGCTCCGGTCGTGACTGGTTGCGGTGTTGACGTTTTTGTTTACAACGGTGGATCTCGGGGAAGGCATACTAATACTATATGTCCTCCTTGGAGGCGTGCTCCCGACGAGATCATGTAGTACTAACACCTTGTTGCGAATCGTTTCCCGAGCGGCATGGCCAGAAAGCGCTCGCCACGCAACGGAGCTTCTGCCACGCAGTTTCTCGGCGCGCGCGTCGCCCCTGGGATGCAGACGCACACGCAGTATTAGTATCTCTGGGTGGTGCAGCTCCTGGGAGAACTCCTCGGACCCGACGCGGAGCACCACGTGGCTGCTGCCGCCCGCGGCGCGCAGCGGCACCGACCGGGTGCTCTGCTCGGCTTCGCTCGTGAGGCTCACCTCGTAGGTGTTCTCGTCCAGGGCCACCGCGGAGCCTGGGCGGAGCTCCGCCGCGCCCAGGCGCTGGCCCTGCCTGCCGGCGACGCGGATCCTCATCGCGCCCTGCTGGTCCCCGGCGTAGGCGTCGATGACGGCGACCTGCGCGCGGTCGCCGCTGGCCGGCCCGAAGGTGTGGGAGGCGAAAGTGGCGGCCATGGAGTGGTTGCCCTTCTTGAAGGGGACGAGCACCAGCGTCGAGGCGACGAATGGCAGGTGCGTGGCGTGGAAGACGCCCACGCTGAGGCCCCCCATCTTGAAGTCCAGGCGCTCCCCCTCCTGCAGCTCCATCGCGATGGCCTTGCACTGCTTGTAGCGCATGGGCTCCTCGGTCAGCTTTGCCCTGCTGTTGACGGTGTAGACGCTCAGGGGTCGGTTCTCCGCGTACCCGTTGCAGATGGTCAGGTTGTGCACGCCCTCGCCCGCGGCGGCGGGAGCGACGGTCAGCAGGGCCAGGGCTCTGAGGGAGAACATCTGCGTCGTCGGCCGCGCGCAAGCTCTGGGAGCCTGCGTGCTGAGAAGTATCGGAAAACAGGTTCGGGGCCCAACGGCTACGGAGGGGCGGAGGGACTGGGCTGGTCAGGCGTGCAAGGGGGGGGGACGTGACAGTACGCGCTGCGTCAGGGCGGGGGGGGGGGCCAGACGCAGCCGCCGGAGTTCCGCTGCTCGGCGACCCGTGGTTTGACTGCGGGCCTCCCGCGTGTGCTGCGGCAGCGCGGTGGCTTACACGTCACATCGACCTCACCAGGACTGCCTGTGAAAACTTAGCTGGCGCAGCCGCCTCCATCTCCCTGATCCCCCTCACTCCTCCTCCCAACTCCCGCCTCGTTCTGCTCTCCCCTCATCCCCCTTATGCCCGCTCCTCCTCCTCCTCCTCCTCCTCCTGCTCATCCTGCTCCTCCTCCTCTTGCTTCTTCTCCTCTTTCTCATGCTCCTGGTCCTTCTGTCGATTATGCTTAGAACTGTTATTATTGTTAGTGATCGTCCTCTTCTTGCTCTTATCCGCCGGCCGCCTTGCGGGGCCACCAGGCTGCGAGGGTGAGGATTGCAGCTCCCTGTACCAGTTGCAGCTTCCAGTTTCCACTGTTACAGTCCTGCTTTCTGCGCCCTTACTGGCAAAAGTTGCTGATCGCGCGAGGGGGGGAGCCCCAAATCAGGCTTGTTATCACGCTCAAATCGCCTTGTCTGAATTCCTGGGGGGGCGTGGGACATCTAAAAATACATGATATTCGCGTCCCCGAAGCCATAAACCCTTGAAGCCAAATAAATTACACAAGACTCGCGCCCCCGAGGCCATAAACCCTTGTAACTTACACAATAGTTGCGCCCCCTAGGCCATAGACCCCCGTAAATTACACAAGATTTGCGTCACCGAGGCCACAGACCCTCGAATGTGTCAGATAATCGCGTCCCAGAGGCCATAAACCTCCGTGAATTATACAATAGTTGCGCCCCCGAGGCCATACACTCTCGCAACCCATGCAACATTTGCGTCCCCGAAGCCACACAACCTCGTACATGTTATCCGTACTCGCGTCCCCGAAGCCATGAACCATCGTACATTACCTCATACTCGCGCCATCGACGCCATAAACCCTCGTAACTTAATATTGGCCCTCGCGTGAAGTCCCGACATTGCTTCACGTCAGCGTCCAGACATCCCAACACAGCTCTGGCAAGTCCCATTCTAAGAGAGGGGGGCCGGCGGCATGGGGGCGAAGCTCTGACGGATTATCACTACTATCAACTCTTCTTCGGATTATTATTATCGGTGTTCGCCGTAATAGTTTTGCTACTATTGTTGGTGGTATTCAACTGAGTCGTTGCAGTAATCACATTCGCATTAGAAATATTCGGTTTTCCTCTCCTACTATGATTTGTCTTCATGTGTGTCATATTGTTCGTCTTTTCATATTACTCCGTCTTAGTCTCCAGACTCTTCTTCATAGTATCATAAGTGTTATTATTCGCCCTCCCTCCCTCGCTCCTCCCCTACGCTCCTCTCCTACCTTCTGCTCCTCCTGCTCCTCCTGTTCCTGTGCTCCTGCTTCTTCTCCTCCCCCATCTGCTCCTGCCCCTGTTCGTGTGGTCCTGCTCCTGCTCCTGCTCCTGCTCCTCCTGCTCCTCCTCCTCCTCCTCCTCTTCCCCTCCTCCTCATCATCGTCTTTCTCGCTCCTTCTTGCCTCTCCTCCTCCTCCTCCTTCTCCTCCTCCTCCTCCTCCTCCTCCTCCTCCTTCGCTCCAAGATGCGCGATCTCCCACGAAAGGTCTCCACACTCTGGCAGCAAGCTACCAGCTACCATCGCGGCTCTGCACCCTGCGACGCGCGCCTGGCCATCCCAAGTCCCCCTTCCGGCAGAGGGGAGGGACAGAGCAGCTTGAGGGCGACAACGATGACGCGTTGAAGGAGGAGGGGGATCTTGAAGGGGCCCTGGGACACACAAACAAATAGACAAAAATAAAAGGATTCACAATATTTCCCCATATGTTCTGGGTTTTTGTCTTCTCCCCCACTTCCCATATTTTCCCGTATTTTCTTGGGAATCGACGATTCATTGTGTCTGTGTGCTTTTTTCCCTCCTGAGATCTTGCCATCGCTCGGGCGCGCATTCCCTGTGCAATGTTCCGTGTCGTGCTTTTGTTGTTCGCGAGACAATCCAAGATGATCCAAGATGGTTCACACGTCCTGGCGCTGGCCTCACCGAAGAAACACGTGCACGCCTAAGCGATGCCGAGGGATGTGAAGGAAGAGGCGCTGGAGGAAAAGCGAGGAGCTTTAGAGAGCACAGCAGGAACGGGGGAGAGGCAGGTGAGAGGAATACAGTCAACCCATATAGTAAGCTTAGGTTCTCATCGACTCCGAAGACGGTGTCAATTTCCATGGGACCTTTTCCATGTGGTCTTCTGGGTTCCTCCCTTTCACCCTTTCACCAAAGCGTGATTTTCGGGCGGATACTGCGAAGTTCAAGGAAGGGTTTGGCCTGTAGCGTACCAGCGACGACCGACGACGATGACGACGACGACGACGACGACGACGACGACGGACCACCGACGATCAGCATCATTGTCACCTGATCCACGTGTGCGGGAGAGGCGTTTCCGGAGCCTCGCAGGCGTCATGGGGGCGTCCTCGGGCCTCGACATTGGGTGGGCAGGTCGGGGGGTGCAGCCAGGGCCACGTGTTCCGAAGGGCTGTTCCGGAGCATGGAGGACGAAGGGCTTCCAGCGGGCTTCTGAGGGTCTGTGTAGAGGCCTCCTGCAAGCTCGGTGGGGGTTTCTCGGGGGCTTCTCGGGTCTTTCTGGAACCTTTTTGGTGGCTTTTTGGGGCGTCGTGGAGGCCTCCTGGGAGTCTCTTGGGGCCTCCTGGGGGCCTCTTGGGGCAGAGGGCGCCTCTGTTCGGGCATTTGAGGGGCTCTCTGGAGCCTCCTGGGAATATCTTGGGCCAGCTTGGGAGCCTCTGGGGGGTTCCGGGGCCCCTTCTGAACCCTCTTGGAGCCCTCAAGGGCCCCCCAGCCCCCCATGCGAACCAGAGGTCGCAGTTCTGGGCCCATCCCGCAACTGTGTCTGGGTTGTGGGTGAGAGGCTTCTCGGATGTTCGCTGGGATGATATCGTAGGATGCCTCTCGGGGGGCCTTGTGGAAGCAGGATTGAAGCCTCCACGGGGGCGTTGCGGAGCTTGTCGGACCTCTCTGAAGCACCTTTGGGGCCTCTTTGGAGCCTCTTGGAACCACTTGGGGGCCTCGTGGGGCCTCCTGGGGGTCTCAGGGGGCGGGAAGTTCGAAAGATCGGTTCGCGTTCCCTGTCTTAGGCCCATCTTGGAGCCGTCTTCAGGCCATCTTCAGGCCCTCTTGGGCCGTCTTGGGGGCCTCTTGGGCCGATCATGCGGCCCTCTTGGGCCGTCTTGGGGGCCTCTTTGGGGCCTCTTGAGGCGACGTTGGAGGCTTCTTGGGCAGTCTTGGAGTGCCGGCCGCTCGAAAACGTGAGAAGCAACAAATATTGGAAGCAAACAATGAAAATCAATGATTTTGGCGTCTTGGTGCTCTCTTGGAGGTCCTCGCGGAGCAACCTTGGGGCATCTTGGGGGCCTCTTGGGCCGATCATGGAGCCATCTTGGGCGACTTGGAGTGCTCTTGGGCCGTCTTGGCGGCTGCTTGCCGTCTCTAGAAGCCTAGGTGGACGCCTCGGGGAAGCGGAAAAAATTCGGGGACTCCGGAAACGGGCCCCTGGATGCCAAAAAAGGCCCCCGCAGCCCAGGGGGGCAAATTCGGTTACGGGGGGGGGGGGGACGTTTGGGAAAAGTGTGCGACCCTGAGCCGCGGGGCCCCTGACGCCGCTCATTACTATTATTATGAGGATTATGATGATGACGATGATTAGTATGATTAGTATGATTATTATGATTATTATTATATTATTATTACTATTAAATAATAATAATAAAAGTATTAATAATAATAATATTAATAATAATAGTAATAATTATTATTGTTACTATTATTATTACTATTATTATTGATAGTATTATAATTAGCATTATCATTATCATTCGTATTATTATTAGTAGTATTGTTCTTCTTAGTATTCTTATCATTATTATTCTTATTATTCTTATTATCATGATGACTACTATTATTATTAGTAGTATTAGTAGTAGTACAGTAGCAGTAGTAGTAGTAGTAGTAGTAGTAGTAGTAGTAGTAATAATAGTAGTAGTGTTATTAGTATTGTTAATAATACTTGTACTACTATTATTAGACCTGATCATTATTAGTACTGATTATATATATACGGTGCGGATGCATGGGCCTTGGGCGCCCATGGCGAGGCTCTTCGAGCGACGCTGGCCGTCGAAGTGGCTGAGGATGGACCGAAGATGACCGAAGAGGCAAGGATGTCAGGGTAGCCTCTCGCCACCGCTTGGACGTACATTCCCCGTGAATGTGTCAGTTTCGTGCGCTTTTTCGCAAAATGACTAAATGATCCAGGATGCTCCTCGATGGTCCCCACCGAGAAAAATGCACACGTCCGAGCAATGCCAAGACCTTGGAAAATTGCTCATCCTTCATGTGCGGGTCGACTGTGGAAGAACCCCAAAAACGGCAAAAACATGAGTTCTGGCGGCCCGCGCAGACTTCGTGGAGCGGCGCGGACCTCCGAGAAAGTATGCTCATGCCGTTTTGTTGTCGCCGTCGTCGTCGTCTTCGTCGTCGTCGTCTTCGTCGTCGTCGTCGTCTTCGTCGTCGTCGTACTCGTCGTCGTAGCCGTCGTCGTCGTCGTCGTCGTCGTCGTCGTCGTCGTCGTCTTCGTCGTCGTCGTCTTCGTCGTCGTACTCGTCGTCGTCGTCGTAGCCGTCGTCGTCGTCGTCGTCGTCGTCGTCGTCGTCGTCGTCGTCGTCGTCGTCGTCGTTGTCGTCCTTCAGAGTCGGCGGCACCAGCCGTAAGGCCTTCAAATTCATGTTCATGCCATTTTTGCGGCGGCCCGCGTCAGGGGGTGGAGGGAGGGGTCAGGGCTTCTCAGAAAAAGGCTTATCGCAGAAAAAAAAAAAAAAGCGAACGAGAGCGAGAGAAAGAGAGAGCGAGAGCGCACGAGTCGGACCGCCGGCCCAGGCGTCGGTGGAACTCGCGCGCCTCGCGCCCAGCTCTGCTCCTGGATGGCCAGTGCCGAGGCCCAGCAGGAACGCGTGGGCAGAAAGCCCGCGGCAGGCGGCCCCGCGCTCCAGCGAGGGGCGGCGCGACTGCAAGATGAGAAGAGCAACGAGCCTGGCTGCCCCACAGCGGAACTGGGAGGCCATGGAGGGGAGGGGCCGCATCTTTGGACGGCCCGTTTGGTATCACGCCGCTGCGGTGAGGGCGCAGCTCCACCCCCCCTGCAGAGCGGATCCTCCGCAGGGTGCTCGAAAGACACCACCGGAGGCCCGAGTGCCAATCGGGAGGGCGGTCAGTGCACGGAGGCGGCACCGTGCGCATGGATGCAGGCGCCACCTGTGAGACACGCGCAGAAGCCACCCCCGCGGGGGACCGCAGACCCGAAGGGGAGGCAGGGAACCGCTCCCAAGCGTGGAAGCAGGGGGAGGTGGAAGGAGAGGCGGACAAGGGAAGAGAGGGGAAGGGGGAAAGAAGGCGGGAGAGGGATGGGGAGAGGCGGGGGCGATCCCCACCCGCCCACCCACCCCTCCGGTGCGTGGTCCTGAAGGGGGGGTGGACCCGGTGCCCCGCGAGCGCGGTCGGGGGCGGGCACTCAGGAGGCCAGCGAGCTCGGAATGGCGGAGGCGGCGGCGGCAGCGAGGGGCGTGCCGCCTGCTGCGGAGCAGCGTCCGCGTGGGCAGCACGGGGGCACAGCAGGCGGAGCAGGCGCGGCAGGTCGCCTGGGGGTGGGCAGCCTCGAACCCCGGCCGGCGGAAGGCCCGAGGAGGAGGGCCACGAGGGCGCCCAGCGGGAGCTCCGCGGAGCCATGGGCCGTGCCGGGTGGGGTCGGCGTGCTCGGTGCAACGGCCCCGCCGTGTCGGCGTCCGACGGGCCGCCCGGACAGCCAGCACCTCCCTGGGAGTGCGCGTGGCGGCGCACCGCAGACCGGGGAGAGGTCCCCTCAGAATGCCAGGCGCAGGGAGCCGAGGCAAGGCCTTGCGGGAAGCTCGGTTCTGGCGAGGCGCTGGGTCTCAGAGCCGGCGGCGCCCGCTCTACGACGGTCGCTCGTGCGCGTGCGCGGCCGTCGAACGCCACCGAGTCGGCGTCGGAGCGGGCCTCAGGCCGATCGGTGTCAAGGGGCAACGTGACAGTCGTGGAGGTATCCTCCTCTTCCTCCTCCTCCTCCTCCTCCTCCGCCTCCTCCTCCTCCTCCTCCGCCTCCGCCTCCGCCTCCTCCTCCTCCTCCTCCTTCTCCTCCTCCTCCTCCTCCTCCTCCTCCTCCTCCTCCTCCTCCTGCCGTGTGGGCGCAGGCGCGAGCCGCGCATGCCCAGCGGGCGCTTCACGGAGCCGTCGGACGAAGCCGGCGAAGGCGGGTGTCTGGAATGCGCGCCGACCGTGGAGGCGCGCAGCCCGGGGGTGAGCAGCGGGGGCGCCAGGAGTGGGGGGGGGCGCGGTGTCCCCATGTGGGAGACGGAAAAAGACTAGTCTTACGCGAGACGACATGGCGACACTACGCCTCAGCGTACGCGAGCCGCCAGCGCGGCACGCCGCATTGGAGACGGGTCGCTCATGTCGGGCTGTGGTGTCCGGTGTCGGGGGGCCAGCTTCCCTGGGGGGGGGTCGCCTGATCCCGCGCCATGGGCTGCAGGGGCTTTGACGGTAGCCGCCGTCGTCTCGCCTCAGTGAGCTGCGAGGCTGCTGCGGCGCGGGCGGACGGACGGGCTCGTAGGAGAGAGGGCGACGTGGTAATGTGGCCGTCGTGGCCGACTGCTCGCTCGACCCATTGTCCTATGGGGAGGTGGCCGCGTGGCCGCACAGGCAGTTGGTAGAGCTAGAGAGCCTCGTGCGGAGGAGGACGAGCAGCTGTCGTGAGGCCCCGCTGCGAGTCCATGCCGACAGCTGGGGAGCGACTCCTCAGATGCGTGTCTTCTTCCGAGCGGTGTCGGTATCCTCCCAGCTAATTACGGTCGCTGGCGGGATCGCCGTCGGCATCGCCATCATCATCATCATCATCATCATCATCATCATCATCATCATCATCATCATCATCATCATCATCATCATCATCATCATCATCATCATCAGCAGCAGCAGCATCATCATCATCATCAGCAGCAGCATCATCATTATCGTCATCATCATCATCATCACCACCATCATCATCATCATCATCATCATCATCATCATCATCATCATCATCATAATCATCATCATCATCATCAGCAAAAGTATCATCAGCATCATCGTCATCATCATCATCGTCATCATCATCATCCTCATCCTCATCCCCATCCCCATCCCCATCCTCGTCATCATGCGCATCCTCTTCCTCATCCTCATTATCGTCCTCCTCTTCCTCATCCTCATCCTCATCCTCATCCTCATCCTCATCCTCCTCATCCTCATCCTCATCATCATCATCATCATCATCGTCATCATCATCATCATCACCATCACCATCAGCATCGGCATCACCATCCTCATCTTCATCCTCATCCTCATCCTCCTCCTCATCCTCATCCTCATCCTTATCATCAGCATCAGCATCAGCATGATCATCAGCATCAGCATCATCATCATCATCATCATCATCATCATCATCATCATCCTCATCCTCCTTCTCCCCATCCTCATATTCATCCTCATCCTCATCCTCATCCTCATCAGTATCCTTATCATCATCATCATCCTCATCCTCATCCTCATCCTCGTCCTCATCCTCATCCTCATGCTCATCATCATCATCAGCATCAGCATCAGCATCAGCATCATCATCATCATCATCATCATCATCATCATCTGCATCATCATCATCATCATCATCATCATCGTCATCATCATCATCAGCATCATCATCATTATCATCATCATCATCATCATCATCATCATCGTCATCATCATCATCACCATCACCATCAGCATCAGCATCACCATCCTCATCTTCATACTCATCCTCATCCTCCTCCTCATCCTCATCCTCATCCTTATCATCAGCATCAGCATCAGCATGATCATCAGCATCAGCAGCATCATCAGCATCATCATCATCCTCATCCTCCTTCTCCCCATCCTCATATTCATCCTCATCCTCATCCTCATCCTCATCAGTATCCTTATCATCATCATCATCCTCATCCTCATCCTCATCCTCGTCCTCATCCTCATCCTCATGCTCATCATCATCAGCATCAGCATCAGCATCAGCATCAGCATCAGCATCAGCATCATCATCATCATCATCATCATCATCATCATCATCATCATCATCATCATCATCATCATCATCATCATCTGCATCATCATCATCATCATCATCATCATCATCATCATCATCATCATCATCATCGTCATCATCATCATCATCATCATCATCATCATCATCAGCATCATCATCATCATCATCATCGCCGTCGTCATCGTCGTCGTCGTCGCACCCGCCGCTGTCGACGTCCGTTCTTCAGCAGTCCGTCGCCCGTTGTCGGACCTCCGCCGTCCGCCGTCCGCCGCCCGCCGTCCGTCGGCCACCGCTGTCGCCATGAGTCGGTCGGTCGGTCCGTCAGTCGGCCGGCCGGCGCCGAGGGCGGCCGCAGACAGTCGAGGCTCGCCGAAGGTCGCCGAGGGCCACCGAAGGCCACCGAGGGCCGGTCGCCTCCCGGCAACCGGGTGAGGCCATCCCGACGACGGCCGTCGGAGTAGGTCTGGCTGGACTCGATGAGCAGCAGGGGCTCCTCCTCGGCCCGCCACCCCACTCGGCACGACCGGCCCTTCCTCCCTGCAGCTCCTCCTCATCCTTATCCTCCTCCACCTCATCATCACCAACGTCATCATCATCATCATCATCATCATCATCATCATCATCATCATCATCATCATCATCATCATCATCATCACCACCATCACCATCACCATCACCATCACCATCACCATCACCATCACCATCACCATCACCATCACCATCACCATCACCATCACCATCACCATCACCATCACCATCACCATGATGATCATCATCATCATCACCATCACTATCACCATCACCATCACCATCACCATCACCATCACCATCACCACCATCATCATCAGCATCAGCATCAGCATCAGCATCAGCATCCTCCTCCTCCTTCTCATCATCATCAGCATCAGCAGTATCATCATCATCATCATCATCATCATCATCATCATCACCATCATCATCATCATCATCATCATCATCATCATCATCATCAGCATCATCATCATCATCATCATCGTCATCAGCATCATCATCAGCATCATCAGCATCATAATCAGTATCATCAATACCATCAGCATCAGCATCATCATCAGCATCCTCCTCCTCATCATCATCATCCTTCCTCGCTCCTTCTCCTCCTCCTCATCATCATCATCAACATAATCATCATCATAGCCGTTGTGGCTCAGGCGTTGTGCCTGCGCTTGCAGCGGCTTCTCTTCACAACGGCATATAGCTGCTGCGAGCCAGATTGGCTCGTTTTGGTTCCTCATTCAGTTCGCGGGATCTCAACCCGCACGCGTTCACGATTATCCCTTCGGCCAGGCCATGGCGAGGAAGAGCGGAGGAGGTAAAGGTGTGGTCTCTTGGGCGCCGTGGCACCGCAGTTGGTCGCAGCCCCATCCGCCAGATGGAGGTGGGACAGGCAAAGGCGCTGTCCGCCTGCCGAGGCCCCGCGATCCCAAGGTCTGGCCCCCGCTCGTCCCTGGCCCTCAAGACCATGGTAGTGATGGTGGTGGCGGCGCTCGTCATTATGCTCCTTCCCGTTGGGAATGTTTGCTGTGTAGATGTCGCCGCAACGAGCACCGCTTCTACTACTGCAAACACTGTGGTGGCCTCAAGTCGGAGTCTACATACCTCAGTGGCGCATGGGCTTCGGGGAAGTCGCCCCTCGAGTTCTTCAAGGGCACTCAGGTCGGTGGAGGCAAAGGTGCCAGCGGCAAGGGCTCGGGTGTCGAAGGAGGCTCGAACACTACGGCGTCTGCTCCGTTTTCAAAGCTCTCTGTGGAGGAATATCTGCAGATGGCCGTTTTGTGTGAGAAGGCAGGCGATCTCCACGGTGCTCGAGGTTTCAGGACAGCGGCTCAGGCGCTCCAGGCGCCAGAGCAGCACCAGGTCCCCTTGCAGTCGAAGCTCAACCGCGCACACCAGCAGGCTCGTGCAGTGGAGAAGAAACTCAACAGTGCCGTCGACCGTTTCGAGCAGCTTGAACAGCAGCTGGCAGCACATAAGTCCCACGTGCTGCAACTCAGGGCGGATCTGGAAGCCGCAAAGGCAGAGCACAGCGGCCTGGTGCGCCAGCTGCACAATCAGCTCCCAGACGGTCAATCGCAGTCTGCAGTCGCTCCGGGAAACAAGCTCAGCCTCGAAGACTTGCTGGACGAGCAGCGCTTCTCGGCGGCCTTCGACCTCGACGTGGGAGATTGCTTCAAGATCGTTGGGGACGAGGAATCACTCTCGCCTGATGAACTTCAGCAATTATCGGCGCGAGTGGACCTTTTCAAGACTGGCATCGCGGACATGGCTAAGAATTTGTTCGCCGAGGCGAAGGCCAAGGTCGACGAGCTCAAAGCTGAACACAAGCAGTTCGCAGCGAGAATGGCAGCCAAGAAGCGTCGCACAGGAGAACAGGGTCAAGGCGTCGCTGGTGGTGACGCAGCTCCGCGTGTCCAAGGTGCTGGGGAGCAGTCCGACGACGGTTCGGCTCCAACTGGCGCGGAGGCGGCTACTTCGACGGCTACTACACCGACTGCATCGGGTCAGACGGCGGCGTCGTCTTCCCCATCAAGGCCGAGTGCGATGGCGAGGGCTGATAGGATCGCTGGCAAGGCTTCTGAGGCGGCCCCTCTGGAGGAACCTAGATATCCTGGGCACCTGGACCTCGGCGCCTCGTCTGGGGCTGTGGGGTCCTCCTGGATGTGTCCTGGCTCTTTCATGGTTTTCCTCCAGGGGGGCTATGGGTCTTTTCTGTTCCCAGGGCCGTGCCGCTCTTCGGCTCAGGCAGCTCTCTGGCGCAGGCGAGGTATGTCCCGCCTGGGCAGGACAATGTTCAGCCCCCCGCCGTCCAGTGGCAGGCAGATCGCTCCTCTGGAGGAGGAGGCGGCGGGGGGGCATGCGTCCCAGAACTCCTTTCCAAAGCTCTCGCGTTCCAAGGACGGGCCTCCTGCAGACCGAGATTTCAAGATCAGCGACAGTTTAGTTGCTGCTCGGGTTGGCGTCGGGTCCAATTTTGAATTCTCCCAGGTGGCCGACTCCCCGTCCATGGATCAGTTCTGTTTGAAGCTTGAAACCTGCAACGCCACGTCGTGGGGGTCGTGCAAGGAATGGCCCCTGGAGGCCCAGGCCCATGCCGCGGCCATCCAAGAGCACCATCTGGTGTCCAATGAGTCATGTAAAGTTGCAGAGGCCTGGTGCCTGCGCAACGGTTGGAAGGGGATGTTCTCTCCTGCTCTTCCAAGCGAGGGCGAGGGGAGCTCAGGCGGGGTTGCTGTGCTCGGGCGCGAGTTCCTCGGCTTGCGCCCCTTGCCCAACTTCAACTCAGAAGTGGTCCCGTCCAGAGCGGTCGCGGGCAGTATTCATCTTCCTGGGGATGAAGCTCTTCAGGTTCTCTTAGTCTCGGTGTGCTTGCACTGCTCCGAGGGCCTCACCAATCGCAACTTGGATATCTTGGGCGCTGTCGGCAGCCTCCAGGACATCCACGCGTCTGAAATGTTGGTGGGGGGAGATTTCAATATGAGCCCTGGAAAAATCATGGACAGCGGTTTCCCTGAACGTTTATCGGGACAGATCATCTCTCCGTCATGCGACGGCACCTGCTCCACCACGGGCGGGATGAAGTTGATTGATTTTTCCGTGGCCTCGAAGGGCCTCCCTCGCCATGGCTGTCAAGGATGTTTCGGCCCAAAGAGGTTCGAACATCACGCCGCATTTGCCTGTCCAACTCGAGCTGCATGAGCGCGCGGCTTCTCTGCAGGCTTTGGCGTTCGACAGACCCCCCCAATCCCCTCTGAGCGCCCCATTGGGCCCCCGAGGGCCCCCCCTTCCTGGGAACGCGCCCTCGGGACGGGAGGCAGAATCCTGAGTGAGCTGGTTCCTGGGGCCTCCTCCGAGGGTTCCCAGGAAAAACTGTCTCGGCTCTACCGCCTCTGGGGGAGTTTGGCTGAGTATGAGGTGGCCGAGGTTGCTCATTCTAAGTTACCTAGGTACGGAGCGCGCGGACGCAAGCCTAAGCTGAAATGGGCCTCTGTGTTTCGGGATTCCGCCCAGAGGTGCAAGCACCCTGAGCTTTTCGGGCTAAAATGGCTTTCGAGCACTTTCCGACAGTGGAGAAGTACCAAGTTTGGTTCCCCAGAGGCCCAACAGCGCGCTCGTTTGATCGGTGACCCTCCTGGGGATCTTGTCCAATGTTTGGGCCCGCACTCTGAGCTGCTTTTCATATGCCAACAGAGGGTTGGCCTTTCTCGTCCCCACCTTGCGCCGGCTGAACCGAAAATAATGCCAGGAACGGCGCGACTGTCAGAGTCGACGCCATGTCTAGGCAGGACACGCCCTGCGCCGTCGGCTACGTCGACCCCCGCTGCACAGAGGTTGACGAGGCTGACGAGGCCCTCGATTTCAATTTGCTCTCTGACTGGAGCCAGGCGCTGGAGGCGGAGCAGAACAGTGCCAGGTGCCAGGCTTCTAGATCCTGGAAGGAGTGGCTGTTTAAGAACATCGAGAAAGGGAGTCACAACGCGCATCTGGCCAGAAAGCCCGTGGCGGGCTGGAAGGCGCCCACCGCCCTGTTCTCGGCGGGGATCGTGATTTCGGACCCCCTGGCCCTCCTCAAGAACCAAGCGTCGCTTTTCTCCAAAATCTGGGAGGCCGAATCCAGGCCTGACGTTAGGGATCACATGCCTGTTTTGGAGCCCCTTCCGCCGCTCGAAGTTGATTTCTTGAGAGAGGTCTCTAGGAAATACTCGACCCGAACGGCGTGCGCGATGGACGGATTCCATTTGAGACACTACTCGTGGATGTCGGACCAGCGTTTACAAGTGGTTCCCATGATGATCAGTATAACGGATTCCATATCGTGCCTCCCGTTGCAAGTCCAGCTCACCCAAATGATTTTACTCATGAAGCCCAACGGAGGCTGGAGGCCGATCGGGCTATTCTGCGCAATCTACCGCCTGTGGGGAAGATGCCGTCGCATTTACGCCCAACAGTGGGAGGTCGCTTCCCCTCGGCCCTATTTTGCTGGCCAGTCGTTCGCCTCCGCCACGGACGTGGTCTGGAGGCAGATGCTGAAATCTGAGACCGCCAACTCCAAAGGGCTGTGTTCGGGGACTTTGCTCTGGGACATGACGAAGTTCCACGAAGGCATCTCTCTGGAACGGTTGGAGCTACACTGTCAGCGTTTTCAGCTTCCCCCCGTGCTGTATAGGCTCACGATCGCGGCGTACCGCGGAGCTAGGTTTATGTGCATGGGCAACTACGTGTGAGGGCCTTTCTACGCGGTGAGGGGGGTCATCGCGGGCTGCAGTTTCGCCACGTCGTACGTCAAGGTTTACTGCATCGAGAGTTTCGACAAAATCGAGTTCCCCCCCCCCCCCCCCCCTCCGCACGCAGCTCGACCAATATGTTGATGATAGTGGAGTCTCAAGCACTGGCACTGTTGCTCAGGTGGTCAGCAATTTGAAGGTGGCCTCTTCTAGCCTGCACAAGGCCATAGTAGAGGAAATGGGATGTGACATATCGCGCGACAAGGCCGCGTTCGTGACTTCCAGCAAAGAGGTCAAGAAGCAGCTGATTGACTTTTAGGGCCGCTCGCGGGCAGTCCCACGGACAGCGCTGTCAACCTGGGTATCGACGATACCGCTGGCAGGCCCAGGAGGGAAGCCAAAAGAAACCCCAAATTTAACCTCAGGGTGTCCCATCTCAAAGCTACCACCAAAAAGCTGATCCGCATGTCCTGCAGCCTGGGGAAATTAGCCAAGAGAATTTGGGTGTCTGGCGCCCTCCCGGGGGTCCTCTACGGCGCGGAGGCCCATGGAACCTCTGATTTCGAGCTCGGCAGAATTCGCATGGAAGCGGGAAAAGTTTTGCGTCCCAGGGCTGGGGGCCGCTCGCTCACCTCCACCCTTCTCCTCGACGAGGGCCCTACTTGGATCGCCGCCGCGTCCCCCATCACCAGATACCGTAAAGAGGCGTGGGCTTCCCAGACCCACTCCTACGCTTTAGGTTTGTCGCTTCCTGTGCTGGGGCAAGCCTGGGAGCAGAGGTTTAACAGTAAGATGCCCACCTGGCGTCAGGTGTGCGGACCGTTGTCAGCTATGAGACTCTCGTTAGCTCGGATACGGTGGAAGATGTCGAACTTCGCGGCGTTGATCTCGGACTTCGGCGATGAAATCCAACTGGCGACGGTCCCGCCCGCGCTGCTCAAGAATTTCCTCAGGGCCGCTGTGCTTCGACAGCACGAACGCGAGCCCCGTGCTAAGCTTCGCCTGCCATGCGATAGCTTGTGTTGCGATATCGTCCGCAACCAGCTCCGATCGAAACGATATTCGGCTCTCGAGAAAGGGTGCATCAGGAGCCTTACGTGTGATGCTCTCTGGACCAACAGCAGAGCGATAAAAGCTGGTTACATGCTGTCGGACGATCGCTGTGCGATGCGCGGGCAGCACGACGGCATGCCTTTTCGCAGGCTCTGGCGGCGCCCTGCTTTCGATTCGATACGATCGGCGTTGATAGGCCGTGGCATTCTGGAGGCCGCTGACGCGGCGGACCCGTCTGACCCCCTCACCGACCTTCTGTCCGGGAAAGGTTTGCCCCCCCACCCTGGGGGCGTTTCCCCGAGGCCCGCTGGCGAGAGCGCTGGGGCCCAGGCGGCCCAGGTCTGGCGCGGACCCCCCCACCCCCCCCCGGGTGCTGTTTCAGGCACTGTGTCGCTGAACTCTCGAGGGCGGGGCACGGTCTCGTTTTAGTCGACGACGCTGGCCGCGAACGGTGCGCGATTTACGCCCCCGTGTATATGCGCCGTTCCTTCAGACTCCCCAGCGCGGAGAGTTCGCGGCCCTGGCCAGAGCGGGGATCGAAGTCACGGGTCCGTCGTCTGTTTTTAGTGACTGCAAAAACGTGGTGGACCTTGCCCTTGCCCCGAGGGGGTTGCAGGTTTCTTACAAGAGGCCTTGCGCGGGCCTCATGATGTGTTTTTCAACAAAAAACATCGGCGCCCCGCGGATCAGCGCTGCTTCGAAGGTGAAGGCTCACCTCGACCCTCACGAGGAGGGAATCGGGCCCGACGAGAGGTGGCGCGGTTTGGGCAACCACGCGGCGGACCTGGCGGCGAAAGCAGGGGCCAACCTGCACCCTGCGGCCACGGACGAGGAGCAGGAGGCTTTGACCTTCTGCATTAGGGTCGCTAAAGCGGTTTGCAAATTGGCGGCCAAAATCCTTCCTCCGCGGCCTCGTCTGGACCTCTCCAGCTGCCCCCGTGAGGCCCAAGTTAGCCCCAGCACTGCCTCGTCTGAGGCGACCCTTACGAAGGCTATGCTTGCGAGCCAACATTGGTTCGTGCGCCAGGCCTCTCATAAATTTGTGTGTAGCCTATGACACTGCATCGTTAACCAGAAAGACATTCTGGAGGCATGCGCGACGGGGTGCTTGGTCGATCCGTCGGCGGACCCTGGGCCCACGGACTCGGTTATCGATGAGTTTCGGTCGGTGGGAGGAGGGGCGACGCTGGGTGGGAAACAGCTTCGCGAGTCTCATGCCCTCCGTTGCTGGCCGCGGCACTCACTTTATGTTTGTGCGATTTGCGGCCGCACGGCGACGATCGCCCCGAGAAGTTTATTGACTCAATGCGAGCCTGCAACACGTAAGGGCCTTCAGAACCTGGCCAGGGTAGGCAAGCAGATCTTTCCTAGTTGCATAGGACCCTCAGACGTGGTGAAGGACGCACAGGCGCCGAGGGTTCGCAGGGTGTTCGCCACCTCACACACTTCGCCTGTGGGAGAGATGGCGAGCGTTCTGCCGCATCGCGGGGAGGACTCTGCCAGCTCAGACTGACGGGGACGGCCTAGCAGGCACGTTTATGTACCTGCTAGGCCCGAGGCGTCTGCCGTGTTTTATCTCGCCGCCCTGCTAGTAGCCTGTGTCCCTTTCGTTGGAGCGGAAGGCGGCGGGTCTTTGCTCGCTCTGCCCAGTTGGTCTTTGGCCGCATCTGGAGGGCCCGCCATAGGGGCACTGGCTCAGGGTGCGAGATGGGCCCACACCTGGGGCAGTTCAGGGGCCGTCCAAGCGTCCGCGTTCAAGGTTAGGTACACCTGGTGCTTTCCTGGCTGTCGTCCTGGCGTCGCCCAATTATTTTCTGCTCGTTGTTTCAGTGTTGTCGAGTGTTTTCCATGCACACCCCACACCTGGGGCGAGGCTGGCGGTCGTCCTGGCGCTCGCTGCACCAGGGATTGCGAGTCTCGTCGTCCTTGTGCGGGCGGTCGTTTCTTCTTTCAAAATTTCTCGTGATCATGCGCGTCCGTGGTGTGTGCGCTCTCGTGGTCGCTCGGCACGCGTGTCAGGCACCCCGCTCTGGGGGAAGGCGCATGGCACACACGTCCGTGTTGTTTTTCTTCCGGGCACGGGGGCGGTCTTTGGACGGTCTCGACCGTGGCTCGCGTAGTGGCGTCGCAGGGGCCAGGTTGCCTGGGCCTGGCCATCCCTTCGCTGGATTCTTTCACTTACAGGTGTTTTATTTCGCCGCCCTGCTAGTCTGTGTCCCTTTCGTTGGAGCGGAAGGCGACGGGTCCTTGATCGCTTTGCCCAGTTGGTCTTTGGCCGCATCTGGAGGGCCCGCCATGGGGGCACTGGCTCAGGGTGCGAGATGGGCCCACACCTGGGGCAGCTCAGGGGCCATCCAGGCGTCCGCCTTCAAGGTTAGGTACACCTGGTGCTTTCCTGGCTGTCGTCCTGGCGTCGCCCAATCATTTTCTGTTCGTTGTTTCAGTGTTGCCGAACGTTTAGGCATTCTCGTGTCATGCGCGTCCGTGGTGTGTGCGCTCTCGTGGTCGCTCGGCACGCGTGTCAGGCACCCCGCTCTGGGGGAAGGCGCATGGCACACACGTCCGTGTTGATTTCCATCCGAGCACGGGGGCTGTCTTTGGACGGCCCCGACCGTGGCTCGTGTCGCGGCGTCGCAGAGGCCAGGCTGCCTGGGCCTGGCCCTCTCTTCGCTGGTTTCTTTCACTTACAGGTGTTTTGTTACGTGCAGCCGTGGCCCGCTGGTGGGGTACCCGAGCTGCTGTGTTTTGTCGTGTCGCGCTGCGGCTGCCAGCTCTCCGCTCCCCAACCGCACCCGAGGGCACCGACTGACTACCGCCGCGGACCTCAAAGGAGGTAGCTTGTGGCGGCTGTCCCTTACAGTCGAGGTGCTTGTTTGCGGGAGCTTGCGCCTTGTTTACTCATCCCGAGGTCCTGTCAAAAAACATAATAATCAATATCATCATCATCATCATCATCATCATCATCATCATCATCATCATCATCATCATCATCATCATCATCATCATCATCATCATCATCATCATCATCATCATCATCATCATCATCATCATCATCATCATCATCATCGTCATCATCATCATCATCATCATCATCAGCAGCATCAGCATCAGCATCAGCATCATCATTCTCCTTCGCGCTCCTTCGCGCTCCTCGTCCTCCTCCTTCTCCTCCCCTTCCTCCTTCTCCTCCTCCTCCTCCTTCACCTCCTACCTCGCTCCAAAATGCGCAATCTCCCAATCCAGCGGCGCGTTACCAATAACCCTCGTGGCTTTGCACCCTTCGACGTGCACTCGGCCCTTTTCCCCCTGCAGTACGTCCTCATCCTCATCCTCCTCATCCTCATCATCATCCTCATCCTCATCCTCATCCTCATCCTCATCCTCCTCCTCCTCATCATCATCGCCATCAGCATCATCATCATCAGCATGATCATCCTCGGCCCTTTCCCCCCTGCAGTTCCCCTGCAGGTCCTTTCCCCTAATCCACCTCATCATCACCAACGTCATCAGAACCATCCTCATCATCAGCAGCATCATCAGCATCATCACCATCCTGATCACCATCACCACCATTGATATCATCATCATCATCATCAGCAGCAGCATCATCATCATCACCACCATGACCATGACCATGACCATGACCATGACCATGACCATGACCATGACCATGACCATGACCATGACCATCAACACCATCAGCATGATCAGCATCATCATCGTCGTCATCATCATCACCATCACAATCACCATCACCATCACCATCTCAATATCATCAGCTCGCGATCATCAACACCATCACCATGCCTACCAACGTTGGGTCCAAATGCGATTTGTTCAGCAATAGCAAACACGCGGAAAAGGAAAGAGGGCGAGGGTGGCGGAGGAAGACGAGGGGGCACAGGAACAAGGGAGGGCGAGGAGGGCCCAGAGGACGGGGAGCACGGAGGCGGATAAAAGCGAGGAGAGAGCCGATGAGGCGATGCGCACTCTGCCCTGCCTGCCACAGCGCGCCGAGGGTCGCACGGGTTTGCTCTCAGGGCTACCCTGGCGTGTCCGCGCCGCCACCGTGACCGCGCCGCGGGTGTGGCTGCGCGGCTCCCGCTGCTGGTGCGTAGGGTGGCTCCGGCGGGAGCGCTCGCAGATGCTGCCGCTGCGCTGTTGTCGTCGGTGCTGCTGGGAGCAGGGCCAGGACGTCCGCATCGTCGCCGATGTACCTTATGCGGCTGCCATGCTGCGGGTTCCCTGTCCCGTGCGTCTGGGCGCAGGCTGCATCGCAACGTTCACGCCGTCCGCGCGCGCAAGCGGGTACTCCGCGGCACGGCATGGCGTCTCGCGTATCACGTAGGCTTAGGCTACGCCCAGAGCGCGAAATTATCGTTTTTGCGTACCGCGGCCAGTCGAAGCCCACGCGATCCGTGATGCGAACTGCGCCCGCCGCCAAACCATGCGCGTGGAACAATAGTTGGTCCACGGTCACTTGGGCGTGGAACCGCGAGATCTTCCCGTCTGCCTTGTGGTCCAGCAAAGGCGCCTCGTCCTGTCGACGGGGCGCGTCCGCGCCGTCCAATGCGTCGCGCGTCCCCATTCGTATAGAGGTGCAGATAGATGTTGGTGCCGATAGCAATCACGATTTCGAACACATACCTCTTCTCAGGGTCCATCCACGTAACTCGGACCCAATTCTCCGCGCAGGAAGCTGAAGCAGGACGCTCGCACCTCGCTGTCCGAGAGTATTCCGTAGAGCGCGCTTGGCCCCAGGCAGGCCAAAATGTCCCGCCAACCGAATGCGGGGGTCCGGCCCCTGATGGAAGAGCCTCACGCGCGATATCCCGTGTCAAGCTGCACGGACACTGGCGTGAGGCACGAGGCTGGCAACGCGCGGTAAACTTTCCGGCGCGACCTACCACCACCCCCCCTCTCTCCCGGCGCAGCTGTTCGCGCGCGCGCAAGCCATTGCAGGCGGATAATGAAGGCAGCGGCGCGGGCGCGGCTCACGGTGGCGCGTCCGCGCAACGCGATTCAGACGTGGGGCCGCCCGCGGGCACAGGAGGCAGCCTGGGCCGGGCTGGCTGCGCGCCTCCTGGCCGCGCCCTCCTGGCCGCGCTGCCCGCGGCCGTGTGCTCTCCCTCTGCCGAGCGCGGTCGCGCCGCGGCGCATCGTATCTGTCGTGGCCCCTCCGAGCTGAGCGCCCATGCCTCCTCACCTCGCTCGCCGTCGGACTCCGTGAGCTGCTTGTGCGCGGTGGGCTTGTCGGTCCGAGGCAACGCGGCGCTCCGTGCAATGCTGCCGTGCGCGGGGCACCTGTCGCGAAGCGCGGGTGCTGGGTCAAGGCGCGCCTTCGGGCTACCTGCTCTACGTTCCTGCATCTCGGACAAGCTGAGACACTGTGCCTCGTGGGCCATGCCGTTTCTGATCCGGCCCTGGCATTTCCCGACGTGTTCTCACATGCACGATGGACCCAGCGTGATAACATCCGACCTGTGAAAGAAGATCATGCGCTGATCTCCAGGTCCAGCCCAGGCAGGATCCCTTATCAGTTGAAACAGACTGCGAAATTCTGAAATAACGCTATGGGGACCACATGCGCGCTTGCGCGCGCAAGACAGCATCCGCCAAAGGCAATGAAGAGACAAATCATGTTTCACCATTCCCATCTAATCAAAAATCATTGCGCGAAGAGCTCCGTCGGACACCCGTCGAACATCTTAGCATTTCAAGATCGAGCGAACGAACGACCACCGCTGCGGACAAGCGTTTGGGCCTAGCTCAGACCAGGTGGGTGAGGCCGTGGCCTCTGGATTCTGGCGTGTCTGGACACATGCAATGCGAGACATACGAGGAGAGGAGGATGAGGTGAGGAGGAGGAACTCCCAGGCGTCGGTGTAGACGCGTGTGTCGTCTCGACTTCTCGTTATTTGTCTTGGGTGATAGTGATTGCTCGGCTGGGGTCGGGGTACTGGTGCTCTAGCGTAGTGGAGGTGGCGGTGTCTTAGGCCGTGCGTACCCATGTGATGTCGTTGGGCTGTCCTTCCGGATGGATTGTTGTAGGCAGTCGGTGGAGCTGGCCTGCGTTGACGTAAATAGGTGTTGGTTTCGCGCTGGCGACCTTGCTGTCGCTGTCCGCGTTGGCGTGGATTGAGGTATGGTTGCCAGTGCAGCACTCGCAAGATCCACTTTGTGTGGCCGTGACTTGAGACTCTTGAAGCCATTCGCTATGTCTTCCGCTCGTGCAGCGTGACCCAGCTGGCAATGTGATGGAGCCACGTGAGGTATTATGCGCGCCGCGTGGCACGTTGAATGCATTCGGCCCAGGGTTCCATCGGATCTGCGTTGGTGCTGTCTGTGTCGACATCGCTGTGCAGGTCAAGTGTAGCAGGTGCGTCGCTCTCTGGTGGGCTGCTATCCGCGTCGAAGCTGGTGCTGTCTGCGCAGTGGTCATTGTCTCGTGCTTCGCTGTGCGTGCCGTCGAAGGCCATAACTCCCTGGCTGCTGTCGGGATCTGCTTGGCTCGTCGTGCGCTGTCGCGGTGCCCCGATGATCAGGCGAAGCACTCGTAATGTGTCCGTCGCAAATGCTGTCGGAGGGGCTCCATGAGTGTCCACGTCTCTGCTCCGTCTAATGCCGTCGGGGTTACTGTACCGCTGAACAGTCGGAGTTGGCGTACCAGTGGGTAGTGCGTACTGGTCAGCTCTTGCTCAGGACCGAGATCTTCAAGCATGAAACATACATTGAATCGACAACCAAGTCACCTGCCAGGTGTTCTGCGCTGGCGCCAGTGTTCAGCAACGCCATCACCGATATGCGCGCATGAGCTTATAAACTTGGTCCAGATGCGGGCATGAGATCAACAGCTTGATCCAGATGTGCGCATGAGTTCGTCAAATTGCACGGACTTCCGAATCGATTGGGTGAACAAGTTGGGATCTTCAGCAGGCGCCCATCGCTCACTTGTCTCACTGCCTGTGGCGTGGGGAAGGAGATGTATGATGCGACTGCGTATCATCGATTACGCAGAGGCAAACTTTATGATCGGGCCGCGTATGATGGATTATGCTTTTATGATAGGGTGGACCCGTGGGCGGGCGGGTATGATCACGCACCACAAGAACCAGATTCTGCTCTGCTTTGCTCTACGTTCCTCTCGCCATTGGCACTCGTCAGGAAGCCGTGATGATATGCAGGAACCAATGCGGATGGCCATGATCGTGAGCTCTACTCTGCTTTACTGTACAGTGCTCTACTCTACTCTGCTCCACTCTATCCTCATACTTTGCATTAGCCAAGCAGCCATGCGAATAACCCGAGTAGCCAAGAAAACGTGCGAATACTGAGGAAGCCATACGGCCAACCAAGATCGTGCAGAATGAATCAGCGGGCAGGGGCGAGTAACCCGGACCCACTCCTTTACAGTAAGTTAGAGCTCAGTAGGCAAGCCTACTTGGGCAGTCTTCAACATCATCGCCACCGTCTCCATCATAGCCATCACCAGCAGCAACATAATAATCGTCGCCATCACCGTCGCTATCCTCGTCGCAGTCGTCATCACCTTCACCATCACCATCAACATCATCATCACCATCACCAGTGCCCCTGTCACCATCATCGCCACCACCAGCACCCCGCCATCACCATCATCGTCGTGATCCTCATCCTGATCCTCGTCTCTCTCTCTCTCTCTCTTATCTCTCAGGGGCGGGAGGAGAGGGAGAAGAGGGAGAAGGGAAGGGGGGATGCAAGCAAGGTGCGCTCGCGCCATGTCTGACATCCTACCCCTCCCACCCATCCCTTTGCATTGCGTGTGTGCTTTCTTTGTCTGATGACGGGTGTCCAAGCGGACGTGGATCCCAAAAGTGACCTCATCGCGTGATGCGCAATCATAGTGGGAAGCTGTGTACATTGGAGGGAGAGGTGACGGATGAGCAGTATAATGAACAGGAGGAGGAGGAGGAGGAGGAGGAGGAGAAGCAGCAGGAGGAGGAACGGGAGAAGCAGGAGGACCAGAGGAGTGCGGAGAAGAGGAAAGGAGGAGGGCGACAACGAAGAGAAGAGAATCGTATGCAGAAAGTGGCCCACGCTTAGACGAGAGCATTTTTTCTGAACGACGGGAGCAAAGCGCCGACTCTACAATGAGGCCAACGTTGCAGCTGGAGCAACGTTTGAGAGGGGGGGACTTTCAGTTTGAGAGAAGACACATACAACACATATGCATATGTTGACATCCTGCGTAACCGGCAAAACGCAGGGGGAGGCGGATCCCCGCAAGCATAGGTTATACTGAGTAAGTGTGGAAAGGGCGAGAGGGAGAGAGGATGAGGCGGAGCGTGCTATGGAAAAGTCCATGGGTCATGACCAACTGCTAATGTTGGGGCAACAGGAGGATGAGGAGGGGGAGGGGGTTGAAGGGGGGGGGGGCGAAGGGGAGGGGGACGAAGGAGAGGGGACTCAGGGGAAGAAGGGGAGGGGACGAAGGGGAGGGGACGGAGGGGGACAAAGGGGAGGACGGAGTGGACGGAGGGGACGAAGGGGAGTGGGGAGGGGGAGGAGGGGGAGGGGGAGGGGGAATGGGACGGAATGGAGGAGGAGGAGGAGGGGGGGGATGGGAAGGGACAAGCTGGATGCGCTCGCGTCATATCTGACGTCCTACCCTCCCTCCCATCCCTTACCATGGCGTAGATCTCCTCTCGATTCGCACAGTCCTATGTCGTGGCATGGCATAGCATTACATGGCATAGCATGGTGTGGAAGATCAACGCGTATCCTGACATAGCATGCGTGGTGACGTCCCAAAGTGGGGGGGCTGCTGCGGCCCCAAAAATCAACGAATCGACACCGAACGTGTAATCATTTCGTTGTTTGGGGGAGGCACTTCCTAGATTTTGGGGCCTATTTGGAAGAACCGAAAACTATGCCGTGGCATGGCGCTGGAAATGACGCCGGCGCTGCAGCGGGAGCAGGATTCGGAACGAGCGGAAGCGCGGAAATGAGGCCAGCGCTGCAGCGGGAGCACGATTCGGAACGAGCGGTAGCCCGAAAATGAAGCTTCAGCGAGAGCAGCATTTTGAAAAGAAAACAGCGAAAAGCCGTTTCCTGGGAATCCTGTTCAAAAAACCAGTGCGCGGACGGGGGGCGAAAATGTCCCAGACGTCGCCAGGGGAGAGAGGAGAATAGGATTCGTGTCGTGTGATTGTGGAGGGGGAGGGGGAGGAAGAGGAGCCCAGTATGAGAGGGAGATCCAGGAGCAGAAGAGGAGGAATAAGCAAAGGTCGAGCACGCACGAGCGGGGGGCGGCCTTTCGCAAGGGGGGGGGGGTCCTTGTCCTGCTGGGGGCACCAGATGCGCAGCAGCACGACGTCCACCACGCGCACCTGACGCTCACAACCTTCCTCCTCTTCGTCCACCGCCTCCTAGTTTTCCAATCCAGCTCCTCCTCCTCCTCCTCCTCCTCCTCCTCCTCCTCCATCTCCGTCTCCTTCTTCTCCTCCTCCTCCTCCTCCTCCTCCTCCTCCTCCTCCTCCTCCTCCTCCCTCTTCGTATTCCTTTTTCCTCCTCCTCCTCATCATCCTCCTCCTGCCCCCTCCTCCTTCTTTTCCTCCGCTGCGTCTTCCTGCTCCTCCTGCCTCCTCGTCGGCTGCCTCCTCCATCGCTCCAACTGATAAAATCCTCACTCATCCTCGGCCCCATCTGTTCTTCGTCCATCCTCCGTCCGTCATCCGTCCTTCTCCCCTCCCTCCCTCCCTCCCTTCCTCCTCCCTCTCCTCGCTTCGCCCATAGATTCATACCCACTTCTGCTCGAGCGCCCTGCGACAAGCTTCTGTGACCGACCATCGCAATCAGAGCCACGGAGTAGGTAACATTGTCGGCAGAAGAAAAGTAACGCGCAACTGCCACTGGCAAGCCGTGACAGCAGGAAGACGACCTCCTTTGCACGACGACCTCGTCTCTCTAAAGCTGCTGATGTGGCCAGGCGGAACTCCGGGCGGTGGCTGTCGAGATGGTCCAAGCCAGCCTTTGGGGCTACAAAAGCAGCCCAGCGCAACCGAATAAGCCCCCGCCAGAGCCCCCTGCGACTGGCAAATCGACGAAAACCGCTGGTGACTTTTGGTGATCCTGGCTTTCGCGCCCTGGCGGCTCCAACAGGATTCTCAGGCCCGAGCTGGCCCAAACCAGGGCTCCAGGAGGATCGCGGCGCCCAGCCACTTCTCCCCCGCCAGCGCTTGCACTTAGAGGCCCTTACCTGTTCTCTGGGGCAGCTGGGCAATAGTCTGGGTTTGCGCCCGGTGCCTGCCCGTGGCCGCCTCGTCCTGGGTGGCATGTGCGGTGTTTCGCCTGGTGCCGAGCCGGTTCCCACCGCGTAGCTTCGACCACCCAGCGCGGACCACATAGGCTGCTTGCACCCACAGCTTACACTCCATAGCTCATACCGCATATAGAGAGTGCACCGCGTAGCTTGAACCACACAGCTTACAGCACTAGCGTGCACCACATAGCTTGGACAACGTATCGAGCACTACACAGCTTGCATCACATATCTTGCACAACATGGCTTACACAACATACACTGCACCGCATATCTTACAGACCATAATTTGCACAACCGGTACTGCACCGCGTCGATTACATGACTTAGCCTACGCCACGTAACATGCACCACATGACTTGCGCAACCCAACTTACGGATAGCATGTTGCACGC
>CAUYUJ010008380.1:135000-136818 GCA_963575745.1 Prorocentrum cordatum
CGGTGGGGCTCCCTATTGGCCACGAAACGCTGTACTGGGTGGGTGAAAGTGCCACATTTGATGTTTCGGGACGACTGCGGACAGTGGTACTGGAGCCTTCTGTGGAGCTCCCTATGGGGCCACGAAACGCTGTACTGTGTGGGTGAAGAGCAGGGAGGAGGGAGGAGGGGGAGGAGGGGGAGGGAGGGAGGGAGGAACTCGGGGCGCTTTTTTCTCAAAACGAGGAACCAAAATCACAGGATGGTTGGGAAACTTACCCTGGCGACGGACCCAACCATATGCAGCTGTGGGTGCCGCGATTGTGAATATCTTCTTCGGTTGAACTCCCTATGGAGCTACGAAGCGCTGCGCCGGGTGGGGGGGAACGCGTGCGGGCGGTAAAACTGGGGCCGTCGGTGGAGCTCCTTATGCAGCCATGAACCGGTGTACCGGGCGGGGGGGCGCATGCGGACGGTGGCACCGGGGCTTCACTGGGCCACGAAACGCTGTAGTTGGTGGGGGGGACGCATGGGGGCTGCAGCACTGGGGCCGTCGGTGGAGCTCCGTATGGGGCCACGAAGCGCTGTACTAGGTGGGTGAAAATGCCACATTGCGGGCGGTGGCGCTGGGACCTTTGGTGGAATTCCCTATGGGGCCACGAAACGTTGTGGGCAAGTGCGAACTGCCATGTTGGCTGTGTCGGGAAGCGCGCGGACGGTGGCATTAGCGCCTTCTTCCCTATGGGGCCACGAAGCGCTGTACTGGGTGGATTTGAAAAATTACACTAAGTGTGTGGAACGCATGCGGGCGGTCCCACTGGGGAGTTTTTGTGGAGCTCCCTATGGGGCCACGAAACGTATTTTGGGTGGGTGAAAATGCTCAAGTGGATGTTTCGGGACGCATGCGGACGGTGGCACTGAGGCAATCGGTGGGGCTCCCAATGGAGCCACGAAGCGCTGTATTGGGTGGGTGAAAATGCAAAACTCGATGTTTCGGGACGCGCGCGGGCGGTCCCACTTTGGGTTTCGGTGGAGCTCCTTATGGGGCCACGAAGCGCTGCTACTGGGTGGGTGAAAATGTAACATTGGATGTTTTGGGACGCCTGCGGACGGTGGCAATGGGGCTTTCGGTGGAGCTCCCTTTGGGGCCACGAAGCGCTGTACTTGGTGGGTGAAAAAATGCCATATTGGGTTTTCCGAAGCTCATCCCAATGGGGCCACGAAGCGCTGTAGCGGGTTGGCGAAAATGCCAACTTGGATGTTTCGGGACGCGTGCGGGCGGTCCCACTGGGGGCTTCGGTGGACCTCCCTATGAGGCCACGAAGCGCTGTTACTGAGTGGGTGAAACGCAGGGAGGGACGAGGGTGAGAGAGGAGGAAGGGAGGAGGAACGCGGGGACCGTCTCTTCAAAACGAGGACCCAACACCGTAGAACGGTTGGGAAACTTACCCTGGCGACGGACCCAAATTGTGGATATCTTCTTCGGTGAAGCTCCCTATGGTTGGGAAAAAAGAGGACGAGGAGGCAGGAGGCAGAAGGGCCAAGTGGGCGCCACGAATCCAGTGGACGCCCCGCCTGCAACTGCGAAGCACGGGCTGCGGCGCCGCGGCACCATGGCCGAGGACGCTTCCCTTTCCGCTCCCATTGATGAAAGTGAACATCTTCCGAGTCCTCTACTACAACGAAGGCTAGGACGACTGTTGCTATCGCAGCAAGTGTTACTGCTACGACTACGACTACAACAGCGAATACTACTACTACTACTACTACTACTACTACTACTACTACTACTACTACTACTACTACTACTACTACTACTACTACTACTATTACTAATACT
>CAUYUJ010008380.1:144418-191918 GCA_963575745.1 Prorocentrum cordatum
ACTACTACTACTACTACTACCACCCCTACTACTACTACTACTACTACTACTACTACTACTACTACTGCTGCTGCTGCTACTACTACTGCTACTACTACTGCTGCTGCTGCTGCGCTGCTGCCGCTGCTAAGACTGCTGCTGCTACTACTTCTTCTGCTACTACTGCTACTGCTGCTACTACTACTACTACTACTACCTCTGCTACTGCTACTACTGCGACTACGACTACTACTACCGCTACTACTATTACAACTACTACTCAAACAACTACTACTACAACTACTAGTACTATTACTACTACTACTACTACTACTACTACTACTACCACTATTACTGCGAAGACTACTGCTACTACTACCACTACCACTACTGCTACGACTACAACGGTTACTACAACTAGTACTAATACTATTACAAATACTTTTACTACTACTAATGCTACTACTACTGCTACAAGCTACGACTACGACCACTACTACTCCAACAACTACTACTACCACTACTGACTAGCACTACTACTACGACTGCGACTACCACTACTACGACTACTACTACTACTACTACTACTACTACTACTACTACTACGACTACGACTACGACTACTACTCCTACTCCTCCTCCTCCTCCTCCTCCTACTACTACTACTACTACTACTACAACAACTGCTGTAGTACTACGACTACGACTACGACTACGACTACTACTACTACTACTACTACTACTACTACTACTACTACTACTGCTGCTACTGCTACTACGTCGACGACTACTACTACTACTACTACTACTACTACTAACCAGTACTAGTACTAGTACTACTACCACCACCACCACCACTACTACTACTACTACTACTACTACTGCGACTACGACTACCACTACTACCACTACTACTACTACTACTACTACTACTACTACTACTATTACTACTACTACTACTACGACGACGACGACTACTACTACTACTACTACGACCAATACTACTTCTGCCACAACTACTGGTACTGCTACTACTACTACTACTACTACTACTACTACGACTACTACTACATCTACGACTACTACTACTACTACTACTACTACTACTACTACTACGACGACGACGACGACGACGACGACTACGATCACTACTACTACTACTACTACTACTACTACTACTAGTACGACTACTACTACTACTACTACTACTACTACTACTACTACTACTACTACTACTACTACTACTACGACTACTACGACTACGACTATTACTACTTCTTCTACTACTACTGCTACTACTACTACTACTGCTGCTACTCCCACTACTACTACTACTACTGCTACGACTACTATTACTACTACTAGGCGAAGGCTCGGGCTCTCTCTGGCCAGGGTCTCTCGGAGGAAGCTGTGAGGAAGAATCACACGGGAAAGGTGTTGTTGGGGCTATTTTGGGCGTAACCCCAAAATGCTTGAGCGTGAGCCACACTTTCAAAGTAAATACAGCTGGCGCTGAAAGCGCCAGAGCGTTTATGCGTTTATGGGGGCTCCAACAACACGACTTGTTGTGTAATCGACATTCAACAACAGCACATGAGACAGCAATGACCTTTACATGCGAAGTCCATAGCGCAACAGAACTTAAACGCGCGGTGACACGGGCCAGCTCGAGTTGCTCAGAAGGGGTAAAGCCTGTTGAAGTTGAAGTTGCAAAATGGTAAGTGTCGAAGTTGAAAAATCCGGACAAGTTGCTCAGAAGTGGAACCATCACCTGTGGAATTCTCAGAGGGGCAGGGGATCCCCTCTCGCCTGCTCCGAATTGACGCCAATCCATGCCATGCTGGGGCTCGACTCTGGGTAGTACTTCTCGTGGGTGCTCGTGATGACCTCCCAGGTTGACAGCTCAGCTGGCCACGACGCGCAGTCCTGCAGCTCGGCGGTGCGAGACGAGAAGCCGTCCTGCTCGGCCCTCTCCTGCCCGAGGACGAGGCAAAGGCTGGTGTTCACCACGGCGAACTGCCTGCTCGGGGTGTACCTGAACTTCTGCAGAGAGTCGGGCGCCCGGCACTCCACCATGACAAGCTGAGTCCCAGCCTCGAGGGACCCAGCGACCCGGAGGCAACCGCCGCGGGTGTTGTTCAGGTCTGCCTGCCATATCCTTCCGTCCTGCTCCCCGTCATACATCGGGTTGCATATACCGTTGAAATTCTGCGACACGATCGACCCCGTGTCGGGGTCGTACCGGAACTGGGTGTCCGCACCGTCCGACTTGCAGGTGTGCCCCTGGATGCTGTCGCACTGCGGGTGGGGCGGGGACCCAGCGATGTCCAGGCAGTAGCCCCAGTAGTTGTCGAGGTCCACGAGGTCTGCGAGATAGATGTTGGGCCCCGGGACGTACGGGTTGCCCTCAACGCCGCTCAGCTGGCTGCGCTCTGTCCCTCCCGCGTCCCGCTTGAGCATGTGGCGGGGTTTTGACAGCGCAGAGGCCGTCTGCAGAGCCTCGAAGCCGATGGACGCGTGCTCGCATTCCTGCTCGCGGCCCACGTCCGCCTCCGAGCGAGCGGCCCCGCCGAAGGGGCCGCGGCCCGCGGAGGCAGTGGCCTCCGCGAGCGGCACGGCCCACCTGGAGAGGAGGATGAGGAGCCAGGGGCGCACCATGCGCACCATGCCCCAGGAGCCGAGGCGCTGTCGGGGCACCCGACTGCGGAGGGTTTGAGCCAACGTCGTGGTCAGATAACGCACCAGACACGCGCTCTACACCACGCGCGCGCAAGCACACAACAACAACAACAACAACAACAACAACAACAACAACAACAACAACAACAACAACAACAACAACAACAACAACAACAACAACAACAACAACAACAACAACAACAACAACAACAACAGCACCAACAGCACCAACACAACAACAACAACAACAACAACAACAACAACAACAACAACAACAACAACAACAGCAACAGCAACAGCAACAGCAACAACAACAACAGCAACAACAACAACACCAACACCAACACCAACACCAACACCAACACCAACACCAACACCAACACCAACACCAGCGCCAACAACAGCAGCAGCAACAGCAACAGCAACAACAACAACAATCATCAATTTCAGACTGATCGCTCTTACTGGCACACGTGTTCTGCATTATATATACCCCAGGCCTCGATACCCGTCCACTTCGTCCTCGATCGCACCAACTTTCGGGGGGAATATCTTCCTTGTCGGCCACTGACTGATCTGTGAAGAACTCTCGAGCGAGAGCACCCTCTCTGGCCAGGCCACGGGCTCTCTGAATACAGAATGAGAAATATCGAGCGGAAACCCTTGTCGCCGTGTCTGGGCCTCCGCCAACTTGCCTAGTCGACTAGGAAGTATCGAGCGAGAGCGCCACTCTTGAGTTCGGGGGCCTCTCTGGCAAGGGCCTCTGCGAATACATATTGAGGAATTTTCGAACGCGGGCCCTTGTCGTCGCAGTTGGGCCTCCAACAATTTGACTGAATCACGAGAGAGTCTCAAGCGAGAACGCCGTTCCTGGGTTCGGGGGCCTTCCTGGCCAGGGGCTCTCGGAGTAAACCGTGAGGAACTATCGAGCAGGAGCCCTTGTCGTCGTGGTTGGGCCTCCAAGTCGTGTTCCTGCTAAGTGAGCTTCTGTTCTGCTAAGTGCGCTTCCGATGTGCTTGATCCCGTTGCCAGCCCCGTCTCCTGCTACTGGTGTGGCACTGTAGTTCATGCCAAATTCAATGGGGAGCTCTGGAAAACAACTCCTCCTCCTCCTCCTCCTCCTCCTCCTCCTCCTCACCTCCTGCTCCTCCTCCCCCTCCTCGTGCTCCTTCTGTCCCTTTCTTTATCCCGCATC
Organism: Prorocentrum cordatum; assembly: GCA_963575745.1. Classification (NCBI taxonomy): domain Eukaryota; class Dinophyceae; order Prorocentrales; family Prorocentraceae; genus Prorocentrum; species Prorocentrum cordatum. The sequence goes on from CAUYUJ010008380.1 coordinate 148,272, forward strand.
CCCCCACAGTGGAAGCCTTCGATTCATGCCCATCTGCACTTGCATGTTGCATATGCATTGCACTTGCATGGAGTGCCATTGCATTGCAGTGCACGGCATTGCATTACGACGCATGGGACTGCATTTCTGTTGCATCACTCCCCATTGCGCTGCCTCACATTAGGTTGCGAGATCATCGCAACTTTGGGCTCCGAGCTCTCACGGACAAGGTAGCCTGCCCATTTAGCTTGGAATCTCTTCGCAACTTTGGGATCCTAGATGCACGCGAGAAGTGGTCTGGTCCGTTTCGCCTGAGACATCCTAGCAACTCTGGGCTCAGAGATGCCCCAGAACCTGAGGAGGCACAGCCGTTTCGCCTTAGACATCCTCGCACCTCTGGTTTCAGACATGCCATGCGCGAGTTGATCTGGCCAATCTTGTCTCGGACATTCTCGCCTGAGACATCCTCCCAACTCTGCGAGATGCCGCGCGGGAGGTGGTCTGGCCAATTTCGCCTGAGACATCTCCGCAACTCTGGGCTCCTAGATGCCGCGCGCGAAAAAGGTGTGGCCGGGCTCGCCTGAGGATTCTTGCATCTCCGGGCTCAGATGCGTCCTGGCTCGACGTTGTCCAGCCCAATTCGCCTGAGACACCCTTACAACTCTCGGCTCAAAGATACCTTTCGCGAGGTAGACTGGCCCAATAATCGACGAAGCCATCGTCGCATCCTGGGATCGGAGATGCTCTGACCTGAATTGGTCCGGCCCGATGCGCAGAGGACATCCTCGCAATTCTGGGCCCCAAAATGCCCCGACCTGAAATGGTCCGGCCCAGCTCGCCCGGAGCATTCTCGCAACTCTGAGGTCCGAGCTGCCAGGCGCAAGGCGGTCCAGACAAACTCTGCTCAGACATCCTCGCAACTCTGGCTCTGAGATGCCGCGTGCGAAGTGGCCTGGCGAATTTTGCCTGCAACATCTCCTCAACTTTGGGTTCCAAAATGTCGCACGCGGGCTCGGATATACTCTGACCTGAGGTGGTTTAGCCCGTTTCGCCTCAGATATCCTCGCAACTCCATGCTCGGAGATGCCGCGCGCGAAGTTGTCTGGCCCGCTGCGCCTGAGACACCCTCGCAATTCTGGTATAAGAAATGTTGTGGCCTGAGGTGGTCTTGCCCGAATCGTTCGAGACATCCTCGCAACTCTGGACTCGAAAATGCGACGCGCGAAGTTGTCCGCTCTGGCTCGCCTGAAGCACCCTCGCAACTCTGGGTTCCGAAATGCTCCTGACTTGAGGTGGTCTGGCCAGTTTGGCCTGAAACAGATTAGTAACTCTGGGCTCAGACATGCCGCGCCAGAGTTCGTTTGGCCGATTTCGCCTGACGTGCCCCCGCAACTCCAGGCTCAGAGATGATGCGCTCGAGGTGATCCGCCCAAATGTGCCTGATCCATCGACTCTGGGCTCCAAGACGCCGCGCGTGAGATGGTCGGGCCAATTTCGCCTGAGACCTCCTCACAACTCTGGGCTCTGAGATGCCGCGCGCGAGGTATTCTGGTCTGTGTTGCTTGAGACAGTATCACAAATGGGTTCCGAGAGGAAGGGGGGAGGAGTCAGACGGGGCCGAGCCAACCCCACCTGTCACATTACGCTCCTGATGTCGAATTGCGCCCAAGGGGTGGCCTGGGCGCCGCTGCCCCGAGGAGGCAATCGGCGCCAAGACGAAGGCAGTATTTCCGAGTGATGTGAAGTCTCAGGCGGAAGGGGCGCCATTCCTCATTGCATGCTGAAATATCCAGCGACAGGAGAAGTAGACGAGCGAGGAGGATAACCAGGAGATGAGGGGCTAGAAAAACCAAGAGGAAGAGCACCACGAGCGCGAAAACGAGAACGAGGAGAAGAAGAGGATAAAAAAACGAGGAGAATGAGGAAAATTATGGAGGGGGTGATGATGCGACGCGCGGCTTCGCAAGGTACGCACTCGATCGAAAGCTGACATCACCTGAAGGTCTTGATGAGGGGGGGAAAGAGGGGGCGGGGGAGAGGGGAGGGAAAGAAGGGGGAGGAGAAGGAAGAGGGGGAGGAGGAGGAGGAGGGTGAGGGTGAGGGCCGCTGAGAGCGCGTCCGAGTCGAACACGCCTCATAAACAAATGAGAACCCTGAGGGGGCCGCGAAGCGGCGGAAATAATATGCACTGAGAGGGCGAGCGAGGGCCAGGGAAAACCGACGCCGTGAAACCGCTCCCAAGAAAAGCAAACCGAGTTACGTCTGCGCTTTGCCCTCGGGGCGCTTGGAGCGCCCTTGGCGGCCGTGGAAGATCCTATCGATCAACCCCAGCTGGTTTGCCCTCGTGCTCGGATTCTCTGAGAGCCCAGCACAAGGACGACGGAGCTTCCGAACGCTCCGAGAAGTTTCGAGGGTCGTCGTGCCAGCACACTTACGGCAACAATCGACCGAATTCACACAGAAAACATCGTGGCCCAGAGCCGCAAACTCGGCTATGAGCTCGGTCGACCCCGAACTATTTGAAGCCTCGCCGATCTCTCGCTGCTGGGGAGGGTCCACAGGCCCAGGAAGGGGTTCCTCCGAGGCCTCGCGAGGCCCCTCACCCAAAACGTTCGCGGCGAGCTCTTGGGACGGGGCAATACGGGGGTCCGACGCTTTGACCCAGACCTCCCCCGAATTCTTAAACCATTCCGCACAGGCCAGGCGCTGGAGGCCAGAGGGCTCACATTTCCTTCCCGAACCTGTCCTAAGCCAAGCTAGAGTCGAATCCGAGCGAGCCGATCTCCCACATACCCTGCACCTGTGCTCCTTGAGTCTCCTGCACCACCATAGATCATGATCTGAATCACGACCGAACAAGACTGGCTGACCCCGAACCTCACGAGCCTCTGGATCCTGAACGGGCGGCGGAGGACCTCGGCCCCAACTCGCCGAGACAATGGCGCGTAAACATGCCCACGACACAAACTGCAGCGCGGCCTTATGGATTTTCAAAGCCTCTGTGAGCGACTCCGAGATCGTGTTGGCGATCATGTGATGCGCCGCACCTGCCTTGGCGAAGTAATCAGCCCAGGCATTGCCGAGCCAGTTCTCCAACTCATCAGGGTTATCCAGCACACTGTCGGGATCACGGTGTGCAGGAGCCCACTCAAAACGGATTGGGTACTCGAGCACACGACGCCGAGCCACCAGAAAAATTTCGCGCCATATCTTGGCGTGTTTGCCTCGGCCGTGCTGAAGAGGTTGATCCCAAGACTTGCCCTCTGTTACCAGCCCCAAAAGGTCTGACACGAACAACTCATGATCAGGATGAAATTCCAAACCCATTTTGATAGCATATCTCCCAGCACGGCCAACGGTCTGCACATATAAGGGCAGCGGTCCGTAGACCGCACGGACTGGCAGCAGGGTCTTGGGGTCCAGCTGGATGCATGAGTACCCACACCGCCTAGTCTCTGGAACACTGGAGGCGAAGCCCGAACCGTCGGTGTAGCTCTTGGGGCCCCAAGGCCCATCGGTGTCGCCCCACAGGAGAACTTCAGAACTTATAGTGTCGAGCCCAGGAGGAGGAGGAGGAGGAGGAGGAGGAGGAGGAGGAGGGGGAGGAGGAGGAGGAGGAGGAGAAGGAGGAGGAGGAGGAGGAGGAGGAGGAGGAGGACGGGGATGATGATGAGGAGGAGGAGGAGGAGGAGGAGGAGGAGGCGCGGGAGGGTGACAGGGCGAGAGATATGGCAAGGGGGGTGATTCCAGCAACGACGACGACAGCGACGACGACAAGGGCGCGGGCAAATCAGGGGCGGGAGGACGATGATTTTCAGGACGCGCAAACAATGTTGAGAGCCAACCTGGCTCAAAACCGCACTTGGGGATGCTGGACTGAATCTGCAAATCGGTATGTCGGTGATGCTTCTCCGCTTCGCGTTCCTCCTTGTCCTGGTCCTCCTGCTGCTTCCTCCTCCATTCCCCCCCATGCATCTCCTCCAATTGCTCCTTGCAGGCTTTCCTCTTCGCCCCCCTCGTCTTGACGCGCCCTCCCCGCTCCCCCCTTTCTCCTCCAGACTCCTGCGGGGCCCCCGTCGACCGTGATGTTGGCGCGAAAAACGGTATTGCGCCTGTCGGCACCAACGTCGCCATCGATGCCAGCACAAATGCCGATGCCGGGCCACGATCGGCGTTGGTATCTCAACAGAAGATACACCCCACACCAACAGCGCTTCGCTTCTGATCGCGCGTTCTCAACAAAACCACCCGGGTGGCCCTGCTGAAAACACGCGGAATGGCAACCGCGTAAAATCTACATGGCGGCCTCTGCTGACGCGAGGCCTGCGCTACAGGGGTCTTCTCACTGGGGGCACCCAGGTGTCCCTGCAGAGAGGACGCGGGTCTGACGTCCGACCCTGGGATCATCGCCTGGCTCTGATGGGACACGCTCCACTTCGAGAGCGTCGTCTCATCATGCCCAGCCGACGACCCCCGGGTCAGACCCACGCCCTCTCAACAGAGGCACCCGGGTGCCCCTGCTGAGAAGAGCCCTGCAGCGCAGGCCATCTCACAACAGAAGCCGCCGCGTAGATCTTGGGCGTTTGCCGCGGCCTCGGCCAGCCGTCAACTTCTGCCGCGGAGGACGGCCGTTCGCTCGTCTGGTTCGTCATCATCGCAGTCGTCGCCGTCGTCGTCACCGGGGCCCTCAACGTCATCGTCGTCGAAAACGCTGTCATCGTCATTATCACCGTCGCGGTCATCGCATCGCCGCCGCGCTTATCATCGCGTTCACTCTCGCAGTCAACGCCGCGAGGTACCATTACAATTGTTGGCGTCGCCGCTGTCATCTCCGACGCCGCTGTCATAATTGCGTTCGCCATGATCGGCGGGTCGCCGCCGCCATTGCGGCCCACGTCGTCGCGGCTATAAGCATCTTAGTATTATTCATCATCCGCTTTACCTTCCTCTGCCTTCTAACACTCTGCGTGTCCTCGGCCCCCTCGCCCCCTTCACTTCCTTTTCGGACTAGCGCGGAAACGGTGGGGCCAGAAGTGAGTGTGGGGCGGGGAGTGAGATGTGATACGAGAGCAGGACGTGGAGGAGCAGCAGGAGGAGAATGGGGAATAGAGGAGAGGCGGCAGCAGAAGGAGGACCAGGACAAGGAGGAGGAGGACGCGGAGCAGCGACGACGGAGAAAAAACATGACAGCCAGAGCCCAGCGGCCCCAGCGGTGATTTTAAATCCAAGGTGACTTCAAAACTTGATCAAGCGTCCCCCAAGCCAACGTCTTCCTGCTCCTGATTGGCATGTGCCCTTGTCGTTGTCACTGTGATCGTCGTCGTTGTCACCACTTTCGTATGTTTCTCGCCGTTCACCCTCCAGCACAACTTCATCGTCCCCCCTCACATTCGCCTCCACATACCGTTCCACATGTTTTGCTGTTATTTCCCTACTTCCCCTGTTTCTCTTCCTTCTCGTTATCATGCTCCTGATGCTCTTCCACATCCTGGTACTCTTCGCCCCCCCTTGTACTCCAGAATTTCCTCATTGCCGTCATATTTCACCTTTCGCCAGGGATTTTCTTCAACGAGATGTATTCCGGCCTGGCGCCCCCGCCTAAGACGTCCTTCCACATGACTCTGAAATCCTGATCCCGCCTCGGCGTCGGCTCGCTGCCCCATTGGGCCATGGACGAACGAACCCCTTCTGAAGGACGACTTGATAACAGCAGCGCAATCAAACCGGTCGTTTGATCCTGGCCCCGTCTGGGAGCCCACTTGCGAGGATGTCTCTGGCGAACGGGCTGGGCCACCTGGCACGCCACATCTCGGAGCCCAGAGTTGTGAGGAGGTCTTGGGCCAAACTGGCCGGGTCATTCAAAGTCAGAGCATATCGGAGCCTGGAAATGGAATGATGCCGCAGGAGAATCTGGCCAGACCACCTCGCGTGCACCATCTCTCGGAGCCTGGAGCTGCGAGGTGTCTCGGGCGAAGCGCGCCAGCCAACCTCGCGCGCGGCATGCCTGGTCCCAGAATTGCGATGATGTCTCGAGCATAACGGGCCAGACCACCTCAGGTCAGGATGTCTCGGGCAACGTTGGCCAGACCTTGATGCGAGGCATGCTAGAGCCCACAATTGCGAGGATGTCGCAGGCGAAAATGGCAAAATCATCCCACACGCGGCATATGGGAGCACAAAATTAGGAAAGACCTCAAGCTAAACTGACTGAACCACCTCGCGTCTGGCATCTCGTAATTCGGCCATAATTGCGAAAATGTTCAAGGCGAACTTGACTGACCACCTCAGGTCAGGGCATCTCTGAGCTTAGTCTTGCGAGGATGTTTCAAGCGAATCGGATCGGACCAATTCAGGTCAGAATCCGCTGACCCTGTCGGCGTGTGTGGGATGTCCGTCCGGTCCCGTCGACGGGGAGCCTTATTTCGTCCCCTCCTTCCCATCCTCCTCTCCCGTCGGGGGAGCGAGAGAGAGAGAGAGAGAGAGAGCACCCTTCCTCGTTCGGGGAACGGGTTCGCAGCTTGAGGGAATTCCATCCACGCCCTCATTACGTCAAAGGGCAGCCCCTTCCCTTTGTCCCTTTCCCGACGGGGGGGGGTCCCAGGGGGGGGGGGCTCAAATTCGCATCGCCTCTGGGGGTCCTCCTCTCCCACGCCGGTTCTTCTCCAGCGCGCCGGTCCTCCTCGTGTCCTCCTCCCCAGGTGGGGAGAAGTCCCGGGGGGTGGGAGGGGAGTCAGATACGCATCCGTCCCTGGGTGTCCTCCTCCCCCTCCCCTCCCCTCTCCCACGCCGGTCCTCCTCCGCTCCTCCTCCCCAAGGGGGGTGGGGCCCAAGGGGGGAGTCCTTTTCCTCCTCGTTTTCCTGAATCCTCCTCCTCCTCCTCCTCCTCCTCCTCCTCCTTCTCTCCGCCTCCTCCTCCTCCTCCTTATCTCCGCCTCCTCCTCCTCCTCCTCCTTCTCCTCCTCCCCCTCCTGGTCGTCGTCGATGACTTTCAGGGTCGGCGGCACCAGCCGTCAGGCGTTCACAAGCGAGAATCTCTGGGACCCACCGGATCTGGAGGATGTTTGGGCGCCGCAGCCTTCTCAGAGCGTTCCGGAACGCTATGAGAGCATTCCGAAACGCTCTGGAACGGAGTTATCCCCGTCCAAGCCCCGCCCGATGATGGCATGGCATACTAACGTTTTGAGCGTCAGAGCTGAACCTCCGGGTGCGAACACCGAGGACGTTGCGCAGGCCACGCGGCGGGAGGCCCGACAAGGCAAGGAACCACTGTGTCGAGCTCGGCGGCAGCCCCCAATGCCGCCGCTGGCCGCCTTCGTGAAACCGTGAAAAAGCGGACAGTTCCGTGCGAGGCACGCCGTCGCGCTCGAGCACTGCCCGAGCCTCTGTAAGGACTGGCGCACCGAGTGGCGTGTTCCCTGGCGCACTGTCGCCTGGACTGCGCAGCCACTCCACGCACTATGCTCTCACGGCCGAGCCCGAAAGCGGCCCTCGTCGTCGTCATCGTCGTCGTCCTGAGTCGTTCAAGACGCTGGGTGCTTGGCTTTCTTGCCCCAGCTCGCGCCCCTGGCGGCCGATCGGGACGATCTTGAAACCCCCGGAACGCTCTCGACGAGGCGCAGCTGTTGGAAAGCACCCGGAGACGAAAACTTCAAGCTCCAAGAGCCGACGAAATCGTCCGCAAACCTCCGCTGGCTTTGGGAAGCTCGACGAAGCTCGACCATCAATCATCTTCGAGGTGTGGGCCCCGCGGCGCCAGTTTCTTGTGGCTGGCGGCGTCCAGCATGAGGCGCGACTGGCCGCTGTGCACCTCGGCGGCAAACTCGCGCAGCGTGCGCGCCGTACCCCTGCCGAAGCCGGAGGTGTCGACGCCTGGGACCGACAGAGCACATCCACATCTACACCCACATCATCACCAGCACCATCACCATCATCATCACCAGCATCATCAGCATCATCATCACCACAATCACCTTCATCACAATCATCAACATCATCAACATCGTCATCATCATCGTCATCATCACAATCAGGCTCATCACCGGCATCACCATCATCATCACCATCGTCACCATCATCATAAGCACCCTTATCGTCAGCATCGTCAGAACTATCACATTAATCAGCATCATCGTCATCGTCGTCAGCATCGTCGTCATCATCACACCAACATCATCAGCACCATCACCAACCCCGTCATCGCCATCATCACCATCGTCATCACCATCACCGTGATCACCACCATCGTCATAACCACCACCATCATCATCAGCATAATCCGCTGGCCCCCTTGTGGGGCCACCATGCTGCAGGGTCAGGGTTTACTGTTTCTTGCACCAGTTCCAGCTTCCAGTTTCCACTGTTACAGTTTTGTTTCCTGCTGCTTGTGGTTCCTTGTTGATGGACCGCGCGAGGAGGGGGGAGCCGAAAAGCGTCCCGATTACCACGCCCGACTCGCGTTGCCTGAATTCCTGGGGGGGCGTGGGACACGCACAAATACTTGAAATGCACGCCCCCGAAGCCATAAACCATTGTAAAGTACGCAATGCTCGCGTCCCCGAGGCCATAATAAGCCCTCGCGCAGGACGCGGTATTCGTGTCCCCGAAACCGTACACCTTCACAAAATACGCCGTGTTCGTATCCCCGAAGCCATTCACCTTCGTAAATTACACCGTGCTTGCGTCCCCGAGGCCACAACCACTCGTAGATCACGCGAAATTCGCGTCCCCAGAGCCATAAGCCCTCGTTAAGTTACGCAATGCTCGCGTCTCCGAAGCCATACACCCGTGTAAATTACGCGATACTTGCGTCATCGATGCCCTCGCAAATTGCGTTCTATCCACGTTTCCGAATCCATGAACCTTCGTAAATTACGAGATATTCGCGTCTCCGCAACCATACATAAACCGACGTAAATTACGCTACAGTTGCGACCCCGACGCCATCAACCCTCGGGAATTACGCTGTAGTTGCGTTTCCGAAGCCATAAGCCTTCGAAAAGTATGCAATGCTCGCGTCTCCGAAGCCATAAGCCTGCACAAGTTACGTTTTACTTGCGACCCCGAAGCCACACACCCTCGCAAAGTATGGTATATTCGCGTATCATCACGTTCAAAATTCAACACTGAGTTCAACAATCTCATCATAATCAAAATTTCTCTTGCCGGCGCTGCTTCACGGCGGCGCCGAGGCCTCATGATTTAGCTTTTGCATAGCCCATTATCCGAGAGAGGGGGCCGGCGGCAGGGGGCGAAGCCCTTACGGATAATCAATACCAGTTAAGTGAGATACGCGTGCACTCAACAGAGGGAGAGGAGGAGAGGGGACGAGAGAGGGACCAGGACAGGGCGATGGTATTTTCATGGCAGCGTGGCGACGCGCATCTCCACCTGGGCGTGGGCCCTGACGGCCCACGCCCGACGCGACCGCGTGGGCCCCGACGGACCGCGCGCTCGCGCTCTGGCACGCCTGCGGCCGCTTGGCCCGCGCAGGCGTCTGGGAGCAAAGCGGGGTGGGTGGGCACCCGCGCGTCGGCCAGAGCCGAACGCTACGGACCCAAAATGGCTACCTGAGCCCACACCCCCTCCCACTTAACCTGCAGTCTACAACCAATCAGACTATACAAGTTAAGTGAGATACGCGTGCACTCAACGGAGGGAGAGGAGGAGAGGAGGGGACGAGAGAGGGACCAGGACAGGGCGATGGTATTTTCATGGCAGCGTGGCGACGCGCATCTCCACCTGGGCGTGGGCCCTGACGGCCCACGCCCGACGCGAGCGCGTGGGCCCCGACGGACCGCGCGCTCGCGCTCTGGCACGCCTGCGGCCGCTTGGCCATGAGAAGAGAGAGCGCAGCCGCGCGCGCGGGGACGCCCAGCCCGAAGTGCGAGGGCGGATCCTGAGGCCGCAAGAGCCTCGCGCGCGCGGCCACTTGCCTGCAACCTCGAGGCCTTCCGCGCCCCGCGCACCCAGAGCGCGGGCGCGGCGCGTGCGCGAAGCGCGCAAAAGAACAAGAAAAGAGCGGCGCATGATGCGCCGGGCGCAGAGCGCAAGTGTGGCCCCGACCGCGCGGCGCGCAGGACGCGCAGCGCGGCCGGGTCCAGTAAGCGCGCGACGCGCGCGCAACGTTCAAAATCCTCAAAAGAAAGAGGATCGCAGGCGCCACCTGCGTACCGTAGGCTGAAAGGATCGCAGGCGCCACCTGCGCACCTTAGGCTGAAAGGATCGCAGGCGCCACCTGCGTACTGTAGGCTGAGAGGAAAGCCGGCTCACTCATGGGCCTGGCCCGAGTAGCGGTCCGCCTCGATGGGCCGCCGTCTTCAGCCCGCAGCCCGCGATGCCGCGGGCGCTGGCGTCGGGATGTGGGGTGCTCCACGCCTAGATGGATGGCGTGTTCCCCTGACGATCGCGGCTCTCGTCGCCGCTGCGGTCTCCGCCGCGCTCACTGTGGTCCCGGGGGCTGCCGCCATCGCCGCCCCTCGACGCGCGGCCGCCCGCGCTGGGCCTGTCACGCTCACTCCGGCCGCGGCTGCCCTGGTCGCCCTTGGAGTGGCCGCCCTTGCCGCTCTTGTCGCCCTTGCCGCCGCTCTTGGTGCCCTTGGCGGCCTTGCCGGAGTGCTTGCCCTTGATCTTGCCGCCCTTGCCGCCCTTGTCGCCCGCGCCCTTGCCACGCCAGGCTGGGATCCCACCCCCGCCCGCGGCAGCCTCCGCAGCGGCAGCACGCCGCCGCTTTTTCTCCTGCTCGTACCAGCCGCCGCGAGGAGCGCGAAGCTGCCCAGCGTGCTTCCCGGTCTTACGCCGCGCGCGGCCGGGGGGGGTGTCGCCGCGCCGCGCCCACGCTGGGTCCCGCGCCAGACTGCGGCTGGGCGACCTCTCGCGCTTGGGCCGGTTGCGGCTGGGCGACCTCTCGCGCTTGGGCCAGCTGAGGTCGCCTGGCGGGCGGCCCCCCTCAGCCCCCGCACCCGCGGCACCCATGCTGGGGCGCTCTCCGTGGCCGGCACTGGGGCCCGGCGCCTCCCGCACGGCGTGGCCGCTCTGCCGGGCCTTCTCCACCACCGTCTTGGGTTTGCCGAAGGCGACGCGGCAAGCCTCGCAGTAGCTCACGTCGCACCCCTTACAGTGCCACCGCAGGGCTCCGCTGTTAGCTCCGCCCGCGGGGCACATTTCGCAACCCCAACCGTCTCCCGGGTCAAAGGAGCTCCAGCGCATCTTGAGAGCGCACGTCGGGCAGGCAGGCGGCTGGATGGTCGGGCCATCCTCCCCGTCGCTGCCTGGGTCAGGGCCGCGAGGCCGGCTCGCCCACTCCGTGACCACCGTGCACGGGTCCGTCTTGTAGAACCGATAGTTCGACCTCATGCACTCCCGCGCGCGCTTTGCATCAGCGCGGCGCTGGAACTCCACGAGCACACACGGCTCCCGCTTGTGGCGGTGGTCGTACAGGAAGGCGATGTGTTTGACGACCCCAAAGGGCACGACCACCTGCCTGACCACCTCGGCGTCGACGTGGTGCGGTACCCGCTCGATGCGGATGATGGACTCGCCCTCGTCGTGCTGGTCACTGGGCTGCTGCTGGGCGCCCTGGCGCTGCTCCTCTTTGCGCCTACGGCGGCTCCTCGAGCGCGGCTGGCGCTGGGGCGGACCGTCCCCCGCGCCTGGCGCCGCCGTCTCCTCCACCTCAGTCTTCACCTCGAAGGACCGCGGCGGCGCCCCCCCGCTCTTGGGCTTCAGGACGGCCTCACGCTTCACGATGTCGGCCTTCGGAGGGGCGCCCCCCGTCTTGGGCTTCAGGACGGCCTCATCCTCCCGCCCCCTGCGCCCGCGATCGCGAGGCTCATCGCGCTCGCGATCGCGGCGCCTCGCGCGCGAGGGCGAGCGCAAGGGCGCAGGGCGCCTCTCACGCTTGCGGACCTCCTCGGCGAGGCGCTCCTGCCCCGGGGACCGCGGGGACCGCGGGCGCTCCACTGGAGCGCCTTTGCTCTGGCGCCGCGCTGCAGCCTGGATGGCCGCTCGCGCCAGTGCCGCGGTCACGGCGTCCTCGCCCGGCTCGAGGACCGGGGCTGGGGTCGACCTCCCCTCGCCCCTGCTCGAGGCGTCCTCCACGTCGGTGAGCTCCACGACCGCCTCCGCGTCCACCGTGCGCATCATGTCGAGCAGCCCCCTGTTGTTCTTGCAGAGCTCGCGGAGCCCCGGCATGGGCTGCCCCTGGAACTGGGCCAAGGCGAGCGCCAGCTTGGCCGCCTGGCGCTGGACCTTGATATTCGGCCCCGCGCCCACTCCCCACGCGCCCCGCTTGCCGTCGACGATCACCAGCTGGCCGTGGTCCTCGCTCGCCCCCGCGGCCAGGCAAGCCGCCGCGATGCACGGGGCTGCTTCGTGGTCGTGGTTGACCACCTCGACGAGGTCCTCGCTGTCCAGCTCGTCCACCACCGTGTACAGGATGTTGTGGGCGGCACTCCGGAGCTCGTCCGACAGCGCGGCCCCCGAGACGACGACGCCGAGGGGGTTCACCGCCATGATGCTGTAGTCATGGCCGCGCGCCTTGCTCTGGTCCGGGGCCACCAGGCCCACCAGGAATCCCATGATGCACGCTGCCGAAGCGCGGGGCGGAGGCGCGGCTGGCGCGCGAGGCTGGGGTGCGCGCGCTGCTCGCGCGCCTCGCTCTGGAGTGGGAGATTGCTGCGGATGAGAGGACCAAGAGGAGGTGGGCGTGCCTGGGGCGATCGGGGGCGGCAGCGAAAAGGGGGTCGAGGGCGAGAGGTCCACCGGGATACCCCCGCAACGCGAAGCCCCCGCCCCGAAACGAACACCTGTAGGACCCGCCTGCTGCTTCCCAACACGCCCGCTAACTCCTCGCCCTGGCTCGTATCTCACCGGCCCCTCCTCTCCTTCCCCCTCCATATTTGACCCTGCTCGCGCCGAAGGGCGCGCCAGGGGGGGGCGCCCGGGCGCCCAGGCCGGGCGCTCCGAGGGCCTCAGGTCGCTCCCAAACGGGGGCGGGTCGCTCCCGGCCAACTGGTCGGGGCGGGCGCCGGCCGCGACGCCGTCATCACCGCGGGCGTCCGGGGCCAGTAAGGCGTGGCCCTCCGCCATGCCTCGGGCGAATGGAGCCTGACGCCGATGGTCCTCCCAGAGGTATCCGTGGAAGGCGTCCGTGGACCACCTCCCGAACCTCTTGACCGCTTCCAGGTCGCGACAGGCGTGGTACAACGCCGTCGCGCCCCCGATGCGCAGGGAGTGGGATCCCATCTGGCCTGCGTCCACGCCGCAGGCGGCAGCCGCGAGTTGGAGGAGCCCCTGCACCTCCTCCCGCATAATCGGGTGGCCATCGGGCCGGCGGAACAGGGGGAGCCCCGCCTCGGTTCCTCGTCCAAACCGGTCCGGCAGCTCCCTCTGGAGGTCGGCAAGTGCGTCCACGACACACAACTCCACCCCCGAACGGTAATGGTTGCGTACGCAACCTGCGTTAAACTGGTCCGTCTTGGACGACGTGATCGTCAGCACTACCTCGTCGCAGTCGCTGAGCCATGCGCTGGGTGTACCCCCGCGCAGCCCCTGCACGTCCTGCCCACGCACCACCCGTCCCATGCTCCAGGAGCGGTCCTCCTGGACCAAATACTCCGACGCGCGGAGCATGAAGAAGTACCCCGTCATAAGCGCCGCCCATAGGATGGTCGCCTCTCGGCGCGTGGCCGTTCCGTGGGCGAACAAGTACTCGCGGAGCCAGCGCAACATCCGGGGCGTGGCCGGCAGCTTCCGCTTCGCCTTTCCGTCCCAGCGGCGGAGTCCCTCGATCGTGGTCCAGAGCCGGCGCCGATCGGAGGTCACATCCCCAAGCCCTGCCAGGGTATGGGCATGCCGAATGGCGAACAGGCGCTGGCGGATGGTCGTGGCCCGCCTCTTCATCACCTTGTACAGGTACACGACATACCGGATGAGGTCATCCTCATCCGTAAGGCGGGCGTCCCGAGTCTCCCCCTGAAGGTACGGGCTCCGGCCTCGGAGCCTCCGCCAGAGTACCCAGTTACGCCACCCGGCGCTGTAGTTGGCCCGCGCCCCTTCGGCAAGCTTGGCCAGCATCGCCTCGGTGGCGGTCGCATCCAGCTCGCGAGGGTCGGTGAGTTCACCCTGAACCCCTTTCGGGGCGCCCCCGCCGGCGTACCGCCAGGCGGCGGGCTTCACCAGCGCGGGGGCAGGGGCACTGCGGGTACGCCGGCGGGTCTTGCGCGGGGGGCGCGCCTCGCCGCCCGCGCCGTCCGCGGCGCTCGGCCTGGGCATCCCCGCCCCTTCCGGAGCAGCGAAGGTCACCGCCCCGACCCGCTCCCCGCCTGCCCCGCCCTCCCCTGCCGCGGTAGACCGCGCGGTAGCAGGGGGGTCGAGCTGGTCCGCCAACCGAGCGGTGTCGTCCGTCGTCTTCCTCGCCTCCAGCGCAGCCTCGAATGGCCCGCTTGGGCGGTCGGGGGTCTGCAGCCAGGCCTTTAGCCACAGCTTAACCATCTCGTCGTTAGCGAGTCGGTCGTAGTCGGGTCCGACGCCAGCGCGCGCCCCGGGCGCCTCGCCTGCGCTTGCTGCCTCTACGGCCTGCCTCAGCAGACGCTCCGCCCACTGGAGCACCCAGCGGGCCGTGCGGCGCGGGAGTGCACGGGCGGCCTGCCGCATGCGCTCGGCGATCGGCATACCTCCAAGGCCCAGGACATCCCACAGCTCCGCCGTGCCCCCCTGGGCGCACCAGATTTCTTTCGGGTGCAGGGCTCGCGCGGTCCAGCCGCCCTCGGACCCTTCCAGGATCAGGGTGTTCGCATAGCCCTTCAACGGGTCGGGCTTCGCCCGTGCCGTATGGCAGGGCCCGCGCGGATCATGAATCACCACGCGCTGGGCCCGCCCGCCTCCCGCGGGCTGCCATGTGCCGCGCGGCCAGGGCATCATGCGATCCCCCGTCGTCGAGATCCGAGGGTCCACGAGCAAGGTGCCGTTGTTGAGGTCCAGGCGGAGCTCATCCAGCGGTGGCCGCCCTGCCTCTTTCCAGAGCTGGCAGAGGCCGCGTGGCTCCACGCAGGGCTGCCCCAGGGGGGGCATGAGGCTCGGCGCCCGAACCCGTTCTCCGCAACCCCAAACCTGGACCGCCCGCGCGCGTGCCGTGACGTCGCCGAAGTGTGTGCACAGAAGTCGCGTCTCCGGGGAGAGTGCCACATAGCCGAGGCGCCGCAAGCGCGCACCTAGCCGCACTGCGGCGTAGTTGACGGAGACGTACGGCCAGCGGTCGGGTGGTGATCAGTAGCCGCTCCAGGCCCGTCGCCTCGCGTCCACCGGGGTCCTCCGATAGTGACGCGCACAGCCATCGGATCCGCGGGGCCCCAGTGGGGTCCTTGGGGTGGTCGCCGTCGTCCGGGTCCCATCGGTCACCGACATCCCACGGCGCTAGCAGCGCCGACCCGCCGAGGCTCTCCCATGCCTCCCCGAAGGGGGGCCACGCGGTGCCCACCTCCAGCAGCCGCGCCCCCTCGACCTGCAGGGGGGCGTAGCGTGGTAGGGCCTCCCGGGCCCCCTTGACTTGGAGTGCAGCCGCACGCCAGGGCCCATCGTCTCCTGGCATCCGCAGCTCGCGCTGGGCGGCCTCCTCCACCAGCTCGCCCCACGGTGCTGCCGGCGACAGCTCGGTCCATCCGGCCTCCGCCATCCGCTGGCGCACCTCCTCCACCGTGGCTCGAGTCACGAAGTCGGCCAGCTCGTTGTGGTAAGTCCGTAAGTAAAGTCCGTCCAGGACCCGGAACTTGTACCGTAGCTCCAGCATGGCCAGGACTCGAAGCAGGTGGCGCGCCACCGCGTTCCGTGCCCGGCGGCGTCGCAGCCAGCGGCTGACATTACTGTTGTCAGTGACGTACGGCAATAGAAGCTGGAACCAGTCCGGGCCCTTCTCGGCCGCCAAGGCTATCAGGCAGAGGAGTTCGACCACCGCGATGATCTCCCCCTCCCCCTGCCAGGTGACCCCGGGGGCGGAGCGGAGCGTCTCCAGGTAGGGAGCCGCCTCCGCCACGATGTACTCGCGCGAGGACCAGTCCAGCGCACCGATCCGATCTAGGGTGGCATCGCCTCCCAGCCATCGCAGCTTGCCGAGCGCCCCCGGAAGTGCGAGGGCCTCGCGAAGGCCTAGCAGGCCCTCGAAGGAGGTCTCGAAGTTACCCTCGACAGGCATCTCAAAGCAGACGCGCAGCCAATCCAGGGTCTGGTGCCAATCGTCCCACGCAGCCTCTACCATCTCGGGGTCGCCCGGCGGGTGGACGTAGGCCTGGCCTGGGTCACCCGACAGCATCCGGTGGACCGCTGGGAGCTCCAGGCTCAGGGCTGGAGCTGCGCAGGCGCAGAACTGGCCGAGCCCACTTAGCTCCCTCGCGGTTCGCAGCCGTACCATGCGGCAGCCGAAGCTCAGCTCCGGCTCCGCCAGTAGGAAGCGCATCTTCATGGCCTTGGGCTCCGGGAGTCCAACTCGCTCGCGCTCGAAGTCCATGCTGAGCCCCCAGATAATCTGAGTGGTGGAGGGCTCCCCCTCGGCGTCCCTCTTGCTGACGTTCACTGCTTCGGACCCGAATACCTCACGTATGGAAGCATCCAATGCGTCGCAGGCCATCCATGGCCGGACCCCGATGTCGGGCTCCACCACCACAGGGTCATCCATAAGCCACTCCGAGTGGAAGTGGGTGGTGTCGTGCCAGTGCGGCTCCCCAGGCCGATAGCTCTCGTGGAGCTCCCTCGCCGCCAGGGCGAGCATCATGTAATTGCCTGGGGCTCCCGTCCACCCAAACACCATGGCTAGGTAAACGACTCTGACGTCCCCCTCGATGCCAGCGTGGGCCCCCGGTAGTGAAGTGCCAGAGTCCCCGACGTCCGCCGGGGCGATGTCCAGCCACTTGAAGGCCCGCGAGACGTCCCGCTTGGCGCAGAGAAGGCGCGCTCCGGGATGGCGCGCGCGATGCCACACCGCCGTCCTCGCCACATGCCGATGGCGTGGCTGGACGGCAGGCGGGTGGTCGCGCTTGTGTGTGGCGGCGTTGGCCGAGAGCATCGCGTGGATCATACGCCCTTCGGACGATAGGGTTCTGTCCGGTAGCTGCTTTGGGGCCCTCCCCAGGGGGGCCCCCACCAGCTCCGTCAAAAAACCCTCTGCCGCCTGGGAAGCCACCAAGACGATCCCCCAGGTCACATCTGCACATACCTTCTGGTAGGCCTCGTCGATGTGGGCTCGCACGCTGGGGTACGGCTGGGCTCGCTCGCGCCTCCGTGGCGCGCCCCGCCGCGCGGATGCCCCTCCTTCCGCCAGCTCCCGGACGTACTCGAAGTGCTCTCGGCTTAAACACCGTCGCACCTTGTCCCCCAGGACACCCCGAAGGGGGTTTGCCCAGGCGCTCGTGGCGCGCGCGCCTAAGCAGCGCGGCCGCCTCCTTCAGGGACCCCGTCCGCTGGAGGAGCCGATCCCCCAGACCCACCAGGGTCCGCATGGCTTCGGGGTCGTCCTCAGGGTGCTCCGTGCAGAAGGTCAGGTAGACCGTGGCCAGCTCCGCCGGGCTGCACCCGTCGAGGTCCTCCGCGATATCTCTGGCCGGGTCCTCGCAAGGGGGTCGAGGCTTGCCCGCACTCACCTCCCCCTGTGTCTCGCCCAACGGGGGCTTAGGAAGCCCCGCCAATGCTCGGTGCATGGCTGGGCTGAGCCTACCGCATTTTGAGCCGTCCCCTGAAGCCTGTAGGCGCTCGATTCCAGTGAAGTCGACGCCCTGCAGGCGCCCGGGCGCCTCCGCCCGGGCGATTTTGGGGGACGCCCCCGGGCCATCCTCCCATATAGGCGCCAACTGCCGGCGCAGTTGGCTCACCGACCAGCGGTGATAGGCCCCTTTCAACACCTTTGCCCACGCAGTGCAAAGCCGGGGGGCCCAAACCTGCGCCTCCTTGGTGCGCTTAATGCCCGAGCCAGGCACGTGATCTTTCAGCTCGACGTGGTGGTGGTCACGGGGGCAACGCCGCGCCAACAACAGAGCGTGCAGGTACAGCCGGGGGCTGACGAGCCACCAGCTGCCCTTGCGATAGCGGCTCTCTGGCGCGCCGGACGGGGCCTTACCCCAGGCGCACATGTGGATCGGGACGATCATGGCCCCAGTCGCTCGACGCAGCTCGTGCATTGGGGCCTGGTCCCAGATCTTGGGGTAGCGGCCCGAGGGGCAGGAGGACTCGATGAGAAACTCCTTGCCGGCGTCGTGTAGGATGCGGCAGGTGTCGCACGTGAACTGAGTGTGGCTGTTACCAACGAGCTCGAACTCCTTGGAGCCGTCCCCCTCGGGGTGCTCCCACGCGCGGGTTCCCTGCGGGGCCCCGCCAGGCTGGGTCATGAGCCCGAGGTCGGTGCACGAGCCACGCGGGGTACCCCAGCGCCAAACGTTGGCCACATCGGGGCCCATGGGGGTCCGTGCGGCCTCCTGTAGGCGCGCGCGAACAGCCGGGTCGAGGGTGTCGTGATCCGGCCGTGGGCCGGACTCTCGGAGAGGGTCGTCGTAGTATTCGATCGGCTCCAGCACCCGGATGCCCTCGGCTCGAAGCGCAGCCGACCAGTTTCCCGATCCGGCGTACACCTCCTGGGCGATCAAACCGTACGCGAACGCGGGGTCGTGTCGAATTGGCATCGCGTTCGCCTCCAGGAGGCGTGCCTGGACGTCGGCTGGATGTTCCCCGAACGAGGCTGGCGCGCGTCCCACCGCGCGGCCCGCCCGACCTTCCGCTGCCTTGCAGTGGGTGCAGGGCGCGCTCTTGCCTGAGACGGTGGGTTCAACGTCTGGACCTTCGTCGAGCATCTCGCGCCAGCCGACGCTCACGATCTCGCGGGACAGGCGTCCTGCGTGCCCCCGGCGCTGGCCTAGGGCCGCCGCCTCCGTGTGGGAGCGCGGGCGCAAGACGCGCATATGGCCACGCCAGATCAGGAGCGGAATAACTTGATCCTCCGCGCCAACCCCCGTCCCCATTAGGTGGTCCACGCATAGGCGCCCACTGCCGTTGACACGGTGCACCTGGAGCGTGACGGCGTCGAGGTCGGTGACGGGGCATGCGGCCAGGCAGCGATAGTCCTTGTCGTGGTGCGGGTGCACCGCATCATGGACGTAGGAACGGACATCGGCCTCCATGGCCGTGATCCACGGTGGGGAGTCGCCCAGGGCACGAAGTGCCTCGTGGGCCTCCTCCCATAGCGCATGGCGATACGTCGCGGCCAACTGCTGCACCGCGTCCGAGCTGGGCTCACCCGCGCCCTCGCCCGCGCGTAGCAGGAGCACCCCAGCAGCTACGTGCAGTAACAGGCACTGCCGCTCCTCGGCGTCGCCCACCTCCAGGCCCATCGCCTGGCCCATCTCCTCTGTAGGGCTGAGGCGGTCCCGGTAGTCGAGGAAGTCCCACTGGATGCGGGTGTCCCCGTCCCAGAAGGTATAGGACCCGCGGCCTATCAGCCCGTCGGCGTCCCAGGCAACCGGGCCGACCTCGGCCCCGCCCTCGGTGACGTATCCTGCGGCGCAACTAAGCGCCTCACGCAGGTCGGCTGCCTCACTGCTGAGTCCCCGATGGCCTCGGTCCACGGCTTCCTCGAGGGCCCGCTCCACGGTGAGCCGCTCCCCGCGCAGGCGCGCCCCCAAGACGCGCCCGCGCACGTGGCTCTGCAAGTACTCGCTGGCCCCCTTCAGAGGCGCGAAGATGCCCTCGGATTCAAGCTCCTGCATGAGCTTGAGGCGAAGCTCCGGCCCATCACCCGCGGGCTGGGCGTCCCAAGTGGCCGCCGCACGCGGGCAGCCGCGGTCCTCGAGCCATCCGCAGTCGGGGCCCTTAACCGCTTCCCGGAGGTCGGATTCCATCGCGGTAAGCTGGAGCGCAGTGTAGTCGTCCGGGGCCTGTCCCGGGCCCGGGTCGCCCGCCGCTCGCGAGCCGCTACCACGGCCACGGCCCTTTTCCTTCTGGGAGTCGGGGGCAGCAGGGGGCGACGTGTCCTCGCCAACCTTCTCGGCCTCGGCTGCCTTGGCTTGCGAACGCAGCTGCGCAATCATCCCATCCACCTGTTTGGGGTCGATCCGGGGCGTCCCAAGGAGCCCCCCGCGCCTCGTGAGCTGCACGACTACCGAGTAGTCCAATCCGCGCGTTGACTTGATGGGGTCATGGGAGTTAGGGCAGTCGCAAGCCTTCCGCGAGCAGCCCATGTGCGTGGTGGCCCCCCAGCAGATAGGGGCATTGTCCTTATTGCGGGGCGCATGCGCCACGGAGCGCGTACGCTCCGGGCGTGTTAACTCCTTGCCCGCTGGGTACGCCCTCTTGGGGGCTGTCCCCGCTGGGGCCCCGGTGCCCGCCTTGGGTCCCGCCTTCGGCTGGGGCCCAGCCCCCGCCTTGGGCCTGTCATCACCCTGCGCCGTGGGCCGGGGCTCGCCCATTTCCTCGCCCCCTCCCGCCTTTGGCGGTCGCTTCGTGAGGTGGGCGTTCAGCTGCCCATTGAGGAGGCGCGTGAGCGCGGCCTTACGCCGGGGCACGACTACCTGCTGGTAGTAGGCATTCGGGTCCCCGAGGTCGAACGTTCGGGGCAAGTCGCAGCCGTTCTCCGGCATGAGCAGGATGTACGTGATGTCCTCCTGTGTATGGGGTTGAAGTACAAGGGTACAGAACCCCTGATCCGTTGGTAGAGAGAAGGAGGGATAGATGGATATCTGTCCCTCCCGCACGATCAAGGTCTGATCGATCTATCTCAAAACCTGAGCCCAAACGGTCAGGCGCAGGAGAAATAAGGATAAGGAGTAAATATGAGGGTATTACACGGGTTCCATTCACACCCCCCGTCCCGAATCTCGCCCGTGAAGGCAGGACTCGGGAACAGAGGAAGGGAATCCGTAACCTCTGAACTCCTTTAGTCCTTAAGTCAGGAGGCAGCTGGGCTTGAAATCAGCGAAGCCACAGCTGCAAAGTGAAGTTAGAAGGAGCACCCTAAGTCCCCCTTCCTTCTCCAAGCACGCATTGGTGCCCCCTCGGTGCGCCCCCCAAAACGCTTCGGCACTCGAGGGCGGAGAAGAATGAGACAAGGGTGGGCGGAGAAAGAAGATCTGAGCGTTAAAGCAACAAGCAACATGCAAACTGCCTCGCTTCTGCGAGGCAGGTGTTGCCACCAGCTATCAGATTATTCTCGACGCAATCAGGTTTAAACTGTTAAAATATGCATGCTAAG
This sequence comes from Prorocentrum cordatum, assembly GCA_963575745.1. Taxonomy (NCBI): domain Eukaryota; class Dinophyceae; order Prorocentrales; family Prorocentraceae; genus Prorocentrum; species Prorocentrum cordatum. The sequence continues at coordinate 169,471 of CAUYUJ010008380.1, forward strand.
ATCGCGTCGACGAACACGATCTTGAAATGAAACACATCATTGTGTGAAAGCGAATGTCTGGCCAGACAAAATGTCGTGTTGATGAACACGAAAACTCATGTGTATAAATTCTGTTTGGCGGCTCCCGTTGGCGTTGCTCCTTAGGAGGCTGCCTCGGTGATCGCAAAAGGTATTTGTGTGTGTGGCCACTTTTGTTATATAATGAAGTGGCGTAAAATATGAAATAGCCACCGCTCAAGGCGAACTTTGATTCTATTGAAGTTCGTGCCTTGAGCGGTGGGCCTTGCGGCCGACTCACTACGTGTTGCCGTTCTTGTAGAACCTGCGGTCCCACATCCTCTGGCCGTTGTACGTCACGTAGCTCGTCGTGAATGTCTCCCAAGCCGTTCTCGGGATCCAGTTGCGAAACCAATCATTGTGCGTGATGTCCTGGATGTATACGTACTCATCGTTGTTGATCGCGATGTAGATCCAACAGTTGATGTAGTAACTCCAGTACCTGAGGCCCCAGTAGCTGTCCTCAAGGTCATCACGCCAGTACGCGGCGTAATCTGATGTACGCGCTCTCTTGGCACGCGGCCCCGCGGGCGTGTAGTCCGTCGCGCCTGAGGCGCTGGACGCAGCAGTATCGCCAGGAGCAGGGCGCGGCGGCGGCCGCGGATGGCGCGGCTCCATGGAATCATCGGACTGGTGGGATTGTGTATCGGGATCGGTTCTCATCCCTGTATCAACCCCCCTCTGGTCGGCATGTGCTGGATCGAGGGAGCCTAACAATTCATTGGCAATCGCGGCAAGCTTACGCTGAGTGAACTGTTCACGGGTTCCGTCCCTTCTAGGGAGAGAAACCGTGACCAGTCCGCGGGCCTGCCGCGTCTGCCGGTCGACGCGCCCCTCGTTCAGCCACCATTTCCTCCGACCAGCCTGTCCTGTCCTAATGCTGACGTCGAGGATGTCCCACGCATCGCGCATGTCCTCCACTGTCCAGGGCTTCTTGCCGACGTTCACGCGGGCACCTGTCATTTGGTGGTGGAACTTGAGGTCGTTGAGAAAGCGTTGTACGAGATTGGCGAATGGGTAATACAGAGGTCGGTCGTCATCGGCTTCGCCCATCAGTCTGCACTCACGTGCAGGAGGGCGACCTGCTTCGACCCACTTCTGATGCCTCTTTTTGGACACATTGGCCAATCTCCGCAACTGATCTTTCTCGTTGCCTGCGTGCGATCGCGCACCCGTCATAATGACGTGCGCACCGTCCTTCATGTATCTCGCGATGTGGTCCTCCGAGAGTGTCGTCTTGATCCAGTTCGTCAGCTTCTGGAGGTACGCGAGGTCGCTCTGTGTGGCGGTGCTCTTACCCGTGGCGCCTACGGCCACGGTATACTGCCAACAGATATCACAAAGTGTGCCGTCACCTGTGACAATCCCGAGGGACAGATCTCGACCGCAATTCTGACAGAGCGGTATGGGATGCAAGATCGTCTCGGGGGCCCCTTCCGAAGTGAGGTGATCGCGGGATCCCCAGCGGGTGTCCTGACCGCGAGCGAGGCTCTGACCGATCTGGTTGATCGCCTCACGATTGGTCTCGGTGCTCGGTCGGGAAGCGATCGATCTACTTAAACCCTCGATCTCGATCCTAGACAATCTTTCCCCTGGCAGTCCTTTGTACTTTATCTGGGTGTTGTCCGCATCCTCGGTACCGCCATGGCATACGTTCTCTTCACGAAGACGGCGAGCTTTCTCCTGCAAGGTAGCCTCGTTGTCGCCCTCCTCGCGCTTGAGTCCCGTCTGCTCGGCTATGATACGTACCATAATTTCCTGATCGGGAGCTGCAGACGCAACGCTGCCTGGATCCTGGGGAATATCCTGCTCAGCGCCTTGCTCACGATGCGCAGCAGGTGTTTCCACCAGCTCTTCCCATACAGGAAAGTCTGGATTACCGTATGTCTCAGTACAGTTTTTGAATAGGTCACGCAATGCCTGAAGTGCAGGATGGTTCTCATGGATGGCCTCTTTGGCGAAATCTGGAAGCTCCGCAATACTATCTTTCAAGATGTTCTGGTATAATTTGGAGATCCATTGAAAGATGCCTGTGGTCGACTCCTCGATAGTCTCTGGGTCGAGGTAATGTACCAACTTTTTGAAGAAATGGTCTGCACTGCAATTTGGTAAGTCACGTGCCCATTTGTGGGTATGATCGTAGTTCAATTGGTATGACTCTGCATTCCAAGCTTTCGATCCAAATCGAATCTCAAATTGTAAATGTGATTGTGTTTTGTCCATCACAATTCTGTCCGCGCCACTGTGTATCTCGATGATCTGTTTCATCTGAATCATAGGCGAATCCACCAGCATCTCCGACGTCCAACAATATACACGGCAGTCGTCAGACTGTTTAATCCATCTTGAATCCTCGTCGGGGTCGTAATCTGGATGGTTAAGGAAGTCCGATGGCGGGTCGATGATGTTGTCGAGGATGCTTGCTTCAATCTGCTCATCTGCTTGGATGTCTGCCGAGAGATCTGCTCTCATGTTGTCGTTCGCAGCTTTCTCATCAGCAGTGAGCGTTATGATCGATATGTCCACGATTACGGTGGTCGAGGGATCACGCGATGATGCTGCAGTCTGTCGAGGATTGTCGCCCGTATGAGCGTTGTCCTCGGCAGGTGTGGCCACCAGCTCGTCTGGATCGGGTGTCCGAGGAGCAGGCCTTCTGGGCGGTGTACGCGGAATACGTGGTCTATGAATGCTCGGCATGCCAAGGTATGGTAAACTGCCATCAGTCTTGTGCTGGAGTATCTTCTCGCTGCATGATGTCGGACCTTTCAGGGCGGTCTCCATGCACGTCTGGTCAATGGCGTGTTCTTCGATACGAATCGGTAATGCAAAGACAACGCCCTTGAGGGGCATGCTTTTGTCATTATACCATATGTTTACCCATCGTAAACCGTAGTTGAGAATAGGTACTTGTACCGCAAAGAACTTGTTGAAGATGCCGAAATGGATGATTGGACCATATATATGTCCCTTGGTCAAGGCAATCTTGGTATTGTGATTGCCTTTGGGCCAGTGATTGTCGCAATGGAAGCATTTGGTAGAACCCCAATTCTTGACGACAATGAAGTCTCCCATTCGAACATCGTTAAATGCAGGGCGACGGTCCCAATCTTTTTGCATGATCTTCGATGTGATCGGTCGAAGAGCTTCGCGACAGTATGACAATGCAATTAACCATTCTTTATCATCTGCTTTGTGATTGGTCTCCCGAATCATAGCGCGGACTATTTGTTCATCCAAGGCGTCTTCTGCAGATGCACGGCCAGCAGGGGTTCCCCCCAGCTTGGCCGAAGGTGCTGACGCTGACGTCGTCCTTGGAGGCTCCATGTTTTGGTCGGGGTCGATAGGTGCTATTCCAGGAGGGTCGTCGATGAGCTCCCCAGGAAGGCAGGCGCAAATCTCGTACTTGCTCAATGGCCCTCTTGCTGCCAATGGCGGGTAGTCCCATGGGTCACCATCTGGCCGCAACTGCTGGCCATGCATGTGGTGTGGTTTGAGGCGGCGAATTGCAATAATTGCCGCAGCGGGTACCACGTCCTCTGTCATGATAGCGCCCTGAGCACCCAACCAAAATCTGCAACCTGCTTTTGTGGCGATTTCCATGTTGATCACCAGCTCGACCTCGTTCTTGTAGTTATTGAACTTGTATGATTCCACTGAAGTGTGTGGATTCTTTTGAACATTGTTCAAATATGTGCTAGAACTAAAGAATGCCTCAGATCGCTGTGATGGTTTATGATATTTGTCTCTCTGAGAAGTTGGATCAACGTATCCAGGAATGGTCCCTGTCTTCAATATGTTCTTCCAAGCGCGGGATGCTGTGCCGTGATGGAGATATTTAACATCTGTCCACTGTAGGCCCCCCCATCCCATATTCCATGGCTTGGAAGGTGGATTGGCACAACTGTGACCACCAACGCACCGAATAGCGATGACGCTGTTCCAATCAAAAGAACTGGGGTCACCTCCCTCAGGGATCGGCTTGGCATATATCTCGATTCTGTTTTTTTTTCTGCGAATCAATATGTTTGTGGAACGCTCGAATAATGAATATCGGGTAGTAGTCGTTCCAATCGGTATATCCTTCATTTTCACCATCTTTCTTAAAGTGTGCCATTGCCGCTTCCATGGATGGTCCATTGTGTTTGCCTTTTCGATCTCTGAATTTCCATTCGACCATCTCTTTAAAGGATTTCCAATTGCTTGGAATATTCCATTCATTCTTTGTTGTTTTCTCCCAGATATTGATACGTCTGTCATGAAATTGGTTGATCCAAAACCTTTTGTAGTGAATCTCATGGCGTAACATAGTCGTAATGTCTTTGCTCATGTATTTGTTTGTTCCCAGCCATTCTTCCTCAATTAGCTCAGGGCCATAACGTACATCGTCGTAATGTGGTAATGATATCCATTTCCACTCTGGGAAGCAACCAGACTGTGCAATGTCAGGCGCATGAGCAATCACACTATCATCGTGCAATAGCTGCTCGTACCATTCATGGTCTCCCATGCAGGCAAATCCATTCGTCGCGCGCGTGCCCCGCAACATTGGGCACATGTATGGATGGTCATCTTTGACGCCTGCTTGTAGCTTCCACTCGCGAATAGTGCATGAGTTGTCGAAGATCCCGATCTTGCTGGCATCCTCGTGCATGGAACGCTCACAGCTGTCCTGCCATGATAATATATTCATCTCATGTGGAGAAGGCTCCTCCTCGGCAGGAGTTGCCTCCAGCCCCATGGCCTCAAGGTCGGTGCCGTCGTCAGGGATCGGTACCGCCTCAGCTTTTGGGAGCTGATCTGCTGGTTGTTGTTCTGCTTTGGGTTCTGGAGTCGATGGTTGCGACACTTTTATCGATTGCGGTCCAGGTTGCAGTGGATCAGGCAATGGGCCTGGTGGGGCTGGCTGTGCTGTGTCAGCAGCTGCCTTCCATGCGGATGTAGGAACATCAGGGTCATGACCCAAAGCAACTCGATCCAGTGCATTCTGCTTGAAGAATGTTTTGCATGCCTCGATGTTCTTCTCGTTATCGGCAGCTGGGCCGATGCGGTGAGAAGACAATCTGTTATCTTCTGCAATGATTCTTGCTTTGGTCGCATTATCATCTCCATCCAAATCTTTGATCTGATGTAGGAATTGCTCGAATACAACCCAAGTAACTGCATGTGCATCTTCAACAGTTTTGACGATCTTGGGATGTAGGAGTTCATCTGTCTCAAGAGAATGCCAAGATGCCCAAGCCCCAGGGTATTCTTTGATCAACAACATGAGGTACTGGAATAAGTCGTTGTATGCGATAACCCATGGATCATTATCAGGAAGGGTTTGGTCAGGATCGCCAGGGTCAGGTGCTGGCGTACGTGTCGACATTCCAGAAGTAGGCTCAGTGGCGTCGCCTGTCTCGGCAGGCAGTGATGCCGGCAATGTGCCCCCGGCACATGACGCCATCCACGCACAATGAGCCATCTCGTTTGCCGTCTGTGTCATCAACGTTGTGAGGCTGAGGTATCTTTTCCATTCGTTTGTCAACTTTTCTCTGAAATCGAGGGCTGCCATGATTTCTTTGGCCTGCGTGTAGGCCTGATCGTCCGTGACAGCAGTAAGCAATGGCGGCCTGAATGGATATGGCTGAGAAGGCAGAGACTGGATCAAGGCGCAGAAATTGCGATAGCATACTGCGTCGCAGAACTGCGTTGTAAACATTGCCATGTTATGGTTGTTCTGCTTGGCGTGCCAAGCCTGTGGGGTAATCCTATCGTACGTATCCACCCAATGGTCGGATGGAAGAACAGTGACGCCACGGTTCTGCATGATATTGATCAGGTCGCTCGTGTGGTGATCAAATTTCGGGTGTGCGCCCCATTGCGCTGCTTTTCCAGGTCCCATGACCGTGGGGCAGCGAAAGTACTGCATCACGTCGACAAAACGTGACACGTCCACGAGCACGTGTACGGGCATGAACGTCGGGACGCCGCCCTCACATTCCATCTTTTGGAGCTCGTATACGTTAGTAGGAGCACGGTTCTGATGTCGGCGCATGTCGATGGTGTTTTGTCCATGATTGGCACAGGCGATGTCGTTCGCGCTCCATACTACCATGGCATTAAGTCCCCTGCAATAGTGTCTTTGTTTCACGTATGATGGGAAATCGGTGGCCCAGTAATCCCAGATAGTCTCGTTCAACTCGCGCCACTTCTTGATAGAAGCGTTGTCGCTTTGAAACATGAGGCCTCTGGCTTCGCGGATCTTCCTGATCATATTGCGCTGCTCGAGAGTGTTCTCAAACTGATTGTTGAGAATAGCGTTGGTACGGCTGTCTTCTTTCTCGAAACGTTGCTTGCGTAGTTCTTCCATATCATAGCGTATGTCTTCATAACCAGCTTCAGGCAAGAGAACGCAATCTTGACCGATCGGCGTGTTATTTTGTCCGAACCATTCCCTATAATTGCCAAAGGAGAATGCCCACATCATGATGCCGTCGCGGATAATGGTCGACAAATGCTCAAGAGTAGCGCCGCCCATGTATTCCGCGCGGTTGAGGCACGGCATAAATAGCGGTACAAGAGCAGTATTTGATGCACTGGCGAGGTCAATTCTCTTCTGGGCAGCGTTGAGCTCGTCGGTGCCGAAAGTAGGATACTTCTTGTGTTTTGCACTCTTGGCCCCTTTCTTGGGCTGCATGACCCATGTTGAGTCAGTGTACAAGTTGGTCCATTTGTACGCGTGACCCGATGGCCCAAACGCATGATGCAACAGTAGTCCCAAGTCCTCTTGTATGAGGGAGCGCCACCCATTATCTGAAAGTAGGGTAGAAACCAAGCGACCACCACAGAAAGCACTGTATTTTGCGTGGTCCAGCTCAAATGGGTCAACATCATTACCAGGAGTAAGGCCAGGGTCATTCGAGCCGATCCGGTCAGCAGCTTCGCCGAAGAAGTCGTTGCCCTCGTTGTATGGTGTCCAACGATAGGTACGTTCTGTATCTTGTGGATCGTCCAATATCGCCACCCAACCATTCGCATGGTCGGATGGCGTTGCCACCGTCTTGGCGTTTGATCCGATACTTCCAAAGCCTCCGCGCGCAGTCAGCCATGCAGTAAGCTTGCGGCGGAATTTGTTTGCTCGGTTAAGGTCGGAAAATGCTCGCATGTTGGTGACCAAATTATCTTCAACAATATGGCCGATGTGTCCAGATGTATCCGATGTCCTGGCAATGCCAGGTGGGCGAGTAGGTAATTTGGCCATTACACAATCAATTTTAGGAGCATAGCATGGCGTCACCAATCCATTCTGGTATACGTCAGATGGTGCACCCAGACCATTGTTGTAGTATCTTTGTGTATCCGTAACGCTGTCCTCGGTGTATTGTCCCAGTGCTGCGCTGCCAATTTTGGACCAATCGTTGTGAATCATCATCCACTCCGTTTTCAGTATCATTGTCGTAAAGTTTTCTGGTGGACATTTGCGATGCGATCCTGGGATCACCGCGTTCAAGTGATCATGTAGTCCACGAACACTTTCTTGTACTGAGGGATTACGATTGAAAGGGCTGGAAATCATACACATAGCACGCATGAATGATAGCCACGGTGTAGCTGTGAACGTGTTGTACTCGTAGTTGGCGTTGCCGCCGACGGATCCACTCTCGGTGTTGGCCCATTTCTTAGCCTCGACGGACGCGAAGCGGGCAAGTTCTCGAATAGATGATTCGTCAGGCACGCGAAGATCGAACTCTCCGCTTCGATCAGCACGCCGTTGATGTATGTATATGTAACCATCTTCGGGATCACGAGGACGACCAGTTTGAGCGTGGTACGCGAAGCCCACGCGGTCATCGTCCCTGGCGTTCGGGTCGTACTCCTTGTCGTAGCCGATGGGCCAGCCGACGAGGTTGAGCGGCTGTGCCTGATCCATCTCGTGGATGGGGGGGTCGGGATTAGAACCGATCTCACTTATATTCGCCTCGCAAGCGGCGAACAGGATGCTTGTAAGCTTTGCAGCTCGAGTCGTAAAATTGCTGCGGTATGAACGAATAATCAATGTCCTAACTCTCTCTGCATCTCGTGGAGGTGAGGGAGGATGGCGGGGATGTCTACCGTGCGGTGAACGTGCGCGTGAACGAGGTGTGCGCGACGCAATATCTGCGGCTGGTACGCCAATGTGGTACATGCATGCACATAGTCCCTCGTGATTAGCTTGCCCAACACACTGAAATCCGCATTCTGATCCTACCTCGCCCCATCTTTCTTTTTCCGTCAGCAATATCTTGCATATCTCTGGGCATCTATTCAGTTTAGGAGGTTCCGCTTCATGAGGTAAACCGTCGGGCCTCCGAGGCCCTCGTATCGGCGGACATTGTATCGGAGTAACGGGAAAGATAAGCGAGTGTTCCAAGAGATCCTTCCAAAGGTCTGCTTTCTTTGTCTCGAAATGTTTGGTCATCATATCTGCGATCTGCTCTTTTGTTCCTACGTATTTGAGCTCGATATGTTCGAGTTGACATGTTTCGCATATCCAATCCAGATTGATACGATGAGTACGATGACGATGGCGAAGTGCTGGTGTACGTCCCTTTTGGACAATTTTGATCACGGCCTGGTTGTCTTCCAGGACGATAAGACGTACTTTGGGAGCACTGATCTCTTTATCTGGTTCTGGATCCACGTGTAGTACTGTACCTTCATGGGATATTGTACGTCTCTTTGGAGTCGTAAGTAATTCCGTATTTAGCGGTAGTTGCCTACGGCTAGGAGAAGATCCCCGTGTAGGGGGTGCCTTGCGAGGCGATGGTTTACGCTTCTTTTTGGCTGCCAATGTGGGACACATCGCCGGGTCGACGTGTCGATGGCAGCTCAGGCATGTATTCTTCTCTTTGCATGTTTTGGCAACTCCCACCACGGCTTCCCAAAATGATAGTAGTGGTAACCCTTCCAGTCGTAGTGCAGAATCGAGAGCAACGATCTCAGATTCAGTAGATGAATGTGAAGCAACCGCTTGTTTCTTACATACAGCGTTGACTGGAAAGAACGTACTGGGTCCAACTAGCGCAGCAAAAAACACCGGTAGTGGATTTGGATGATGTAATGCAATCAGCGAACGAGGCGTCAGTAAAGAGCATGATGGATAACTTGTCTGACGACTCGCCTATCCATCCGTGTAAGCAATGTGTACGCGTCTTTTTGATGTAGCATATCAACCGATGTAGACGTTTGTCACATGTAGTATTCCATTTTGTAATTTCTCTGGCCAACATACATACCGGATGTAGAAGATCGAAACGACAGCAACGTGCCAAGTACAGGATCTTCATTAGTACACTTGCCGCGTCCTGGCCGAGGATGCCCTCGTCTGAATAGTCGGACTCAGTGAAGGAGGTGTCCTCGATGCCAGGGGTCTCTGCGTCGGGTAGGTCATGGTATGTGGCGGGCATGGTATTGGTAGATGTCGTGTCGACCGATTTTGCTGGACTGGATGATCGTGGCCGTGCGTTGCGCACACTGGTAGGTCTGGCGACCGACCCGGAGGAGGATGGCGATTTGGATCGCGAAGCCCTCGGCGAGTCGGATCGTTTCCGACGTGACCCTGTTCCCTGGGCGCGCTTGGAGGCGCATTCCAGGTATCGCTCAATGCACTGATCTGTAAAACCAAGCATATCATGTCGAATACCACGAACGTGTTTGGCCGTAATGTAATCTTTTTCATTGTGTGCAGGTAGCATAGGGCGTATTGTGGACATTCTTTTGTCGAAGATGCTCTGCGGTACATCATATGCTTGTTGTCCACAACCCAAATATTGTGAGTATGGAGTAGGTGGATCCAAATCGATACCGCTTTTGCGAATATAATCCCAGCCAGTCTGTAGATTATGAGCTGGGCCGGCCAATTTAAAATCGTCCACATATACTGAAAGTATCAGTCCCAGTTTGTTGTGTCTCCATACGCATTCCCATCCTGAAATAGGCTCGGAACCGACGCTTTCCAAGCATGTACGGCATTTTCGCTCCCAAAAGACACCTGCGAGAGGGTGTCCGTATAGTGCCAATCGCAATCGGCACACTGGGTTCTTGTGTTTTGACCATGATGTCGGTTGTCGCCATTTAGGTATAGTAATCCAAGTATCAACTGGATCAATTCGTCCGTCGCCGTATAATAATGCTTGCGTGTAGGCTCCAGGTGCGTCACTTTGCTCTCCCGCGCATTGCGGCAATAACGCAGTAGCATCGCAAAGTTTGGAAGCCTCTATATGCGAAGCACTGGAAGCGGCGTCGGCGGATATGGCGGCCAAACCAGTTTCATCTTTGCCTGTATTGCCCTGAACCACCACTCTGCCTTTGAATTTACGTAGATCAGGAGGAAGTTCCTCATGTTTGACTGAAGATAGCTCCAAGATACTGAAGTGAACTTTTGTTCCATTGCGGATAGCTTGTGACTCAATATCAGCTTTTTCTGCAACATTCTCCAACATCCATGTTTGTTTCTTTTCCAATCTCTCGTATTCTTTTCGTAGGGCTTCTTGTGCACGTGGTTCTGCGGCAACTTCTTTCTTACTCAGGTTTCTGGTAACTAGTGCTGGGCGCGACCATGCTGAATCTGGTATTTTATCTCTGTGTGCCGGCGTGTAGTTGGTCTCACGTGGCATGGTTGGTATTACTACCGACTGGGTGAACTTGCGTATAAGCGGGTTCAAAGTCCCAAAGTCGGTTCCCTCATTATCCATAAATACCAAAGCACGTTCTTCTCCATCATGCTGTTGTGGTAGTTGACGGTAGTATAGTACCGTAGTAATGTCACGTGGCCCACCAGGTAATTTGGCATACAGAATTTCTTTGTTTGTCACGCCTTTGACGTTTTCGTCGCGGATGGCGTCGCCATTGTCAGTGTCGTATGTAATCCGTCGTTCCACAGTATTCCAGGTGGGTCCGCCGGATGTAGTAGCACGGAAATTGCTGACCTGTTTATCCTGTCTTGTCCACACTCTTAGTGCGCCGCGATCACGAATTTCACGAGCTCGTTTAACGTCGTTGGCGTAATCGATCTCTTTCTTTTGCTGTCCACGAGAAAGTGTTTTCCAATGCTCGGGGAGAACGTGATCAGGACGTGTGGTAGTCTGCACACGTGTCTCGCGTCCACGAACCACCATCTTGCCGTCTGGCGTTATTTTTGGAAGTTCATAGAACTGAATCGTGCCTGTCCACGGCTCACTCAACTCCCTGTGGTCGTTGGCGCTAACACCATCCCAAACGTCTCGGAAGTTACTTTCTCCCTCAATAGTAGAAGTCGTTTTGAAATCTCGTGTCACATCGAGTTGATCAACAGGTACAGGTATGTTCATAACGTCGTCCGTCGGGATGAATAGTTTCTTTCTTGGAGTACGGATATGTCTGATGACGCAATATCCACGCTGTTCCCAGTAGTCTGGCTCCGGCGCTGGTGCAGCAACTTCAGAGGCCGATGTCTGGATATCAACAGCGTTGTCCTCTGTTGTCATCATAGATGGGTCATCCCATTCTTTAGGGTAGGAAAGTGGAGGATCAGGCATTGGCTTGTCGCCCAAGGGTCGAGAGGTGGATGCCTTCACCTCGTCGTGTGCCTCAGGGTTGTGATGTCGTAGAGTACCATCTTTCACTGGGTAGGTGAACTTGCCATCAGGAATGATGATGTCTTTGACTCTGTGCACATGACACAGTTCACCATCAGGATTCTTGGCGTATGTAGCCGTGTCCAAGACAAGGTAGTCACCTGACCATCGTCCACCAGAGTGTAAGTGGTATCCCATGAATAACCCTTCCCGAGTATTTTCTTTAAACTTTGCAGTCTCGTTGTTAATCTCGGGGTTGAGGCATTTCCAAAAGATCCGAGCACCGAATGGTATACAGTGCCCAGGAAAGCTTTCGCCAAATCGTATTTCATGAGCTGTCTTTTCTGCATGTTCTTCGCTGAGGGCAGCCACGCCCGTGGATGTATGCACAAAATTGCGTCCAAAGCAAAAGGCTTGCATGGCCTCTTTCCACCATTCGTGTCCCAGACCAGACATATGTAACACAGCTCTGGTACCGAGAATGACAATTTTGACAACGCGCTCAATCAATCCATTCGTTTGCGGACGATGTGGCGTACTCGTGTCATGTCTCCATCCCAGTTGGCGGCAAGCTTTCTGAAGCTCTCCAGAGTTGTCTGTATAGATATGCTTCACCTCATCGTTCGCGGCGATGAACTGTTGAAAGGATGCCTTTGTGGTAGCTGCGTCTTTGCGTAGCGCTGGGTAGGCCATGAAGATGCCGGCATATCTGTCGAGGACAACAAGTGCAGATTTATCGCCACGTTTGTCCGCGGCATCGTCTTTGGCCAGTACGATATGGTCGGCAGTTAGAGCCTCACCGAACTTCTTCGGGACGAAAGCCTCGTAGGCGTTATCCTCGTCGGTGGGGTCTGCCGGTGGATGTGGTTTGCGCTGTCGTCTACACGGGGCATTCTGTGCCATCGTACGAGAACAGATCTCACAGTCAGGGTGTTTTGGGCTGCGAGTCATGTAATGCATCGGGTCGATCGGTTTCTTTTGTCTGTTGGGTAGAACTCGATCGTTGTCGTGATGCGTTCGTGTATGTGTCTCTGTCGGTATGTCGTTATCTGCTTGGGCTATATCTAACCCCCCGCATTGTGGAGGAGAACACTGCGTCTGAGACGTAGGCGAGTCGGTGGTTGTGTCCACGTTGGGCTCGTCTGTGCTTGTGTCGGGAGGTTATTCGACCATGGTGGTCCGTGCTCCTCCTCCCTCTCCGACATGGTCTCTTGGGGCAGGTCCCTATGTGGGGCCGTAGCTCTTCTGCAGTGGTAGATTGCTCTGTAGTTTTGCAGCACCAGCAAGTGTCGTTACAGCGGGCGGATGAACGCTTTCGCTGACGACGGCGGGGTGCTGACGAAGTGCATAAACGTGGTGGTGGTATCCGTGTTAAGTCGTCGAGTCGTAACTCTGGCACTCGATTGTTGACTGGAATATTATACCATTGGCCCCCCGGGTCCTGAAGCATGTAGCCCAGCTCAGGATCCCAAAGCTGTCGAAAGCCATCAACCTCAATCAATTTTCCAACTGATAGTAACGATGGGCAGTCTGGTAAAGCAAGGGCTGAACTATGCAGTCCAACCTCGGGTAGCCGTATGTCGTAGTGCTCGTTGACGGTGCGATCACCATTTGCAGTTTCCAGAATATGCTCTTCGCGAATAGATATGCGATCCGACTCGGTCTGCGTAAGTTCGTGTTTTCCCTGGATATGATGAGCAGAACCACTGTCGAGAACCCAAGACCTTGTCAATGCTGCGGTCGAACGTGGAGGGTCGACTGGCTTTGTCGTTGTTGTCGTCTGGGCAGTCTTTGATGACTGCTTGCAGTGTCGTCATACTTTCGGATCGCAGTTGGTGTGGCCACCGACTCTTTGTTGTGTCGGTAGTCATATAGTTCGTCGTACCATAGTTGTGCCTCTTTTTGACAGTCTCGTAAGGCATCTGCACTTTCATCCCACCATCGTTGTGGCAATGGATCTGGTACTTTGACGATGTCACCCTCGTTCGGCAGCTCTTTCCATCTGTCCAGTCTGGCTCTGCCAGATATGGTATGGAAGTAGTAGTCCACGTTGCGCACGTCGAAGCGTATCCGACGACGTGTCTTGGTAGATGTCGCTGTGGCCTTAGTGTTGGCCATGAGGGTCTTGTCACGGATGACGTAACTGCGGTCTGAACGGCGTGAACGTCTAAAGTTGGCAGGAGAACGCGCTCTGGTGTTGGGGGAACCACGGGACGATCCGCGGCTCGAATACCGTTTGCCACGTCCTTTGTCACTACCATATGATCTGTCACGGCCGCGTGGACTGCCGCGTCCGCCGCCACGATTGTCTCGTCCTCGGGAGGTAGATCTCGAAGATCTGTCGCAACGGCTTCTCGACTGGCTGCGAGACTCTTGGGACCTCCTAGATGTCGAACGAGATCGGTCGTATTGGCGTCGGTTGTCACGTCCCTGTCGTGAATCGCTTGCGTAGCGAAACCCCCCGCGTTGTGAAGACCGTTGGCTTCCTGATCCGCGGGATGGTGATCGGCCACGGCTATCCTGGCTGGAAGTCCGTGGTCGACTCGGGCTTCGTTCAGGAGTCTTTGCACCAGGTGCAAGGTGAGCGTATTTGCATTTGTCGCCTTTTGTGCACTTGTTCTGTGCGGGATCTTTGCACTGTGCGACGCGTGGGAAGTTACACTTATCACCTCTGGTACATGTGTTGCGCTTGGCAAAATCGAAGCAGAATGGTTTCGATGCTGGCTTCTTGTGATTCGCAGGAGTGGACATACTACGGCGGGGGTTGCCACCAGCCGTTGATGTTCTGGAAGATTTGTTGTTCTTCCAGTCCCTGGAATATGTATGTAAAGCCTTGCACCGTTCTCCGTTGCGACAATTGCCTTTCTTCCATGCAGCGCACACGTTGACCTGAGATCGTGCCTCATGTTCGTACCGTAGCTTGTTTTGATGCTTCTCCAATTGTTTAATCTCCAGTATGCCCAGGACACGCTGTCGAAGCCAACCGTAGGTACGATTTGGGTCGCTCATCTTCATGCGCTGGTACTCGTACATGTCTTGTTTCATCCATGCATGTCTACGAATCTGTGTACGAAATAGCGATTCCAATATCTTTGGATCGGGTACTTCTCGGCATTCCAAGAGTAAGGCGTCCCAATCGGTAATGAAACGCTGCAAATCTTCATCTCTCATCCTCCGTTCTTTCAGGCGCTCGAAATCGCGCAGGTCGTCGTCAACGCCTGTCACTTTGTAGGACTGCAGGATATGCCCGTAGATTTGGCGTCCTTTGAGCATGCGTCCTGCTTTGTGCTCTCTAGTCTCGATGAGCCTGATTTGGTAGCGTAAGTCTGAGGATAAGATGTCGCTCAGAGCGGTTGCGAGTTTGCAACCGACGCTCTCAAAGTCTCCACTGTCTTGTCAATCCTCGAATGTACATTCGGGCTGTTCTGCCACGCATAGGGAGGCGTATGCTTTGGATGGTCGCCCTGAGGCGGCTCCGAAGTTCTTCCGCACTCTTTGCTGCCACTCCAGCAGCTGCGTGATCTTAGGCAAGACAGGTACTCGGACGGTGTCTGACTCCTTGATAGGGGTCGTTGTATGGACCGACACCGCAGACACTGGTTGTGAGGGTATCGGTGCACCGTCAGTGGTTGGTTCTGTGCGCACAGGAGACACATGACGTGTCTGTGCAGAAGCTGCCGCGGAGGCTGCTCCTGGTGACGTACGTCGTTGTTGTCCTGCGGAAGCTTGTGGTGCTTCTGCGGACGCTGCCGTCGGCCTGTGCGGGTCGGCTGTAGGTCGAAGGTGGATGTTGGTGTCGTTGGTGTGGTCGATCAGCTGATTCGTCCAGCTCGTCATGTCTTCTTGTATTTGACCCACCTTTTGGCGTGTATACTCATCAGTATCCCGAGAGCGTTGTGAATACCGATCAAGTCGATGCTCGTATGCTCGGAGACGGGCGCTTTGTGCCTCCATCTCGCTTTCCAGACGTGCGAGGTAACTCTCTACACGGACCTTCTCAGTATCTCGTTCATGAATAACCTGGGAGAGCTCCAACTGCGTGTGGCCCGCCGCCTTCTCAACCTCCTGCAACCTGTCAGTGAGGCGGGCGAGATCGTAAACCGTGGGAGGAGATTCCAGCTGATCAGTCTGGGCTCGTCCGACACGCAACTCTGCCAGGGCGTCCTGTACACCAGGAAAACGCTGCTCTATGTCAGAGATCCGGTTAGCGAGTGGCTGCACGACAGCGTTGGTCGCATCAAGCCTTTGAGTGATGACTCTCTCAGTACGCTGTAACATGTCGATCAGGTTCGACGAGTTGGCGTGTGCTTCGGCACGAAGCGTCGCCGTAGTGTGGTCTAGATAAGATCGAAGATCATTGATCTGAGACTGAACGTCGCCAAGGTCTGTGGCCTCGGTTGGAATTGGTCGGTTGCGGAGCTGGTCGTGGATCTCATCATGTAAAATCCTGACTGCGGAAGCGCCTGTGTCGCGTACGATCACAAGCTGTTGCTCCATCTGCGCGAGATAGTTGCGCAGGTTCTCGACCATCGCCGTTCGTTCACCTGAGTGTGACACTTCACGATCAACCTGGTACTGCAGTTCTCCTATGATGCGTCGATCTTCGGCGATCCTGGAATCGATGATCCCTAAGGCGCCGTCAAGATCGCGGCGTATGGCTGCAGTATCATTGGCGTTCGTCTGAACGCTCTGTAGTAGTCCAGAGTATTGGCTGGACACGAAGGTTTCAACCTGGTCTCTGAGCTCAGCTATGTCACCTGCGGCGGACGTCTCCGCCAGCTGGTCGTCTGAGATGGAGAGGTGGGGAGCGTCAGCTTCCCTATGTCCCCTGTCGCGGGGAGCGCATGGCCTCTGAGAGGCAGTGCGCGGGCTCGACCTGCTTTCGCCGCATGGGCCTGGGGCTCCACGGCGGTTGCGCGCGGACGAGCTGCGACTCGGACCATGTGTGTGGTGTCTCATCCGATGATACCTTGGGGTACCGCGTCTGCGGCTGTGCCGACACTGGTCTACTGAGCTCCTCGAAGGTAGCTACGTGCTCCGCCACAGGGACGGTCGCAGGGCTGGGTGTCCCAGCGCCTGAGGTCCATCGGCGGTTAGCGCGAAAGCGCCCTGGAGTATCGAGACCAATAAGGCTTTCGCCTGACGCGGTTGGGATTGCTCCCGACGGGGAAGGGGAGGGAGGATCGAAGGTCGGCGTGTGAAACTCCTTCCTTCCTGTTCCTACTCCTTCTCCTGTCCCCCCGCGGGCGGCGCTGCGGCGAAGTTCAGCAGCTAGTCGCGCCTCGGGTCCTTCGGAGCTGGGGGGGGGGGGGGGTATCAGGAACACCAACACAGTCCGCACTAATGCTCTCCAACTCGTCACCGAGCCGTCGGGCCGTGGGAGAGCTCGGACGCGAAGGGCCGATGGAACCCTTGCGGCGCATGCGCCGAAGTGGCTCCATCAGGCTCGCATGCGAGGTCACCGCGGGCGAGTCGGTGAGGGTGAGCTTTAAAGGGCTGATAACCTGTGTATGGGGTTGAAGTACAAGGGCACAGAACCCCTGATCCGTTGGTAGAGAGAAGGAGGGATAGATGGATATCTTTCCCTCCCGCACGATCAAGGTCTGATCGATCTATCTCAATACCTGAGCCCAAACGGCCAGGCGCAGGAGAGGTAAGGATAAGGAGTAAATATGAGGGTATTACACGGGTTCCATTCACACCTCCCTCCTCGGGTTCTCGGTGTCGAGCTCCCGGCAGAGCCGACGCCTGAGCTCCCGTAGCTCCTCGACCCAGGTGCTTCGGAGCTCTTCCCACAGATCCTTGACCCAATGGTCTGGGAACTCCGAGGGGTCCCTCTCGAAGGCCGCCTCCAAGAACCCTGGCGACCGCCGACGCTCCGCCCCGTGTGCGACCCCTACGATGGACTCGAACATCTGGATCTCGCACCGGGCCCTCTTGAACCAGGTCGCCATGTGGGTGGCGGGCCGCTGGCGGGGCTCCAGCTTGTCGTCCACAGGGAGCCTGTAGCCGTCGAAGTCCTCGTCACGCGCGGGGACGCAGTCGTCCACTGCCAGGTCGCGTGGACCCGCCCCGAAGGCGAGCGCCGCGTAGCCGTGCGCCACACGGTTGGTAACCAGGCAGGGAAACCCGATCGTCTTGAGCGTGCTCTTGGAGTGCGCACACATGCGCTTGAGGGAGTCGAACAAGTCCTTCAGCGTGATCCCCTCGCAGGCCTCAACCACGAAGGTGTTGCATCCCCTGGCTATGTAAAGATCCAGTTCCTCGTCCCGACCGATCCCCGCCCGGGTGCCCCGGGCCTTCTTGTCGCCCTCGGTGGCCCGCGCCTGCCGCTCGGCGGCGAGGACGTGGCGTTCGGTGAGGCGGTTCTGGCGATCCAGGCGCTCGATGATCTGGGCTTCGGCCTCGGCTGCAAGCCCGCCCAGGGCGCCCGCCGCCCCGGCGTCGTCTGGACCCCCGGCTCGCTCCCCACCCAGGCCACCCCCGTGGGGCGTCTGGCCAGCGAGGTGCCCAAGGACCGAAACTCCGTCGAGGAGCGGGTTGGTCCCACGAGCGGGCCCCCCGCGTCCATCGCGTGCCAGTAGGTCCCGATCGCCCAGCAAGCCCCGGCGTGGGCCCGTGGGTTGGACGGGGGGCATGGCCCCGAAGAGCTCGCGCCGGGGCCCCTGCCTCGGGCTGGGATCCCGCCCCCGCGCCGAGCGGCTCCGCGACCCCTCGCGTGAGAGGCTGCCCTGCAGGGGAACCTTGTCGGCGGCCGCAGCACGCTCCCGCGCGCGCGCTTCCAGCTGCGCATCCTCCAAATCCGCGAGGGCGCGCTCCAGATCGGGCCCCAGTGGGCCCGCCGCTGCCACCTGTGCGACTCTCCGCCGCAGCTGCCGTTCCGCCTGATCAAGCGGAACCCCGAGCATGTCCGCGGTCATACCTAATGCGCTGAGGGCCGCCGCTTGGCCCCCCCGCCCCTTGAGATCCTCGGCTCGCAAGGTATCCATAAATATTTCGAGGGGGTCGGGCTCCTCAGCATCCTCGCTCACGCCGGCGGCGGCCGCTGCCAGGCGCGACGGAGCCGCCACGGGGGCTGGGCGGGGCAAGCCCTCCATCCCGGGCGCAGGTTGCGCCCCCTGCGCGCAGCCCCGCCGATGGTGGCCGAGTGTGCGCACCGGGTCGTGCTGCAGCTGCTGGCGCTCCATGCTCGTCAGGTAGCGCCGCCTCCAGCCGCTCGCGCTTTCCACGCCCGCACCGCCCCACTGCTCCTGGCGTAACATCGCCAGCAGATCCTGCGGGATGTGGTGGGCGATGACACGCAACCCCACTTCCCGCGCGCCTTGGGGGACCTCGTACAGCAGCCGATTGATCCAATCTATCGGGTAGCGCCCGTCCTCCAGTGGAGGGGGGTGCCGTACGACCTCGCTGGCTGGGACCTCCACCCTGACGCCCTCGAGGCTAGTCCCGATGATAAGTCGTGCGTCCCCGCCAGCGCCCCGTACGTCGAGCCCCTCGCATTCTCCCAATAGAATATACCAAGGACTCGCCGGGGGCGCGCCATACGCCTCCTCGGCTCCCCGAGGGTCGCCCAGGAGTATCGGGCAGACCATCGCGAGTAAGGGCTCCTGAAGCCACCCGTGATGGGCGATCCGATCGCCCGGGGCTCCGCGGTCGGCAGACCGTGAGCGTCCGCAGGCCCTTGCTTCCGCGGAGCGCGAACGACGCGGCTGCGGCCCAGAGGCTAGGGCCTGCACCCCAGAGGGCTCAACATCGACGGATGGGGCCACTGCTGGCGGTAGCGGTGCAGCGGGCGGGGGGTAGACCGGCCCGGGCGCTACGCCAACCCCATCGGCGGCATGCGCGGTCCAATCGCGCGCCCTGGCGGGGCTTGGAGCCCGCGCTCGCATGCGACGGCGCAGACCCCCGAGGATCCCCGGTTGGACCGTCGCTTCGACGCGCACGGTGCGACCCTCGTCCCGTCGGAGATGTTCCCCGCACATCGGGCCCCCCCCACAGCTACCCTTCGCCATGCGGAGGCAAGTGGGGAGGCTGCATTTGCGGCCGATCAGGGTAGACCGGTACTTCTGCGCATGGTGGGCGCAGAGGTGCACCTGTGCATTGAGACAATGCCCCGGCCGGGGGACGTCCGACACCTCTGCATCCTCCTGTAGCAGAACAGTCGCCTCCTGCATTCCTCGGTCGCCGCACCCCTCCGGCTGGAGGGGGCGTGCGCCACCTGCGAGCTGCGCCCCCACTTGTGCGGCTTGGCAGGGGCGCTCCTCCGCCTCCACCCCGCTCTCCGAATCGATGTCCAGGCGGCGGTAGCCCGTGGCGTCGGCGATGTAGCGGGGCTCCGGCCGGCCCCGGCACAGCCATCCAAGTACCGACCAGGGTGAGCAGAGCAGCCACTTGACGACCCCGAATACCTTCCGGAGTCCCACGCCGACTGCCCGGCAGGCTGTGGCCTTACCGTGCTCAGCCAGGTCCACGATCTGTGTGTGGTCAATGGCCGCGTACTGGTCGACGTGCATGGGGTGCGCCACTGGACAGGAGGCGCGCTCGACGGCACGGCATAGATGCACGTTTCCTGTCTCCTCGAGGTTCAGCCGCCACTTACGACTGGTGCACCCCAGAACCTGCCCGATCTTGACGTTGAGTGTGGCGGCCCAGCCGGTACCGGTCCGCGAAGTTGCAGCTGATGCGGGCCACCTGCCCGTGCTTGCGCAGAAGCACGTGGTTGCATGCCCGATTGGTTCCTCGGCCGCGGACCCCCTTTGTGTAGAACTCCGTTTCCGCCGCGCCGCCCAAGCCCGGCCCGCGCCAGCGCGCCAGCAAGGGAGTCGGAGGGGGTGGGGGGAGGTGGGCGCCGGGCCCATCGCCTCCGCGTCGCTGGCAGCACCGGGCAATCTGGCACCACGCCCAGCGGAGCCCCCCGGCTGCCCACAGCATAGGCTGGGCTGCGGTGTTGACGATGAAGGCCAGGGCACCCAACACGAACGTGAAGATGCCTAGGGCGAAGCAAAGGACCGCGGTCTCCCACCAGTACCCGAGCATCTTAACGCCCAGTCGGTCGATGGCGGATCCAATCCATCCGCCGCTCGTGCGGATCGTGCCAGTGTGGTCGGGGGAACTCACCCACGCACCGTAGCCCACGAACTCGAAGACCCAGGCTGCGAATCCCCAACCGGGACCTGGCCCCGCCTCCGGGGGCGGGGTAGGTGGCGGCGGTGGCGGTGGGGGCACGCTCCGGCCAGCCCACCAATGGGGCAGGTGCGGGACCCAACCACTCCACCCCCAATGCCCGTCCAGCCCGCGCGGCTGGTCAGGCTCGCCATCGCCCGTCCGGTTTCCCGGGGCGGACGGCTGCCCAGGCGCGCCCGTGGGCTCGTCGTTCCCTCCGTATGCCGGCGTAGCCGGGCTGCCCGTGGGCTCGCCCTTGCCTACGCGCCCGATGCCCGCGGGTGTGGTCGTTGTAGTCGACCCTGTCCGCGGCGGCGCGGGGGCGCCCGGCGCCCCCGGGGGCTTGGCCTGCGGCCCTCGCCCCTTTCCCCCTGCGGGCGCGGGCTTGGCGGGCGGTCCTCGCCCCTTGCCTTGCCCCCCACCGCCTGTCGGCGGCGCTGTCGGCCCGGGAAGGGCTGACGGCGTCGGCGCTGGGACCTCATTTCCCCCGCGCCCGAACGGCAGCCAGCCAAGTGCCCCTTGGGCCGTGAAAGCACCGCCCATAACCAAGATCATCAGGTGCGCTCCCAGGAAGCCCACAGCCATGGCACCACAGACGCGCTACCTAGTCCGCGGACTAGTACGGCTGTGGTTGCGGCCGCCCCGCGGCCCCCCGGAACGCCCGCGCGTCGGCCAGAGCCGAACGCTACGGACCCAAAATGGCTACCTGAGCCCACACCCCCTCCCACTTAACCTGCAGTCTACAACCAATCAGACTATGCAAAATCCACGCCCCGCACCATAGCCATTACCACCATCACCGCCATCAGCATAAACATCACCATCACCATGATAATCGTTTCGGTTCCTCGTTCTTGTCTCATCCGCAGGAGGTGCGGCACGCGGCGGGGTGCAGCAACACTCGCCGCACTGCACTGCGAGCTCCATGGTGGTGCTGCACACCATTGTGGTCGGCTCCCCGCTTGCTCCCACGTGCACATGTATTGTTTGTTGACCCCCGCGCGGCCATACGTCACCATCCCCGTCCACCTGGTCGTCTTGCTTGGAACCGACATAGTCCCTTCGGGGCTCCTGGTGTCCATCGTACAGTGGCGGCACCGGCGCCTGGCAATCGTGGCCTCGGCCGAATCATCCGTTTAGTGTCCTTACGATGTATCCGTTTGGACACGAGTTCAACTTGGGTGTTGCGACTGGGTGGAGAATGCACCTCTGCCGCGGCAGCGTCGCACGAATATCTCATTGCCTTTTTCTACTGTAAGGTGGTGTTCAATTTCAAGTTCCTGGTCGCAGCGGCTCATAGTCGCGGCGCTCGCGGCCCCTCACAAGCCGAGGATTCAGCTGGAAGCGGCTACTGGCGGCGGCTCCCACTTGCGACAGCTCCCTCTGGCATCTGCTACTGGCAGCTCCCAGTCGAGGCGGCTTCTAGCTTCTGCAAGCGGTAATCAGTCGCGGCACCCGCTGGCGGCGGCTCCTACGCAAGCAGTTCCAACTGGCCTTCCACTGGCGGGGGCTCCTGCACAGACGCTCCTAAGCACGCGTCTCTTCGATGGAGGGCCCCAGTCCCAGAAGTTCCTCCTACCCAGGCCGTTTTGCTACGCAGGGGGGTCAGGCTGGCGGCGGCTCCACGCAGACGGCTCCCACTGGCCCTCCCAT
>CAUYUJ010008380.1:196918-204418 GCA_963575745.1 Prorocentrum cordatum
GGGAGGAGGGGGAGGAACGGGGGAGGAGAAGGAGGAGGGAGGGACGCGGGGCGCTGCTGGTTCAAAACGTGGACCCAACTCAAAACAGGATGGCTGGGAACAAAAATCAAAGCAAACGTTGCTCTCCGCCTTCTGACTACCTACCAGACCACCCCAACATAACCCGAAGACCTAAATTTCGGGTTCGGGGGGGTACGCTGTTCACGCGTGTGTGTTTTTGCAATGTTCCCCGGCGCCCCGCCCACTGGGAATCGAGGGCTTGGGGCCTTCGGGTTGGGTTGGGGTGGTAGGTTTGGTGGTGACCTTCGACCTCCAGTGACTGTGGCCCTCGCAAGGCGCACAACTCAAGATGAAAAGCCGGTATGGGGAATCGGAACTGCCGGGGATATCGCAATAGACACAACATACAAGACACCGGATATCTAAGACGAAGCCAGGACGAGGATTAATCAATTCAGGTGAGGATAAATCGAGAATATCTGCGATGATGCGGCTCTGGAGGATTTATCGGGCGCCGCGGCCTCCGGAACGCTCTGAGAGCGTTTCGGAACGCTCTGGAACGGATTTCCCCTCGTCCCAGCCACGTCCGAGTATCTGTGTAAGGGTCAGGAGAGCCCGGCAAGCAGACCCTCCAGACGCGGAGAGGCAATCAGGAGCGGCTGCTTCCAGGCTGCCTCTTGGGCTGCCTTCTTGTCTTGGCACATCACCGTCCAGGAGGTCTCTAGAGCCCCTCCAGAAGGGAAAAATGACTTCCGAACACATCGACATCGATCCTTCTCCTCCTCGAGGTAACTACGCTCCTCGGGATGTTCTGCTTGTGGCTGTTCCTGCCGCCCCCTCCCTCCCTGCGAAGACGATCGCAGGCGAAAACGGCCGGCCGCGGCGAAGACGACCGCTGGCGAAGACGACTGCTGGCGAAGAGGACCTCAGCGAGGACAGCCGCGGCGAGGACCGCCGCGACAAGGACGGCCTTGGCGAGGACGGCGGCGGCGAGGACGGCCGCGACGAAAACGACCGCGCGAGGACGACCGCTGGAGAAAAGAACCTAGCTGCCCCAATACACAACACGCAACCCGTAGCGTGTTGACACGGAGCTCAACACGTAAATTGGAAAGGCGCGATACGTCCATGAAAGCATGGGCCAACACGTTGAGCCAACAAGCAGCGTGTGAACACGGACGTTTTGAACACTGTACGTGTTGCGTTTCAGAACGAGCGGATCAGGGCAGCTACCCCGGGGCGAAGGCGGCCGCGGCGAAGACGGCCGCAGGAGAAGAGGACCTGCCCCGGCTCGAGGCCCCCTGCGGGTGACCCAACCCGGCGATGCGGTCCTCGCTGCCCTGATCGGCCGACAGGGTCCTCCTGCTGCTCCTGCGCGCGCCAACGCCGCTGTCGTCCAGGTCGCGCACCTGAGGGGGCGCCCATCAGAGACGTGTGGAGCCCACGGGTCTCCCACCGCCCTCGGCCTCCGGGCCCGACCACGGGCTCGGGAGGGGCCCGGCCAGGACCGGCGGGGTGCAGGAGTGGACTGGCGCCCGCCGAGCACCATGGCCATGGTCTCCTCGTCCTCGTCCTCAGGGGAACGGCCGAGGACAAGGAGGAGGAGGAGGAGGAGGAGGAGGAAGGAGGAGGAGGAAGGAGGAGGAAGGAGGAGGAGGAGGAGGAGGAGGAGGAGCGCCCAAACAGTCAGGCAGAGACATCAACTTTCGCAGGTCCGCGCGGATGGTCTGGGTCGGCGCTGGACCTCTCCGTCCTTCCCTGGCGCGCCCAGCGCGCCAGGGGGCGCGCGGGACGCGCCGGCAGCGCTCCAGCGTCGACCCATGATGGGCTTGTTTTCCATCACCACCACCACATAAGTTGGAGGGGGGAAGGAGGTGGATGCTGAGGAGGAGGAAGAAAAAGAGGGGAAGGAGGACCCCCGCCCCTCCAACTGATGGTGGTGGTGGAAAACAGGCCCATCAGCCTAAGAAATCCGCGCGGGCCTCCGAAGATCGCACAGCTCTCTGGGAGTACCGAGGGTTCGTGTCGTGTCCACCCCGGCCGCGAGGATCGCTCAACATCGACCGAAACGTGTGGAGAGGGAGGAGCAGGGAAGGTGGGAGCGAGGGAGAGAGGGAGGAGGGGAGACACGGCCGTCTCACCCTTGACGGGTGACACGACACGTGTGGATCGACATGGACGGGCCGTTTCCGAAACGTCAGATCGTTCAACAGCGACCGATTCTGGGTCGCCTGCGGCGTTCAACGTTGGGCGCTGGCGGCGGGGTCGCCACCGGTCGACACGACGCGAACCCACCGAGAGTGGCTTAGCAGGTTATCTCGTCCAACCCCCTTGTTTCCCTCGGGGAGGGGTGCACCACTGCTACTTACTTGTGGGCACCCCCTCCCCTGCTCGACTGACCGTCGACCAGGAACAGGCCGGGCACCCGCCCACTGTCCTGTCGAAACAATGAACAGCGCACGTGGCGACAAAATCTAGATCATGAGCGGGCTCCCCGCAGGCAGTTTGCATTGTCTCTTGAGACGGGTGGCTGGGGTAGGATCTTATTTGTCCACTGTGCGCTGGCCCACCGTCCTTATGGAAACAGTTCAAAGTGATAGTGGGCGCACACACCAGACACCATGTTGACCACCCCGCCGCCCGCAATCTTGCTGTGTTTTTTTGACGGGGATGGTAGGGGTGTCGACATATTGCCCGATGTGTGCTGAGTCACGTGCGCTGGCGCAGCTGGCGCATCCTGCGGGCGTCGCGCACCTGGCGCGGCTGGAGCATGAGGGCATCAAGACGGCCCAAGAGGGCTCCTGTAAGGTCGAAGATGGCTCCAAAAACGCCCAACGAATGGCCCCAGGGGGGAAATTGGAACTGGTGGCCTTGGAGGCTTTTTCCCCCTATTTGCCCCCAAGACCCTCACCATGCCTTCAAAAAGCCCGCAAGAAGCTCCCAAGATGCAGCAGGAGGCCCCTCAAAGGCCTCCAAGGGGACCCCGAGAGACATCCCAAGAGAGCCCAAGAGGCATCCAAAAGGCCTCTGGTCCATACCCAGGCACGGTGGCGAGATAGGCCGAATACCACGACACACACACACACACACACATACATACACACACATATACAGATACGCATACACATACACATACATATACATATACATATGCGTTTACAAATACATAACCAAATGCATAAACCTATTCATAAACGTGTACATAGACATATACGTACACAAATACATATGCATATGCATATGCATATACATATACATGCACCTATACGCATACGCATACACATACATATACATATACCTACACGTATACAGTTACATATGCACATCCGTAGAGAGAGATACATTTACCCATTCGTACACCTACACATATACATTTACATCTACATATACATGTACATCTACGTATACATATACATAGACATCGCCATATGCCTAAGCACATACATATACAAAACCATAAACATGCATATACACATAAACATATAGACTATACACATGCAAATGCATATGTCTGACCATATACATATGCATACATACGTACAAACATGCATGCATACAAACATGCATGCATGCATGCATACATGTATACTTCGATATACACATGCGCACATGTGTCTACAAACGTTGTCACTACATACACACACATATATATATGTGTGTATGTGTGAAAATAGATGTACAATTCTACACGCGTGTGTGTTCATGATTCGTGATTGTGAGTATGTGTGTTTGCACTTGCGTGTATGTCTGTGCTTGTGTTCGTTGTTGTGTGTTTGTGTTTGTGTGCTGCGTGTGTGTGTTAGTAGTTGTGTGTGTGTTTGCGTTTGTGTGTGAGTGTGCTTGTGTTTGTGTGTGTGCTTGTGTTTGTGCTCGTGTTCGTGTTACCGCCCGAGTCATGCAAGATCGCCCCAAGACTGGACAAACAAACGTCAAGACGGCCCAAGAGCGCCCCAATGCAGCCCAACAGGCCCCAAAGGGGCCCAAAGAAACCTCCAGACGGCCCAAGATGGCCCCCAAACAATGCCAACCACACTCCAAATCGGGGCCCAGGCGTTGAGGGAAGCCGCGAAGGGCAGCACAATGGTTTCAAGAAGCCCCCAGAGGCCCCCAAAACACGTCGAGGAGGCCCCCAGAGGCCCCCAACAAGCCCCAGGAAGCCTTTCTTTGGGGGGGCCCACGAATCCCGCCAAGGAAAAGCCTCCACAAAACATCAGGACGGGTCCGCGCAAATGAGCAGGAGAAAGAGGAAGAAAGGGATACAGAGGATATGAAAAATAAAGACGGCGCGACAACGGAGGCAAGAACATATGATACGCTCCCTCTCTCTTCGTTCCCTCTCCCTGTCTCTCTCGCGCTTTCTGTCTTCCGTTATGCCTGTGCGAAAGTAAAGACAAATGTCTATGTCACGAAGCACCACTGCAATCTTATATATACATATATATATATATATATATATGTACACGTATATGTATATATACACACATATATATATATATATGCATTTACTTACATATACATTTGCCCATACACATACGTATATACATAGATTCACATATATACATGTACAGTTACATCTACACAGACGCTTACGTATACATATTCACATAAATGATCATGCACGATTCTATACAACGTACGCCTACATATATAGGCATGACCATAAACAAATACATACATCGCCATATACATATGAATATGTAAATACATTGGCATGTGCAGATAAATATGCATATACATATACACACACATACATTTACACAGACATGTACGCATACATATATATGTATGTACAGTACTGTACATATGTATACAATTACATCGGCCTACGCATGTACACATACCTGTATGACGATATAAATATATACATATACCCATACCCATAATATGAAAATGAGTCCGCGTATATATGTATACACATACATATATGTATACAAATACATATACGTATATATGCATATGCACATACATCGACATATACATATACATATACACGGTCATCATATACATAAATTTACACTTACACATATGCATAGACATAGGCATGTACGTTTGCTTACACACATATAAGTACGTACACATAATATACATGAACATATAAGTATACACTTCATATATATATATATATATATACACATGCATTCAAACTAAATATAACTACACACGTATGTACTAGAACCACTCTATACAACATATAAACTGAAGGCACGCGCGGGCTTCGCGAGCGCTTAGGCTCTAGCCCAGCCCATGGCGCTTAGACGCCACGGAAGTTGGGGTTCGCGGGCGACCCGCTGTGGGAGAAGGGTTGCAACCGTCTTGGGCCAGTTATGGAATATCGCAGGGCTCCCTTGGACTTGATTTAGTGCTGTTTGGGCGCTATCTTGGGAAGGGGCAGGTGTCTTTGGCCCCAATGGCGCCATCCAAGGTTGCCAGATCGTTCTCGACACCCAAGTCTTGGCTTACGGCTTCGTCGGGGAGATCGCTGAACAGCCTAGGGGGAAATGTCGAGGCCGTAGTTTGCGGGTCTTTGGATGTCGTCGCATTTTCTTGGCCTGCCTGGCCGAGCACGCGTGGGAGGGGCGAGGAATGACGGAGGACGGGACAAAAACTTCTTTGAAATAGAATGCACGCGCTGCCACGCCAGCTGGCGGAGCACGTGCAGAAGGAACGAAGAATGCCAGAGGAAGCGCAGGGCAAAGTGCCTTGATACATAATGCACGCGCTGTCACGCCGGGTGGCGAGCATTTGCAGGAAGATCGAGAAAAGACGGAGGAGGGAGGGAACGCAGCCTTGATATTGAGTGCATGCGCTGTCACGCCCGCTGGCGCAGCACGAACAGAAACCCCTCCTGGTCGCACCGGCAGGGCCCTTCGGCATTCTTTGAGCCCCCTGGACGGACGCATTCTGGAGATGCGGTTTTGGACATCTTTGGGTGCCATTTTGAAACCCTCTTGGGGGCTTGCATGGTCATCTTGAGAGTCTCGTGGGGCCGTGTTGGGGCCAATTTGGGGGACCCTTGGGCTGTCTGTCTTCGGGCCCTCTTAGGGTCGTTTTGGGCCCATCTTGTGCCGTCTTGGAGCCGTCTTGGGCGGTCGGAAACCAGAAAGAGCGACAAGACACACATTCTTCGAACACCTCAAGCACATCAATGTGTTTGGCATCATCAGAACCTCTTTGGAGCGCGCTGGGGGCTCTCCTGGGGTGTCCTGGGGACCTCTTGAGTCGTGCTGAGGCCATCTTGATCGTTCTTGGTGCCCTCTTGGGCCGTCTTCGGATCATCTGGGTTCCTCTTAGGCGGTCTTGGGGGTATCTCAGGCTGTCTTGGAGGCCTCTTGGTGAGCCTTTTCTTATTCGGCGTTTCGGCATTGGGCGGAAGGTGGGGAGGGGCGTAGTCCTAGTTCTGGACCTTTGCTTAATGCGATTGTTTGCAGAAGTGCGGCCTAGGGGGGAGACTCCACCTGCTCGAAACAGGCGCCAAAAACAGCCAAGATCTACTCCATGGGGGGGAAGGGGATGGGTGCGAGGGCTCGTGCCAATCGGCAAAACAGCGAAAAAGAAAACGATCGCATGGGCCGTCTGTAGGCCTCTTGGAGGCCCCAAGGACGGAGTATCCAGAAAAGAGGAGGGAGATGGTAGCGAGGTGCCGGGCCCCCGAGTGAGGATCGAGTTCAGAATTAGTTTTGCCTTCGGGGGCTCTCGTCGTCGCCGCGGATGGACGCATCTCGAAGCGACGTTTTTGTCCGAGGAGGTGCAGGACGAGAGCGGGGAGGGAGATGAGGAGGCGGACGCATCAATAGCAATTGGAGCAGCAGTTGGGCCGTCTTACAGGCGTCTTTTCGGCATCTCGGGAATCCCTGTAGGCCGTCTTGTGCTCACACCACCGTCCGCACTTCGGATCCTTGGTATTCGGAACTCGTTACGTGATGAAACATAAGAACAGGGCGAACACCTGTGCACTTTGCGTCTCCAGGCCGTTTCGGGTGTCCTCTTGGGGCCTCTTTGGGCCACGTCACGCCCTCTCGGCCCGTACTGGAACCCAGTTGGGGCGTCTTGGAAGTATTTGGCTGTATTGGTGCCTTGCTGGGGCCCTGTTAGAAGGTTCTTGGGGCCCTCTTGGGCCTCTCTTGAAGCCATTTGGGACCGTCTGCGCCTTCTTGGCGCCGTCTTGGAGCGCCCTTGGGCTAGCGTGGGACTCTCTTGGGCTGTCCAGGAGCCCTCTTTGGGAGCCGCTTGGGCCGTCTTGGATCAATTTCTGGGGCCTCGTGGGCTGTCTTGGCCCGCCGAACGCATGAAAAGGACAGAATATGGAACACACTTAAAACACATGAGGCACATTTGATGGTTCGCCTCCCGAGGGCCTCGTGGGACTACTTCGGGGGGCCTCTTGTCCGTTGTGAGGCCCTCGTGGGCTGTCTTGAACCCATGTTGAGCCATTTTGTAACTTTCTAACGCGCACAGCACAATAACCCAAGATTGGAACGCATTGGCCGCAAGACTTTTGCA
>CAUYUJ010008380.1:209418-231918 GCA_963575745.1 Prorocentrum cordatum
CTCCGACTGTTTTCCCTTCCTGGTATGACGGTGCTCGTGAAATTCTCGATGTAGTACGTTGGGCTCCCTGCGCGAGGGCCACCTGGTTGCCCCTGTTCCGCGCGCATCCTGTCTCCTCCAATCCCGCATCTAGCGACAGGCTC
This sequence comes from Prorocentrum cordatum, assembly GCA_963575745.1. Taxonomy (NCBI): domain Eukaryota; class Dinophyceae; order Prorocentrales; family Prorocentraceae; genus Prorocentrum; species Prorocentrum cordatum. Next base: position 209,562 of record CAUYUJ010008380.1, read on the forward strand.
TCCCACGCACATGGACTACGAAGGTGCTCCACATTGGCTCCGGTGGTTGATTGTCCAACACCGTCGACTCAGCCACTGATGGCTAAATCGATCCTCTCGTCTCCCAGCCCAATCGGCATAGAAACGCACCCGTCGCGCCCCGCGCCCGCTCTGGCCAACCGCGCTCCACGCCCACATGCACTGACAAGTATTCTCGTTCACGCACGGTCACCTGGCAAGGGGCCCCCTCGATTGTGCATGCGCGCGCTTCGAAGCCCATCTCTCACAATGAGCGTGCTAGTCATGATTCTCTGCTCGGTCAGGTGTTCCAGTCCTGGCTCGGTGACATCGCTGCCACCCGCCGCTAGCTGATGCTTCTTGACGCTGTTGAACGCGTTCGCGGCATCGCGGCGCCTCGCCTCGCGATGCGCGACGCGCGAGCTGCCCGCAATCGAAGGGAGCTGCATTGCGCCGGCATGGCGCCCTCTCGACGTCTGTGCGCAATACTCCCCCATGCATCCAGTTGGGAAAAGTGGACTCGCGGGTAAGTGCTTTTTGTTTTTAGACAACAAAAGAACGATCTGCACAACCAAATAATAACATCATCGGTTTTTCACCTTCCACCCCCATCTGTCCGCTATTCTTCGGTAGTCGGAGCATGCTGGCCAGGTGCCATACAAGTGGTGCTCGTCCATCTCTACGTCTGGCTGTTACCAGGAGATGCAGTACCTCCTCGCGGTAGGGCGCTTTCCACTCGGGTCGGCCATCCGCTCCGAATCCAGCTCGTCGTTCTGGTTGGAATAACAACTCCAGACCCAACATGACTCTGAATGTGTCGTCTGGTGCGCTCCAGTCTGGCCATGATCTCCATGATGGTAGTGGCTTGGCTGCTCTTCTCAGCTGTTTGATGTCATCCAGTACGTCCGTCTTCAACAGGTGTAGATAAACCTGGTCATTATGCAGGATCTGTCTCGGGATAGTCCGCCAACGCATGCTGATGCGTGGCTCCAACGCGCGCAGACGTGCGATCGAAGGGTCGTCGCCACAACCCCACTGTTCGAAAGGGCAGTTTGGACAACCTACTGATGGTAGCCTTAGCTCCGCCATGGGTACCAGGTTGACGTAATGTTCCAACCCGCTCCAGCGATGTAGTTCTCGAGGTTGCCACCTTGTGATATACTCTGCCTCTCGGTCCCCTGCAAGTGCCTGCAGTGAGCGTTGGCAACGCGTGCGCCTCGTGAAACCGACGGCGACGCCATGCATCTGCAAGTGCCTCAATACGCTGTTCGCGTGTTGCCGCTATCACCTCTCGCTTGTGTTTGTTTGCAGACGACTCAATTCTCGGGCGCGAAAGATACCCGTACCCCTACCTAGACAGGGTGGCAAGGGTCCGGGGGGGCGGTTCGTCGCAGCTGACGGCGGCTGCACAAGTGTAGAAACGACATCCGATCGAGCATCGCAGACCGCTGTCTTCTCGGGGCGCACGTTAGCACCGATCGCGCGTGCGTTCGAATCGGCGGAGTGCCCAACCCTGCGCTGGTTGTTGTCGATGTAGACCAGCTACTGCGGAGGCGCGCCCCCAGACACACATCCGGGCGTTGAGGAGTCAACGCGCACTCGGGGGCGCATGCGAACAACTCTGGCGCGAACGTCATTGCGCGACAACCGCCCTATCGCGAATTGCTCGACGCAAAAACATCGCGAATCTGTGCCCTGGGCGAGGTCGCCAGAGGCCGCCCCCCTTGGACGGCCGTCTGCGGATCACCCCAGCTAGGTACGGTTGCCCCATGAAAACCAAAAAACATACCCGTACCTAGTCGGGGTGCCGCAGCTCCACCCCAGCTAGGTCCGGGTATGTTTCGGTGGTTTCAGGCAGGTCCCCGTACCTAGCCGAGGTGGCGGCAGGCCCAAAATGCTCTCGAGCACATATCATGCCCTCCAGAGCCGCCCCCGACGTGGCCGCTGCGGCCCCCTGGGGGGCGCGCCATTGCAACGTCGTTCCTCGGGGCAGGCCCAGACGCAGTGGTTGCCAGGGTAACGAGAAAATGCAACTCCTCATCGATTGGGACAGGCGCCACCACATATGGGCGGCTTTGAGCCGCGCGCGCACCGCGATGCCCCGAGACGTCCCTAACAAAAACCAGCGCTTGTCGCTGCAATCAGACACCCAACCATCGAGCGCGCCGTTGCGTCTTGACGCGCGGATGCTGCACTGGCGCGCGCGCGGGGCATGCTGACCGGGCACAATGGCAAACGCCCAGTCCCCTGGACGGCCCATCTCACCTTGGCTGGCCCCGGGTACGGGTATCCTTCGGACCAATGATCAATCTCACCACTTCGAATGATAGCTCATCTGGGAATTATTGTTATCGTAATTCGGCCTCTTGCTACTTGTGATCGTCTGCTCTTGACTTTCTTGATTCCCAAGAGGTGGGTCTTTCAGCATGTCGGCCGCCACGTCCCGTCCCCAACAATTTGGCACAGTCCAATGTCGACTCCCGCCCCCCCGACTCCCAATGCCGAAAAACTGGTAGATGATACTGTGGGTCACTCCCGATAGCTTGCAGCAGATCAGTTCTCTTGTCTCCATTCAAAATGACAAACGTTGCAAGTTTCTGCATTTGCCTTGGGGAGGTGTGAGGGCTGACTCCATTCAAGCGTATGCCATACATATACACAAACAGGAAGATGATATGCTGGCTGCTGGCTGCGTAGGTGCTGCAACTTTCTGCGCTTCACGTTTGCTACATGACATGTGTCAGCATTCGAAATCATGCTGTGGCACTGCGATGAAATCGATACGCTGTTGCATTCCTGCTCGCACTCCATAGTAGGTCGGTCCCGCTCGGGAAAATTGGCGATCGCCATATTGTGTGCACGCAGTGCTGGTCGCAGCTGCAGATAGGCGGGCCTTCTCTGTCTGGTTCTTCTTCTCTTGCTACTGGTCGCGTTGTTTGATGCTGTCCCACAGTGCTGTTGAGATCCATTCCTACGAGTGGTCCACATCGCGTGGGGAGTTCATTCAACCTGCTCTGAATCCATTCCGTCAGTCGTGTAAGGGTGTCTCGCTGTCTTGCCACCGCACCTCTGCCCGAGCCTCCGGTGCGAAAATAACGACAAAGGAATGCCATGTCCTGTCGACACCTGCGGTAGCGTAGACAAAGCGCAAGTCCCTGCAGTGCACCTGTTCCATGTTCAACTTTGGTGACAGACTCACTTTGGTACTTCTTCTTGTCCAGGCCAATGGCAACTCCGCATGCCTTCTTGGTTTCGTTTCCATGTCCCGCGTGCCAATACAAATACTCTTTACTGTGCAGGTGCTCAATTGGCTTGGGCCACGCTGCTGAGAACTGTGTACCCTGCAACATCACGCAATCCGTCTTGGGAAACTCCGCTGATATATCCTGCAGCCGGCATGGTGCTACTAGCGTCATTAGCTTGAAAGGGACAACGTGCAGCAGGCGCCAGCCGCCGCTGCTCCTTCTCATCACCACGTAGGGTAAAAACGGGGGGGAGTTGGGTGCGTTGGCGTCCTCAGCCGCCTGCTGCCTCCAGAACCAGGGTGGCTACTCCTCCCCATGTATATACGAACGTGTATACTTACGTCCATCCCTCCATCCATCCATAAGTACATACAAACATGCATGCATGCATGCAGACAGAAAGACAGACAGACAAGCAGGCAGACTGACGCACACCCATACATACACACATGCATACATGCATGCGTGCATGCATACATACATGCATACATACATGTGTTACAAACATGCATGCGTACATATATACATGTATGCGTGCATCCATACATCCTTGCATACACGCATGTACGCCTACAGCTATACACTTGTACCTACATACGTACATACATACGTACGTACATACATACATACATACATGTATGCATGCATGCATGCATGCATACGTACATCGGAGGTGAGGGGGTGAGATCGAAGTGGAACGGAGAGCCCCCCTACCGGGAAATCGGTTTCGGTTTCGTGTTCGTGCGTGCCGTGCGTGCGGGCGAGGCGAAGCTGCGTGGGCGGGCGAGAAATGTCCCGCCTCTGGCTGAGGCGCGGCCAGACCAAAAGTCTCCCTTCCGGCAACCAGTGCCGCGCGGTGTCCCGCTGGTGTCCCGCCGGTGTCCCGTCGGTGTCCCGATGATGATGATGATGATGATGATGATGACGATGTTGATGATGATGGTATTGCTGATGATGATGATGATGGTGTCGCGATGATGATGATGATGTTGATGATGCTGATGTTGATGATGATGGTGCCCCGATGATGACGACGATGATGTTGATGATCCTGATGATGTTGATGATGAGATGATGAAATGGTGGTGATGAAGATGATAATGATGGTGTCCCGATGGTGATGATGATGAGGTTGATGATGATGTTCCTGATGATGATGGTGATGATGATGGTGCCCTGGTGATGATGTTGGTGATGATGACGATCATGGTGTCCGATGATGATGTTGGTCAACATGATGACGATGATGGTGTCCCGATGATGATGATGCTGATGAGGGTGATGATGAGGTGATGATAATGATTTTGATGGTGGTGGCCCGATGGTGATGATGATGCTGTGGATGATGATGATGGTGTCCCGATGGTGATGATGATGAGGTTGACGATGATGTTCCTGATGATGATGGTGATTATGATGGTGTCCCGATGATGATGATGATGCTGATGATGTTGATGATGGCGACGATGATGGTGTCCCGATGATGATGATGTTGATGATGATGATGACGATGATGGTGTTCGATGATGATGATGATGACGATGATGATGTTGATGATGAGGATGATGATGAGGTGATGATGGTGATGATGTTGATGATGGTGGCCCGATGATGACGATGATGATGATGATGGTGGTGACGATGATGGTGTCCCGATGATGGTGATGATGTTGATGATGATGTTACTGGTGATGATGATGATGGTGTCCCGATGATGATGATGTTGACGATGTGCTTCATGATGATGACGATGATGAGATGATGATGATGGTGGTGCTCCGATGATGATGGTGATGCTGGTGTGCCGATGATGACGATGTTGATGATGATGATGATGTTGACGATGATGGTGTCTCGATGATGATGATGGTGATGATGTTGATGATGATGAGGTGATGATGATGTTGGTTTCCCGATGATGATGATGATGCTGATGACGTTGATGACGATGATGTCGATGATGATGACGTCGATTGTGAGATCGATTGTGATATCGATAGTGATATCGATAGTGAGACCGAATGTGATATAGATTGTGAGATCGATAGTGGGATCGATAGTGATATCGATTGTGAGATCGATGGTCATATCGATTGTGAGATCGATCGAATGAGATAGGTCGAGTGATATCGACTGTGAGATCGATCGAGTGAGAGCGATCGAGCGAGACCGATAGTGAGATCGATAGTAAGATCGATAGTGAGACCGATCGAGTGAGACGTTGGCTCCTCCCCCCCCCCGGAACCTCCTTATCACACGAAGGGTGGTCGTACAGGTACATATACACATACACCTACGCATACACATACATGTACGTGCATACACATACTTACACGCATTTATATATATATATGTATATATATATATATATATATATGTATATGTACATACATACATACGTGCATGCGTGCATGCATACATACATACATGCACGTGCACCCATATACAGAGAGACACACACACACGTGCAAACACAATTCCAACCATCTACACATGTACAGATGGAATATGCGTGTTTGAGAAAAGAGGCAAACTAATGCCAAACACATGGTGTGACAAGATGTGACATCTCGGGGGCATCCGTGAGAAACTTTTAGGACTAAGATGGCTTCCACGATGGCGCGAAACGGCCTACGATGGCCTACAGCGGGCCTCCAAGGGGCCGAAGATGGCCCAAAGATCGCTCCAAGTTGCCTCGGAGCCTCCCAATAAAGCCACCCGAGAGGCTGGAATTATTCGAAACGATGGTTGCCTTCGCGGCTTTTCGCGTCCGATGGGCGTCCGAGGCCTCAAGATGGCTCCAAGATCGCCCAAGAGAGCCCCGAGAAGGGCCCGGAAAGGCTCCAATACGGCCCCAGGGGTGCCGAATAGCACCCCCAGAGGGCTCCAGGAGACCAGTTGTCAGTCACCGATGGTGTGGGCTAATCAACACAGCCGGCCTTGTTGGTTCATGTCCTCCAGGATGGCCCCAAAAGAGCCCCCGATGCTACTAAGAGGGGCCCAACAAAGCCCAGAAGTCCTCGACAAGGACTCCAACAGCGCCAAAAGATAGCCCAGAGAAGCATTTGAGAGAGGCTGGCCCCAAGCTTCTGTCGGACGGCTGCCCCCTCTTTTCCACTACATGGTCCTACGCTTTACTGTTCAAGGCAACCCGACTGAGGATCGGTTCTAGATGGGCCAGCACTCGCCATCGCTCAGACGTCCATTGCCCGTGCATATGGCGGTGTCGTGCGCTTAGTTAATTGTTCGAAACATGATCCAAGATGCTCCTCGCTGGTTCTCGTTGTGCACACGTCCGAGCGATATCAAGAGCAAGGACACTCGAAACGTCAACAATTTAGGCTCAGTCGTTGATCGGCTCTCGAATCCTGTGTCTGCGACATCAGCGACCACTTGTAGCTCCGCCGGACGCCCGTCACGTCGTCCGTCACGCAGAAGCTCTGCTCCAGGAAGACTGGCACGCCCTTGCAGTCGCCCTGCTCCGACCTCCCCACCTGCTGCTGCTGCGCCTAGATGGCGGCATCCGAACCATACCCCCACCTTATGTTGCTCCCCTGGTACTCGAGGACCACATCCCAGAAATAATTTCGAGCACCCCGAAAGGTATCGAAACAATCTGCCCGACACGCTGGCTAAGAGCCGAACGAGTATCGCCTCCCAGGGCCCGACACGTGGAAACCGTCCAGTTTCGATACTTTCTTGGTGCACGAACCTCTCTCTCCGGTGATCACACCCCCTCCCCGCGGTCGACTCTCCTGCATCGATGGGATGCGGAGTCAGGGCTCGAAGCTCGTCGCTCGCTCGATGACCTCCGAGCCCCTGCCCCCCGCCGCCCATCGACTTGCCTGAGCCGTGGACCGGCGAGGGCCGCGCTCGGACTTCGCCACCGAGCACCTGCTCCATGCGCTGCACCAGCTGGCGGCGCCGCTCCTTCACCATGACGTTGACCCTCGTGGCGCGCAGCCGGCGCCCGGCCCGCAGGCCCGGGCTCAGCGTCTGGTCGTCCGCGCTCATGACGTCGACGCTCATGGCGTCGGCGCTCAGGTCGCTGGCGATCGTTTTGCGTGCAGTTCCGGCGATCATCAGAAACAGGAAACGCCAGATGCACGAACCGTCCACGGTCCGCGCAGATGTCTTTCTGCGCTGGGCTCCCCTCCCTGGCGCACGGAGCGCACAAGGGGCAGCGCCGGTGGCGCCGCCAGGGGAGTCCAGCGCAGATCCAAGAAATCCGCGAGGACCGTCGAACATTTGTACATGTATGCTGATGCAGTCTGCCACTGTTCGGCGAGAGCCTGGTTCAGCCAGGAGGGGGGGGGGGAGGTGGCAGCCGATAGCCTAACCTTTTCGCTCCGGGCAGCCCCGCGCGTGACCGCGCGCGCCACTGCTGCGTAACCCCCGTCGGGCCTGCGCAGCCGACGAGGTCGGGCCACACGGGGAGGACGGCGTGGGGGAGAGGGGCGAGCGGGCCCGAGAGAGCCCGAGGGGAAAAAACACAAGGACACAATTATTCGCCGATTCCCATATATATATATATATATATATATATATATATATATATATATATATGCGCGAAAATAAGGGAAGTGGGGGGGAAGACAGAAACACAGAAAACATGGGAAAATATGGGGAACGGCTTGTCGCCGGGGCCCTGGAAAAAGAGCCTCCGGACATGCGACTACACGAACAGGAGTGGCCCTGGCTGGGCAGGAGGGGTCTTTGGCGCGCGGCGTTCGGGGGCCGCGGGGGAGCCAAGCTCAGACGTGCAAGCCCGAACTGGCTGGCATCCCCACAGTGTGAGCCCGCACCAGAGATTACTCTGGCGAAAGGTCGCTCTTACGCGGGGCCGACATTTGAACTGTTCGGCGATGGCCCAGGATACCCGGTGGCGGGGGGAATGGGAGGTGCCAGCCGATAACCGAACCTCCTCGTTTTGGGCAGCCCCGCGTGTGCCTGCGCGCACCGGTGCTGCGCACTCTTCATCGGGCCCGCGCAAGCGACAAGGCCAGGCTATCCCAGGGGGGAGGGGGGGGGGCGGGCGGGCCCGAGAACCCGGCTGATCGCCGGACTGACCCTTCAACAAAAAACAGCTTCCTGGTCGAGGCGCGGCTCAGCCTCATCTCCGGCGCGTCCGCCTGCCGCTCCAGCCAGGGGTGCGCCAGGGCTAGCTCGGCGCTCGGGCGTTCGGTCTCCTCCCGGCGCAGCAGCGCGGCGACGAAGTCCGCGCAGGGCTGGGGAGCGTTGGGGGAAGTCCGCACCTCGGTTGTCCTTCGGCTACAAGCAAGGAGGAGGATGAGGAGGAGGAGGAGGAGGACGAGGACGAGGACGAGGAGGAGGAAGAAGGGCCGGAGGAGAAGGAGGAAGAGGAGGACAAGGACAAGGACAGGGCGAACGGGGGGACGCGCAGAGTACATTGCCAGCCAAGAGCTTTGGAGGAGGGGCTCCAGCAGGATCGAAGACCCTCGGAGGCTAAGGGTGACCTTCGGCATGCGGTTTGCCAGTCGTCGCATGCGATGCGACAGTAGCGGCCTGCGTGTTCCGGTTTGGCACCCTCGCGCCGCCCGAAAGCCGCGCAACAGAGGTCGCTCTGGCGGAAGGTCACCCTCACGCGTAGCCGAATCCTGCAGTTGCCGGAGGCGTTGAAAGGCAGCATGCCCTCGTACAGCCCGTACATCACGACCCCCAGCGACCAGACGTCTGCCTTCTGGCTGTAGTCCCCGCCGAACACCTCGTGGGGGAGGGACACGAGGGGACCGACTGCGCCTGTCCCTGCTCCCCTGGGGCGCGTTCTGACCAGGACTCTGGACCCCCGCTGAGTCTCATCTGGGCCAGCTTGTCGTGCCAAATTGACTCCTGATGGTCCTGAAGCTGGAAAAGAGCCTCCAGCGGTCAAGAATGCTAACACAAATCCTCGAACTTCCTGCCATGTGCGTTTCTCCTACGAGCCTCGGGCGCCCAGTGGGTCTTGGTGCCGATTGGCGCGGTCAGGCGTTCCCCAGCGTGGCTCAGGCACGTCGCGGTGCCGAAGTCGCAGAGGACCGCACGGCAGTCACGGTCCGCCAGGTTCGCCCTGTCGAGGAGGTAGTTGTCGGCCTTCAGGGCAAAGAAGTGGGAGGAGCGAGGGAGCGGGCCTCCTCCTCCTCCTCTTCCTACTCCTCCTCCTCTGCTCTGCCTCCTCCTCCTCCTTCTCATCCTCCCCCTCGTCCTCCTGCGCCATCCTCATCCTCCTCCTTCTCCCCCTCCTCCTCCTCTTCCTCCTCCTGCCCCTCCCCGTCCTCCTCCCCTCCTCATCCTTCTCCTCCTCCTCCCGGAGGGAGAAAGGAGGACATGAAGGGACGATGGTGGGACCATTTGTGCTCGTTCTTTGCCACTGGCTCGCGGTCGTCCGTGTTCCGTCCGATGCTGTTGTTCCATTGACTTGTGTCATTGTCCTCCCCGTCGGTAGTAATTGCAGTTACGTGTAATGTCTGGTGTGCTTGTGTTTAGCGTGATGCCCGGTGCACTGATGATTGAGAGTTGGGCGTTGCGTAAGACGTGTGCGCGTCGTGCGTGGAGTGTCCTGGCGCGTTGCACGGTACCCCACGTAAACGAAGAAAAGAAGCGGGTCTTACGCGAGATGACACAGCGACTTTACGCCGCGGCCTACGCGGACCGCCAGCGCGGCACGCTTCAGTGGAGACGAGGGCGCTTACGCGCGACCTTACGCGGGCAGCTTACGCGCCAATGTCGGCGCAAACGACCCCGTTTTCTGGCGTCGCTCCCATTCATTTCTCTCAGGATAGGGGGAAGACCGAGGAGGACGGATGGGAAGGGGCGACGAGGAACATAGGAGCAGGAGACAGAGGATTAGGATAACGGGTGCCGAAAAGTAGTGAAAAGGAGTGTAGAAGAGTAGAGGGCTCGAGCAAAGCAGTGTGTTTCGTTTTCGTTTTGTTGTAAGTTTCCTTCGTTCTGTCTTCGCTCTGCCTTTGCTGCGAAACTGTGCTGCGAAACGAAGTCAAAACGAAACTGGTCCACGATATCGCCAAGGCACCATGTAGCTCGAGCCCCGGAAGCAGAGGAGGGCAGCAACGAGGAATCACACGTCGAAGGAGGGGGAGAGGCAGCAACGGTCGGGATGAGCGGTCGTGATGAGGACGAAGAGGAGGCAGAATGAAGCGTAAGTTGGATTGATTCAGGAGACAACGATGAGCGACGAAGAGCGAGGAGGAGCACCAGGAGGAGCGGGGCGGAGAGAATGAGGAAGAGGAAAAGGGGGCGAGGAAGACGAGGACGAGGAGGGGCCAAGGAAGAATAAGAGCGCAGGGGGAGGAGAGCCGGGAGGACAAGGAGAACGGAGGATGGGAGAAAGAGTGGCTAGGAGTGGGGAGGAGGAGGGATAAACATGATGGGGTAATGATAGGAGGACAGCGACAAGCCGCATGAGGTGGAGTACAGAGACGCATGATAAGGATGGGGGTACAAGAGGAAGAATGAGGTGAGGGAGGAGGTAAGAGGGGTGAGGATATGGTGATGACATTACAGCATGAGGAGGATGAGCAGTGAGGAGGGGGAGTGATGAAAATGATGAGAGGAGGAAACACGAGATGAAGGAGAAAGAAGAAAAAGAGGAGGAAGAGGAGGAGGAAGGGGGAAGCAGTGAGGAGGAGTGAGGAGACAGGACAGGACTAGCTCTGAGGGCGGGACTGGTGAGAGGGTGGAGGGAGGAGGGACAGCAGGAGGAGGAAGGAGGTAGGGGGGAGGCGTGGAGGAGGAAGGAGTAGGAGGGACGGGAAGTGCGGGTGCGCCAGCGCGAGCGCGGCAGAGAGGACGTGCCGTCTCAGATGCTAAAGGAGAGCCCCAACATGCCAGAGATCTCTGAAGAACACCCAAAATAGACTAAACATGGCTCAAGAGGCGCCCAAGGCGTGCCAGGACGGCTCCAAGAGAACCCCAAAAAAAGCTTCACGAGGCAAGATAGGTGTTTCACGACCTGCGCTCTCGCCACTTCGGGCTTCTGAAAGTCCATGACGGCCCGAGTGGTCCCCCAGACCAGCCCAAGACAGCCCAAGAGTTCCCTCAGAGAGCCAAGAAGCGGCCTAAGAACGCCGAAGACAGCCAAAGGCCCCAAAGAAAGCCGAAAAGTCTTTCAGGGGGAGCTCCAAGAGAGGTCCAAAGCTGCCCCACAGAGGGGAGGGAACTATCAGCCGTGAGCCTTGCTCCACAAGACAGCCCCCGAGGAGACCCCAGAGGGCCCCCAGTCCTGAAAACTTCCAGGAGGCCGACCCCAAGGCCTCCAAGAGGCCCCCAAGAAGCCCCGCAGCAGACGGGGAGAAAGAGAGGGCGAAATCAGCAACAACTACACGTGAGCAACACGACCGGGAAACAGCAAACCACACATGCAAAATCGTAAGCCGCACGGGTCCTCTTCTGGGGGTCAGCTGAATGGCGTAAAGCCTCTTGAGCCACATCGCCCGATGCCAAGGAGCAACGGAGCAAGGGAGGAGTGGGAAGGATGAAGAGGGACAACAATAGGCCTTCACGTCCCTGTGCATGGTGAGCTTACCGTGCATGTAGTGCACCGCGGCGACCATCTGCCTGCAGAAGACCGCAGCAAGTACATTTCTGGAGGTCCGTGCGGACTTCCTGTCGGCGCGTGACCGCCCTCCCCACCCCGCTGAATGGATGTGGGAAGGGGGTCCATCGCCCACCCAAGAGATCTGCGCGGACCGCCGAAAGCTCATCAGAGTGAGGGGGGCGTACGATCTTATACCATCCCTGGATGCGTGGGTGAACTGGGATTCCGTGGCCCCGATCCTGCTGAATTTTCACTTCTCGAGAATACTAATTGTGGATCCCCTCCCTCCAGTGCCCACTGCGATCTCCAACTGAAGTGCCCCTCCTGGGGCTCGCACCCTGTTGCGACAAGGAAAAAATAATACGTGAGCCTCAGACTGCGCCCCCCTGGCCCCCGAACTACAACAGAAAACAACACCAACGGCACAACAACAACAACAATAACAACAATACTCATTTTACCCGAACGCTCAGTGTTCTCACCAGTGCCAGGGTTTTCATGCGACGCGAGACAATACCCCCACTTCGTGGGGGGGCAGTTCAAGCTCTACCAAATATCCAAACGACTCTTCGCGACCACCCAAACCCAGCTTCCCGCCCTATGACGTTGGGACACTTCACTTCGTGGCGTGCGGACGACCGTGGCTACTACACTGGCGTGGGGTACACACCCACAGAACTTGGTCACTTATTCGGGGCGCGCGTGTGCCCAGCATCCTGCAATTGTGACATACAATACATGACACAGACAGACAGAGAGAGAGACAGAGAGCAGACAGAGAGAGAGACAGAGAGAGCGGAGTTGGTCACATTTTTGGGGCAAGTTCCTGAGATCGTCGTGTTTTTTGTTGGTCTTGCGCGCGCGAATGTCCACTTTACTTTTTTTTGCAAGGGAGTATTGAAATTTGATTATGTTAGAACAAGAAAAAGTAGCTCGCGCGAGCTCATGTAACATAAATGTTGAAAAACCATTGGTTTTGTGGGAGTCGGACAGCGCGCGCGGGATGAAATTTGGACATTTTTTTTTGAAAAACCATTGGGTTTTTGATGTTTTTATGTTGAAATCGTTACGAAACCTAAGGTTCTGGAAGGATTTCGTCTTGCGCGCGCGAATGTCCACTTTACCTTATTTTTTGCAAGGGATTATTGAAATTTGATTATGTTAGAACAAGAAAAAGTAGCTCGCGCGAGCTCATGTAACATAAATGTTGAAAAACCATTGGTTTTGTGGGATTCGGACAGCGCGCGCGGAAGGACATTTTGACAATTTTTTCTTAAAAAACCATTGGGTTTTTGATGTTTTTATGTTAAAATCGTTACGAAACCTAAGGTTTTGGAAGGATTTCGTCTTGCGCGCACGAATGTCCACTTTACCTTATTTTTTGCAAGGGATTCTTGCAATTTGATCAAGTAAGAACAAGAATTTTCATTTTATGGTGTTTTTTGCAAGGGAAAACGGATTACAACAAAACAACCGGATCCGGTGACAATCCACTTTTCTGAAGCTTTCGCTAGAAAATGAAGGAAATGAGGCTGCGGCCTAGGTTTTGGAGGGGGGTCGCGCACCAGGGGCCTCAACAATAATATTTCTTTAGAAGTAATAATATTCAACAACAACAACACCACCACCAACAACAACAACAACAAGCATCATGTTAAGACTGTTCGCTCCGATCTGCTCATGTGACAATCACTACGTATATCCCAAGCCCTCGGTACCCGCCCTCGTCGTCTTCGATCGTACCCACTTGGGGGTGTATATTTCGTTCCTGCCACGTGCATTTGGTGCAGCCCCTCAAACAAGGGAAGAGAAGACGGGTGGAAGGGGGGGGGGGAGAATGGAGCACGAGAGAAATTAGCAGGAGAGGGGGCAAGGAGCAGAAAACAAGTGGTAGAACCAGACGGGCTTATCGGGTGGGCAGACCCATAGCGGGCAGGTCGGGAAGGCAGGCCCAGGCGACCAGGTCGAGCAGGCGGGTTGCTGAAGCGTGGGTCCTGCGCGAATCTCGAGGAAATCTCGGAGGTCCCGCGCGAGAGCTCGATGCTTGAATGAAGTATGAGGAGACATCAGGCGGGAGCCGCTGGTGCTGCAAACCGGGGGGCAACAACACAATTCTGAGACTCTGGACTTCTCCTGATAAAAACAGGGTGCGAGCCCAGGGAGAATCACTTCAATTGAAAATTCAATTGTCACCCGAGGGGGGATCAACAAAAACAATGCTTCAGTAGCGAATCCAACAACCATGTTTTAAAACTGTTCTCTCCTATTTGCTCGCGTGTCACTCAACATGTATCGGAGGTTGGGGGGTGAGATCGAAGTGGAACGGAAAACCCCCCTACCGGGAAATCGATTTCGGTTTCGTGTTCGTGCGTGCCGTGCGGGCGAGGCGAAGCTGCGCGGGCGGGCGAGAGAAAGTCTCCTGTGGCTGAGGCGCGGCCAGAGCAGGCGGCCGGTGCCCCGCGGTGTCCCGCCGGTGTCCCGCTGGTGTCCCGTGTGGCTGAGAGGCGGCCGGGGCAAAAGAACCTTGACCGGGCGGCCGGTGCCGCGCGGTGTCCCGCCGGTGTCCCGCTGGTGTCTCTTCGGTGTCCCGTCGGTGTCCCGATGATGACGTGGATGATTATGATGATGATGATGATGATGATGGTGATGCTGATGATGGTAACGATGATGATGATGATGATGAGGATGATGATGATGACGATGATGATGAGGATGATGGCGATGATGATGATGATGTTGGTGTCGTTGATGATGATGATGATCATGATGATGATGACGTCGACTGTGAGATCGATTGTGATATCGATAACGAGACCAAATGTGAGATCGATTGTGCGATGCTGATGGTGATGATGGCCATGATGGTGATGATGATTGTGATGATGATGACGACGTAGATGATGATATGCTGATGACGCTGATGACGATGATGATGATGATGTTAATGGTGATGTCGATGATGATGATGACGACGTCGATAATGATATCGATTGTGAGATCGGTAGTGAGACCGAATGCGACAGCGAATGAGGTGTTCTCTCAGGTTCTCCTCCACCACGCACCCCTCGGTTCTGGACCTCTCATTTTCCTTCCTCCTCCTCCCCATATCAACTTCCTCATCATTCGAGGGTCTTGGGGGCCATGATCAGCCATGACCATCGGCGTCGTGAGAGATCGATGATCGAGATCGATTGTGAGATCGATCGATGATGAGATCGATTGTGAGATCGATCAATCGGTTGCTCGATCGATCGGTCATCGATCGATTGATCGGTTGCCCGATCAATCGATCGATGACCGAGAGAGATCGATGATGAGATCGATTGTGAGATCGATGGTGAGATTGATCGAATGAGTTCGATTGAATGAGACCGATAGAGAAATCGATACTGAGATCGATAGTGCAAGAGGCGGCGCGGGCTGCGCCAAGCTTTGCCAGCGCTTCAATCTTCTGTGGCCAAATGGCGCCGTTAGCTGCCGTTGCGCAGGTTGGGCTGGTTCCCAGGGGAAGGGTGACGTAAACAACTCGACACCAGCGCCCCCAAGAGCGAGCGGCAACGCAACCATCTCCACTGGCGCTGTCCCAACAACTTGCACCACTGTTGCCCACTGCTGGCCCCCCCCCGAACCTCCTCATCACCCGCCGGGTGGTCGTGCAGGTATCCCAAACCCTCGATGCCCGCCCTCTTCGTCTTCGACCGTGCCCCCTTGGGGTCTGTCTCTCTCTCTCTCTCTCTTTCTCTCTCTCTCTCTCTCTCTCTCTCTCCCTCTCTCTCTATACACATATGACCTGCAACGTGTATTTCGTGAAGTCCCTAATGCAGAGGAAGAAACGACGGATGGAAAGAAGGGACAATGGGGGGGAAGGAGGATGGAGCACGAATGAGAGTAGCAGGAGGCGGGCCAGCAGAAAACACGTGGCAGAACCAGACGGGCAGATCGGGCGGATAGACCTTAACGGGCGGGTCAGGAAGGAGGGCCTCGGCGGCCAGGTCGAGCAGGCGGGTTGCTGAAGCGGGCGTCCTGCATGGATCGCGAGGAAATCACGAGCGATAGCGCGATTCCCACGTAAATCTTGAGGAAACCCAGAGCGAAAGCGCGATTCCTGAGTGTCGAGGGCGCGGCGTTTGAATACATTGCGAGGAAATCCCATGCGAGAGCGCGATTCCTAGATAAGTTGTGAGGAGGTCCCGCGCGAGAGCTCGATGCTTACATGAAGTGTGAGAAAGCATCAGGCGGGAGCCGCTGTTACTGCAAACCGGGGGGCAACACCACAATTCTGAGTCTCCGTACTTTCCTGATAAGAAAACAGGGTGCGAGCCTAGGGAGAAACACTCGAATTGAACAAACCCAATGTGCCCCAGAGGGGAGATCAACAAGAATTAGTTTTCAGAAGTGAGAAGACGACAACAATTACAACAATCATTATGTTTGGACTGTTCGCTCTTATCTGCTCGCGTTCCACTCAACACGTATATCCCGAACCCTCGACACCCGCCCTCTTCGTCTTCGACCGTACCCCTTTGGGGGCATTTATCATTCTTACCTGCAACGTGTATTTCGTGCATCCCCTGAGGCAAGGGAAGAAAAGAAGGATGGAAGGAAGGGGCAATGGGGAGGGAGGAGGATGGAGCACGAGAGAGAGAGAGATAAGCAGGAGAAGGGGTTAGGAGCAGAAAACAAGTGGCAGAACCAGACGGGCAGATCTGGCGGATAGACCCTGACGGGCGGGTCGGGAAGGAGGGCCCAGGCGGCCAGGTCGAGCAGGCGGGTTGCTGAAGCGTGCGTCCTGCATGCATCGCGAAGAAGTCTTGAGCGACAGCTCGATTCCCAAATCAATCGTGAGGAAATCCACAGCGACA
The DNA here is from genome assembly GCA_963575745.1 of Prorocentrum cordatum. Classification (NCBI taxonomy): domain Eukaryota; class Dinophyceae; order Prorocentrales; family Prorocentraceae; genus Prorocentrum; species Prorocentrum cordatum. The sequence goes on from CAUYUJ010008380.1 coordinate 226,220, forward strand.
GCGTGACTCCTGAATGTCGAAAGCGCGGCGTCTGAATACATTTCGAGGAAGACCCGCGCGAGGGCGCGATCCCTGAATACATCGCAAGGAAGTCCCGCGCGAGAGCTCGATGCTTGAATAACATGTGAGGAAATATCAGGCGTGAGCCGTTGTTGCTGGAGTTCGGGGGCAAGGGGCGCAGTTTGAGGAACAAGACTCCACCTGATTAAAAATAGGGTGCGAGCCCCGGGAAGGGAACTTCAATTGAAAAACACATTTGTTACCAGAAGAAGGGATCGACAATAATTATACTTCGGGAGTGGGAGGTTAAACAACCACCACAACACCAACACCAACACCAACACCAACACCACAACCACCACCAACAACAACAATCATTTTAAGACTCGCTCTCATCTGCTCGAGTGCTACTCAACGTGTATTTCCCAAACCCTCGATACACGCCCTCGTCGTCTTCGATCGTGCCCCTCTTGGGAGGGATACCTTTCTCCCCTGCAGGCCGGGCCCCGGCAAGAGGCGGGGCGGCCGCGGACCGTCGGACTGGCCAGCGGCAGCGTTGATCCGCGGCAACCCGACCCCAAGAGGGACGAACAAGGGACCGACGACGACGACTACGACGACGAACGAAAGCGAGAGCGAGAGCGAGAGCGACAGCGGGGCCACGAAGGGCAGGAAAGGGGCCACGAAGGGCGACAGCGGGGCCACGAAGGGCACGCGTATGGGGCGCGAACGAGCGGGGGCCACGACGGGCAGATAACGCAGAGCCACTGAGGGCAACGACGGGGCCACTGAGGGTAGCAACGGTGCCACGTGGGACAGCGAAGGGGCCACGCAGGGCGCGAACGAACGGGGGCCACGAAGGGCATACGTAGATTGGGCCGCAGAGGGCAATGACGGGGCCACTGAAGGCAGCAACGGGGCCACGAAGGGCGACATCGGGGCAACGAAGCGCATGCATATGGGGCCACGGCGGGCGCGAACGAGCGGGGGCCGCGAAGGGCATACATATATGGAGCCACAAGGGGCAGCGAAGGGGCCACGAAGGGCTGCAACGGGGCCACGAAGGGCAGCGAGGGGGACAAGAAGGGCAGCAACGGGGCCACGAAGGCCAGCGAGGGGGCCACGAAGGGCTGCAACGGGGCCACGAAAGGCAGTGAGGGGGCAACGAAGGGCTGCATTGGGGCACGAAGGGTAGCGAGGGGGCCATGAAGCGAGGGGGCCAAGAAGGGCTGCAACAGGTCCACGAAGGGCAGCGAGGGGGCCACGAAGGGCTGCAACGGGCCCACGAAGGGCAGCGAGGGGGCCACCAAGGGCTGCAACGGGCCCACGAAGGGCAGCGAGGGGGCAACGAAGGGCTGCAATGGGGCCACGAAGGGCAGCGAAAGGGCCACGAAGGGCTGCAACGGGTCCACGAAGGGCAACGAGGGGACTGCGAAGGGCTGCAACTGGACCACGAAGGGCAGCGAGATCCCTAGTCTTAAGTGAGCTGTGAGGGAGTCCTAAGCGTGAGCGCGACTCCTGGGTGCCTGAGTGTCGGGAGCGCGGCGCGTGAGCAAATTGCGGGGAATTCCAACGCAAGAGCGCGATTCTTGAATAAATTGCAAGCAAGTCTCCAGCGAGAGCGCGACTCCAGAGCGCCGAGAGAGCGATTCCGCAATACATTATAAGGAAGTCCGAAGCGAGAGCGCGGCTCCTGAGTAAAATGCGAGGACGTCTCAGGCGGAAAACGGGAGTGATCAACAAAAAGTATTCTTCCACAATGAGAACTCAACAACAACAACAACAACAACAACAACAACAACAACAACAACAATCATTTTACCCGAACGCTCAGTGTTCTCCCCAGTGCCAGGGTTTTCATGCGACGCCAGCCAATACCCCCACTTCGTGGGGGGGCAATGCAAGCTCTACCAAACATCCACACGACTCTCGGGAACCACCCACACCCAGCTTCCCGCCCTATGACGTCAGGACACTTCACTTCGTGGCGCGCGGACGATCGTGGATACTACACTGGCGTGGAGTACACACCCGCAGAGGTTAATCACTTGTTTGGGCCCCGCATGTGCCCCGCATCGTGCATTTGTTGCGCATGATATGAGAGCAAGACAGAGAGAGAGAGAGAGCAAGACAGAGAGACAGAGAGAGAGAGAGAGAGAGCAAGACAGAGAGCCAGAGGAGAGCTACGGTGCGATTCGTGTGATTTTATGATGCGCGGTGCTAAAATTCTTAAAAACCCAATGATTTTTGGAGATTTCGGCGTGCGCGCGCGAAGAAAAAACGAATGTGTCCCGCATGGTATTATTTGACAGGGATGATGGCCCTGGCAGGTGCGCAAACGTTGTCGCAGAAGTTCGAAAAAGTTGCTCGCAAAAGCCCGTTTGACAGAATTGTTTAAAAAGTGTTGGTTTTCCTACGAATCCGCAAGAGCGCGCGGAAGAACATTTTGACAATTTTTTCTTAAAAAACCATTGGGTTTTTGATGTTTTTATGTTAAAATCGCTACGAAACCTAAGGTTTTGGAAGGATTTCGTCTTGCGCGCACGAATGTCCACTTTACCTTATTTTTTGCAAGGGATTCTTGCAATTTGATCAAGTAAGAACAAGAATTTTCATTTTATAGTGTTTTTTGCAAGGGAAAACGGAGTACAACAAAACAACCGGATCCGGTAATAATTCACTTTTCTGAAGCTTTCGCTAAAAAATGATGAAAATGTAGCTGCGGCCTAGGTTTTGGAGGGGGGTCGCGCACCAGGGGTCCCAACAATAATTATTCTTTAGAAGTAATAATGTTCAACAACAACAACAACAACAACAACGACAACGACAACGACAGCAACACCAGCACCAGCAGCAGCAGCAGCCACAACCACAACCACAGCCACAACCACAACCACAACCACAACCAGCACAACAACAACACCAACGGCAACGATAACGACAACGGCAACAACAAACAACAACAGCAACAACAACAACACAAACACCAACACCAACACCAACACCAACACCAACACCAACACCAACAACACCACCAACAACACCAACCACAACCACGACCACAACCACAACCACAACCACAGCCATCACCGCAACCACAACCATAACCACAATCATGTTAAGACTGTGCCTTCCAACACGTGTATGCCAAACCCTCGGTACCCGACCTCTTCGTCTTCGATCGTACCCCCTTGGGGTTATATCTTCCTTACCTGTCAAATGTAATTGGCGCAGCCCTGAAACAGGGGAAGAGAGGACGGACGGAAGCGAGAGGGAGAAGGATGGAGCACGGTATTAGCAGGAGGGGGGCCAGGAGCAGAAAACACGTGGCAGAACAAGACGGGCCCATCGGGCGGGTAGACCCTAACGGGCGGGTCGGGAAGGCGGGCCCAAGCGGCCAGGTCGAGGAGGCGTGTTGCTGAAGCGTGAGTACTGCATAAATCGCAAGGGGAGGTCTATCCACAGCGCGATTCCCAAATACATTGTGAGGAAGGCCAGAGCGAGAGCGTGATTCCTGGGTGTCGAGGGCGCGACGTCTGATTGAATTGAGAGAACATCCCACGCGAGAGTGCGATTCCTACATAAATTGTGAGGACGTCCCTGGCGAGAGCGCGACTTTGACATACATTTTGAGGAAGAATCATCAGGGGGAACCGTTGTTGTTGTTCGGGGCCCAACAACGTAGTTTGGTGACGCCTCGCTTTCCCTTGTAAAAAACCGGGTGCGAGCCCAGACGGGAGCACTTTAACCGAACAAAATACAATGGTTACCGGAGGGGGGTCAACAATAATTGTTCTTACGAAATGAGAATCCGACGACAAAAACAACAACAACTGCAGCAGCAGCAACAGCAACAACAACAATATCAAGGACAAGAACAATAACACGCATAGCAACAAGAACACCACCACCACCACCAAGAACAGCAACACCATCAACAACAATAGTCGTTTTAGGACAGTTCGCTCTTACTGACACAAGTGTCTTGCATTCCGTATACCCCAACCCTCGATACCCGCCCACTTCGTCTTCGATTGCACCCTCTTTCGGGGGAATCTCTTCCTTGTCGGCCACTGACTGAAGTGCGAGGAAGTCTCGAGCGAGAACGCGCCGTTCCTGAGTTCGGGGGCCTCTCTGGCCAGCGGCTCTGGGAATACCGATGGATAAATATCGAAAGGGAACCCTTGTCGCCGTATCCGGGCCTCCACCAACTTGCCTGAATTACGAGAACGTCTCGAGCGAGAGCGCCGTTCCTGAGTTCGGGGGCCTTCTTGGCCAGGGGCTCTCGGAGTAAATCGTGAGGAAGTATCGAGCAGGAGCCCTTGTTGTCGTGGCTGGGCCTCCGCCAACTTGATTGAATTGCGAGGAGGTCTCGAGCGAGAGCGCTGTGCCTGAGTTCGGGGGCCTCTCTGGCCAGGGTGTCTCGGGGTAAAATGTGAGGAAGTATCGAGCGGGAGCCGTTGTCGTCGCAGCTGGGCCTCCAAGGGACCACATTCAGGCTCAAGCCAACGCTCGAGCGGGAGCCCCGTTTTCAGAGAAAATGTGGCCGGCGTCGAGGCGAGAGCGCGCGGAACCGTTTCCGGAGATCAACAATTGTTCTTTAGATCGTTAGAAATGAATGCTCAACCACAAACAACAGCAACAGCAGCAGCAGCAACAACAACGGCTCCCGCCTGATAGAAATGTATTGAAGCGCCGCGCCCTCGAAACTCAGAAACCACTCTCGCGCTCTGGGCTTCCTAACGATACTTGGGAATCGCACTATCGCTCGAGACTTCCCTGCGATTCATGCGAACTGACGCTCCAGCGACCCGCCCGCTCGACCCGGCCACCTGGGCCCGCCCGCCCGACCCGCCCGTCAAGGTCCGCTAGCCCAACCCGCCCGTCTGGTTCTGCCGCTTGTTTTCCTGCTCCTACCCCCCTCCGGCTAATCTCTCTCGTCCTTCATCCTTCTCCCTCCCCCTTGTCCCTTCCCTCCTCCATCCCTTCCCCTGTGACCTGTTTTAGGGGCTGCAACTACACGTGGCAGGTGCAGAAGATACACCCCCAGGGGGGGTACGATCGAAGACGAAGAGGGTGGGTATCGAGGGCTTGGGATCTAACTACACACATGTTTACTGACACGAGAGCGAAGAAGGGCGAACAATCCTAGAATAATTGTTGTCGTCGTCCCCCCCGCGACTCACCCGAGACCCACACGCGACCCACCCTGCGACCCACCCCGCGACCCACCCACAACTCACCCTCGAACCACTGGCAGCCCGCCCAGCGCCCGCCCCCATCACTCTTCTCCTCAATTGCGGCGTGCTGCGTAAGTTATGCTGTTGCTTCGTCTCCGAGGCCTACTGACGTGCACCACCTGCGTGCAGTCGAGGTGCCCAGTCTGGTCCAGCAGATGCTCGATCCCCTCTATCAGGTCACCCCCGCGGAACATCTCCATCACCATACAGACGAAACACTTCTCGAAAAAAACATCGAGGACCTTCGCGATGTTCGGATGGTCCATTTTCCGCTGCAAGTCGACCTCCCGCTGGATGTTCTCCGCCGGCGTCTCGACTCTGTCGACCATCTTCACGGCAAACTCCTCGCGCGACGACACTGCGGTACACACGTACACGATGCCGAAGGCACCCTGGCCGAGCATCTGCCCAAGGGTGTACTGGTCGAGGAATGCCCCGCCCGATCCCCCTGCCGAGGTG
>CAUYUJ010008380.1:236918-299418 GCA_963575745.1 Prorocentrum cordatum
GATGGGCCGAAGGCCACTGAACATGTCTAAACATGTGCAACCGCTACCCGAATGAACGGCTGCTATGTTTCAAACCGGGGTCATCGCGTCAGACCTCCTGAGGTTATATTGCCAGCCGTGTGACATGCAAAAGAAGTCGCACGGATTCTGGCAGGCTCGTTGTTTTCCAAGACGTGGCTCTCGCTGGACCCTTCCTTGGACTTTCGGATCCTACCGCGTCGCCGTCATCATAGCTAGAAGCACGGATGTGAGCTCCTTTTCAAACCAGGGGTCTCGCCTGGCTGTCAGGACCGCGGGGCGCTGCATTGGGGAACTTCCCGCAGTGAAACGGACCTCTCATAAGGGGCTTATGAGGGGGGATGTGGGACAGGTGGGCACATTGTGATTACAGCATCGTTGGTGCATCTTGGAGTTACCTGGTCCTCCACCTTCCATCTCATAATCATTATCATCATCCGCATCATCACCATCATCAGCATCATCATCACCTCCATCAAAATCAGAATCATCATCATCATCATCATCAGCATCATCATCACAATCATCGTCATCACCAACATCAAACGAATCATCGCCAGCATCAACATCATCAACATCATAAGCAGCATCAGCATCATCAGTACCATTATCAACATCGCCATTATCCCCATCACATCCATCATTAGCATCATCATCACCCCACCATCATCAGCAGCACCATCATTACCATCACAATCAGAATCAGAATCAGCATCACCATCTTCATTGTCGTCGTCACCATCAGCACCATCATCATCATCATGAACAGTGTCAGCATCCTCGGCACCATCATCATTATCATTCTAATTGCCAGCATCATCAGCACCATCCCCAACACCAACGCAATCACCAACAGCCTCATCATCATCATCATCATGATCATCAGCAGCATCATCCTTTCCAGAAGCAGCAACAACATTCTCAACATCACCAGTCACATGTCGGCACGCGCCTCACACGCGTTGTTGCCTCATAGGGAGCTCCGCCAAAGGTCCCGGCCAGAGGTTTCGCATGGCGCCACCGCACCTATTTCGAAACACCGCTTACACTTTGCGTGGGTAGGGAACTCCACCGAAGGCCACAGTGGAAGGGTTCGCATGGCGCCACCGCGCCCACTTCGTCACACCCCTCACGCTCTCCGTGGCCTTATAGGGAGCTCATCAACCTCATCCTCATCATCTTCATCACCATCATCATCATCATCATCATCACCATCATCACCATCATAGCCATCACCATCACCATCACCATCACCATCATCCTAAGTATTAGTATCGGTGTTACCAGCATCATCACCATCATCTTCTTCTTCTTCATCATCATCATCATCATCATCATCATCATCATCATCATCATCATCATCATCATCATCATCATCATCATCATCATCATCGACATCATCATCGTCACCCTCATCGTCATCACCAACACCATCACTACCACCACCACCTCCACCATCACCACCATCGCCATCCTCCCCGTCATCATCCGCATCGGCATCATCCTCAATGTCGTCATCATCACCACCACCACCACGACCATCTTCCTCCCCCCCTCCCCTCCTTCTCCTCGAGCGTGGCCAACCGGGGCGCGCCGATGTCCTGATGCCCTCTACCTCGAGAGAGGCCTCACCACCTGTTGGCGGGCGCACCTGGTGACATCTCGCTGACCCTCCCCTCTCGCCGATCATTGCAGCGGGTGTCCACAAGGACGAGGCGTGTGAGGGAAGGTCTCGCCTGGACACGTTCAAGCCTCCACGAGTCTGCGGGCGACGCGCCCCCGACCCAGACCTCGGGAGGGCCGCGACGCGCAAATGACATCACGCCCCCTCCCCTCCTCTAGAGGCCTCCTAGATGAGGTCGGAGTAGATGGGTAGGTGGGGTCGGAGGATCGCGCCGCATCGACGATACATCGGCGCCGCGTCGACGACGCATCGGAGATGCATCGGCGATGAATCGGCGATGCATCGGCGACGCCAGCGCGGAGCGAATCGGGCTCCGCATCGAGCCGTATCGGCGATGCATCGGCGATGCGGCGCGATCCTCCGACCCCATCTGCTCCGACCCCATCCAGGAGGCCCGAATCCTCCTCCTCCGTCTCCTCGCGCTCGCGCGGCAGAGCTGCCGCAGGGCTCCGCTCCGAGGAGCGGCAGACTGGCGGCGGCAGACCGGGGGCAGGGGGCGGGCATCGCGCGCGCTGCGCGAGGCGTCGAGCGAGGCCGCGTGTAGTGCTCCAGGCCCTGGGCCCTGTCCTCCTCGGGGCTCCGGGGGGGAATCGGGGAGGATGTTCGAGGAACTTACTGCAGGTTCGCGCGGCGTCGGCGCGCGCAAAGGTTTTTGACACTGCGCCGATCGTTGAGCCTTGCATCGATCGCGGCCCCGATCGTTCAGGGTTGAATTCCGTCGGGTCCTGTGGCGCCATCGTGCCCCTCAGTGCTTCCGCGCCGTTGTCATGCGGAATTCAACCTTGAACGCCTTCGCCGCATGGACCTATCGCAGGCGCTAGACATTTGATCGATGTCCCTGCTCAAGCCCCGACCCCCACGATGGGCCAGAGCAGAGATGTGGTTAGAGTCTTGGCCTCTGAGGCCACGCTTCTTATCTATACCCTGCTGCACCTGGCGTCCAGGTTGGGGCGCAGCAGCAGGGGTATGGATCGAACGTCGACCGCCGACGAACGGCGACGATGACGCGGAAGAAGGGGAGGACTGGGGTACCAGCGAGGGCGAGGTGGGGGCGAAGGAGGAGGCTGAGGATGTCCCGACGTCAACACCAGGGTTCAGGAGGCTGGGGAGCATCAGAAGGACGAGGAGCGGGAGGAGGGGGTTGGACGAAAAAGAAGGAGGAGTGGGTGCAGGAAGGGGGGTGAGGGGAAGGAGGAGCGTGTGCAGAAAGAGGAGGAAGGTGTAGGAGGAGTGGGTGCGGCAAGAAATGGAAGAGCGAGGAGGAATACGTAGCACCCCGCAGTTGTGGATAAGAGTGAGGGGGCGGCGGGGATGTCGGCAGTCTGCGAGGCTTTGAAGAAGCCCGCCGCAGGTGCACCATTTTTCAAGCTATACGACGAGCCCGCCGCAGGCGCCGAATTTTTGTTAAAAGCAACATAGGTGTGTCGCGGGTTGGGTCGCGAGTGGGTCGCGGGTGGGTCGAGCGTGTGTCGCGGATGTGTCGCGGGTGGGTCGCGGGGTGGGTCGCGGGTGGGTCGCGGGTGGGTCGCGGGTGGGTCGCGGGTGGGTCGCGGGGTGGGTCGCGGCCGGGTCGCGGGTGGGTCGCGGGTGGGTCGCGGGCGGGCCTGGGTGGGGACGACGCAACAAAACCACAACAAAACAACACCGAAACAACAACAAAACAACAACAATAATCCTCGCCGTGGATCCAGGGACAGTGAATGACCGTTCAGGCCCCCTCACTCTGACATAAAAAGGACGAAGGCCTCCTCCTCCTCCTCCTCCTCCTCCTCCTCCTCCTCCTCCTCCTCCTCCTCCTCCTCCTCCTCCCCCCCCTCCTAATCCTCCTAATCCTCCTCCCTCCTCCTCCCTCTCCTCCTCCTCCTCCCTCCCTCCCTCCTCCTCCTCCTCCTCCCTCTCCTCCCCCTCCTCCCTCCTCCTCCCTCCTCCTCCTCCCTCCTCCTCCTCCGCCTCCTCCTCCGCCTCCTCTCCTCGCCTCCTCCTCCTCCCTCCTCCTCCTCCTCCTCCTCCTCCTCCTCCTCCTCCCTCCTCCTCCTCCCTCCTCCCTCCCCTCCTCCTCCTCCTCCTCCTCCTCCTCCTCCTCCTCCTCCTCCTCCTCCTCCTCCTCCTCCTCCTCCTCCTCCTCCTCCTCCTCCTCCTCCTCCTCCCCCTCGGCCGCAACACGTCCTGCATGATGGCTATCCCCGGAGCGGGGAGCTTGACGCTCCCGAATATGGCGCCGAAGGCCCAATATTCGTCCAGGCAGGGCTCGGGGTTCACCTCCCGGGCCCCGGGGGTGCGGACCTGCACCTCTACCTTGTCCACCATCTCCTCTCCCTTCCTCTCATCTCTCCTGGTCCTCTCCCTCCTCTTCCTCCTTGTCCTGCTCCCCCTCCTCATCATCAACGTTCTCCTACTCGTTATCCTCCTCATCCTTCTCCTCCTCGCTCAGTGTTTTGGTCCGTGCTGGCGCCCTTCACCAGGTCGCAGCAAGTGCCATAGTGAGCGAGGTGTCGAATGCGAAAAAACCCATCTCAAACGATGAAGTCGCAGTCGTTCAACAAATACGGTGAGGGCATTGGACAAGGAACCCTTAAATGCGGAATCCAAGGTCTGGAAGCTGGTGGAGGCTTCTCCATGGGTACCCTCGCCGCTTTCATCAGATCAGGAACCCGCCAGTGTCTGAGCCTTCCTGGGCACATTCCTTGACAAAGCCTCCACTGTATAATGGGAGCCTGTCATTTCTCACGACCGACTAGCGCAGGCCCGCCTATTCTCTCAAGCTTCGAAAATGCCCAGAGGACGACGAGTGAGCGATGGAGAAGAGGAGGAAACCGAGGCCGGGGGGGAAGCAAAGATGACCCAAAAGCGCAGAAAAACACGACAACGCGTGAGGAATGAAAAGCGAGGGGAAGCGACAGCCTAAAGAGACAAGACGGAAAGAGGAAAACGACAAGAGAAGAAACGGCCCTGCGTCACCACCGAGACGACTGGCAAGTGCGGTTCCTGGATGTCGGAATGTGGCGTCTGCGAGCTGGGCGCACCTATGCTCTAGGACTACGCCGAATTCGACTGAACCGCGATGATACGCTCGCACCCCGCACAAGCGCGGCTATACACGCACCAAAGAAGACCCAATAAAAGTGTAGAGGGGCCGAAAAGGAGACCGTGACAGCGCCGACTGCAGCAGCAATAAGACAACGCCGAACGCAGTACCACGAGGCTGTGGGCGCACGCTGCGTAGCTGGACCCCTTTCTCGCGAGCAGAGTCGGCCAGGCGGTGAGCCCGAGAACGACAAAGTCGAGGACCAATGTGCGTGGATACGCTCTTCGCGAGTGCTGGGGGCCCGCATGCAGCCCCAGGGGCGGTTCGAGACCTCGACCACGGCTGGGCGTGGCGGGGGAAGCGACACGGCCCGCACAGAAGGCGCCCTGCGGTGCACGCGGGCGACGGCGGGCGGCCTGCGCAGCAGCGGCCGGCGAGAGCGGCACCAGCGAGCAGCGTGGCGACTCGTCAGCGGCTCGCGCTGCATGGCCCAAGCACCTGCCTTAGAGCGGCGCACTCAGAACGGACCTTCAGCACCTCGGAGGCAACCTGCTGCTACACGGCACCGCCTGCCCACAGAGCACGGTGCCATCGCCACCCATCGAAGTCAACAAGATTGCAGCCCAGGGCGCGGCAGTGCTCAAAGGCAGAAATATTATCTGCCCCCGGGGATCCCGTCGAACCATCGCCTCGATTGCAAAGTAGTAGGGCTCCTCCTCGATAGCGGCATACCATCCGCAACCCCTGCCCGCCAGCCCCCTGGGGAGGGGGTCCCCTGTCGGCCCCCCCAGCGATGGGCTGGATGAGTGCCGCTCGGGGGGTTGCCTCCAGTAGCCCCGCTTGGGGCGGGTGGCTGCGTGGTAGGCACTCTCGCCAGAGCACGATAGCATGGGGGGCAGCATCGGGCCGGGCCAACGACGGCGGCAACACCAGACACCCCCGAACCCGCCGCCAGACGCCCCCGACGGCGCCTGGAGGCGGCCCGCTGCAGGAATAGCATAACCAGCGTTACGCTGCACCTGAACTGGCCGCCCCCAGGTGTCCGCCAGCGGCCTCCGGGGCCCCAGGGTCGTCCGATCCGCTCGCGAAGAATCTCAGCAGGGCCGACCCACCCCCAGCCCCCAGGCCCACGCCCTGGGGCCGGCCAGCCGGGGCCGCCGAAGCCTTGGGGGTCGCCCCGGGGTCCTCCTCCTCCTCCTCCTCCTCCTCCTCCTCCTCCTCCTCCTCCTCCTCCTCCTCCTCCTCCTCCTCCTCCTCCTCCCCTCTCTTCCACCGTGCCCTCCCGCCCGCGCTGGGGAGGGGCAGAGGAGAAGCCCAAGACCGCCCCAGGAAACGCCAGCTCTGGGCCAGCGGATGGGAGGCTCGAGGATCGAAGTTTTGAGATGCGCGTGGTCGGGCTAGGACCTCGGAAGCCTCTGGAGACCTCGGGAACCATGGGAGACCTCAGGGGCCGTCTGGAAACCTCCAGGGACGAGGGCGGCGCGAGGACACGCCCAGACTTCCCCAGGAGGGTTCAACCGAGCATCTTCACAAGACCCCGCAGAAGGCTCCGAGATGTCTTCAGGAGGTTGAAAGGTGGGAACACGAGGTCCAAGACGAGTGTACACTTCAAACAGGACACTGAATTGGAACGGGTCTAAAACTGAGCCTCCTTCCTGCTGCGCTGCTGCGTTGACAACTTCGCGGGGTTTTCTAAAGGCAGCTGGATGACGCCAGTGGTAGCGGAGAGAAGCAACGCGGGTGAATCTACGCATGATGCCACGCCAGATCCGGGAAGGCACAAACGGCGAGACACCTCCACCCAAGGAGATGCGCAATCGAAAAGGGTCCCCGAGCACAGGCAGCACACCACGCCGAACAAGACAGGAGACACCGGCAATGAGGCAGGAGGCCGCAGGTTGCGCTCCGCCACGCGGCTCCCAGACTCGGAGTTGGCGCGCCATCCGTGCCCCGCGCTTCCCACCAAGGAGGCAGCAAACTCCGAGGGCGAGCCTCTCATCCTGCAAAGGGCCTCAGTTGCAGGAGGTCGTATCCCATCGAAAAGCTGGGGGGGGGGGCGGGGGCCCGCGCCGATCGGCAAACGAGTGGATGCAAAAACGGCCTCGGGCGGGGCCTCTCGGGGACGCACTGACCCGGACCAATCCAAACCTGGGCCAGTCGGGCCTGGCAGGATCCTGCACAAAATCCTGCAGGATCCTGCAGGATATCTGGGCGCTAGCCCGGATCAATGCGCCCCCGCTCTGCAGGATCGTGCAAGATCTGGCGCTCTGACTGACCCCCGCTTGCATGGACCCCCGTCCCTCGAGCCCCGGCCCTCCTCTCCCCGCAGCAGGCGCCTGGCGACGCTGGCCGTCACCGTCCTCGAGCGCTGGGTAGCGCAGCAGAGCCACGCTGCCCCACGGCGTGCCAAGGGCGGCCGCCCGACAAGCGGTGACGGGCTCGCCATCGCTCGGACGGCCATTGCCGGTGCATGTGTTCGGTGTCGTGCGCTTTTTGTCCGCAAGAGGAGCTCAAATGCTCCGTGATGGTCCCTGCTGGTCCTTGCCCGGAAAGCAGCGATGATCTTGCCATCGCTCGCACGGCCATTGCCAATGCACTTCTTCGGTGTCGTGCGTTTTCCTTGTTCGCAAGATGAGCCCAGATGCTCCTCGATGGTCCTCGCTGGAGGAAAAATGCACGCATCCGAGCGATGCCAAGTGATTGTGCTGGGGGGGGTGCAGGAGGGGAGACAAGGGGAAAGAGACACAGTGAGCAGCGCGGTAGCCAAACATCTGGAGCGAAGCGGTGTGGACCCAAAGCCTGCAGAACCCTGGGCGTCAGGCCCAACCAAGAATCCCACAAGCCCTTGGGGCTAAGGTGGTCGAGCGATATTCTTTTGTCCTCTTGCAAAACCCCATCTCCCCTTCGGGGAGGGGTACCCTCCCCTCCCTGAGGTGTCGTGGGGCGGGCCGCGATGTGTCAGAGGGTCCTTTTTCGCCCAAGATGGCTCCACGAGGGCGTCCAATGCTGCAAGATGGCCTCCCAGATGGCTCAAGATAGCCGAAGGTGGCTCGAGATGGCTTCCTGCATACCTCCAAGAAGCCCGACGAGGGCCACAAGACGGTCCCAATTGCTTTCAGAGACCCTCAGGACCCACCCCAGGAGGCCCAAATCCTTTGAAAAACCTTAAGAAAATCAATCGGTAGTGCCTTCTCGCCTTTTCGCTTCTGGTGCGCGTTTGAGGCCTTAGGATGGCCCAGAGATGGCCCAAGAGAGGCCCAAGAGGGGCCCCGGAGGCCCCCCAGACGGCCCCAAGAGCGGCCCAAGAGCACCCCAAGGAAGCCCCAAGAGACGATTTTGATGGTCCCAGGGGGAGGACGGACCCCCCCTTTGATTGACGCCATACAAGACGGCCCCAAGAGGCCTCACAGGGCTCCCAAAAGAGCCCCAAGAGAGCCCCGAAAGAGCCCCAAGACGGCCCCAAAACGGCCCCACAAGCGCCCAGAAGCGTCCCACGAGGGCCCAAAGAGGCGGGTCGCCTCCACCTCCTTCTCCTCCTCTTCCTCCTGATCCTCCTCGTCCTCCTCCTCTTCGTAGTACGATTAGGATTCGTATGTTCATTTGTCATAAGATTGCGTTTCTTCTCCTTCCCCATCATCAACAACATCAGCATCGTCATCATAATCATCAGCATCATCATCAGCAGCAGTAACATCAGCAGCAGCATAAGCAGAATCATCATCATCAGCATCAGCATCAGCATGAGCATCAGCAGCATCAGCATCATCATCAGCATCAGCATCATCATCATCATCCCCTCGCCCCCCCGCGCGCCCCGGGGATGGCCCGAACAGCGCCCAAGAGCGTCCCACGAGGGCCCCAAGAGGCGGGTCGCCTCCTCCTCCTCTTCTTCCTCCTCCCTGTCGTCGTCCTCCTCGTCCTCGTCCTCGTCCTCCTCCTCCTCCTCCTCCTCCTCCTCCTCCTCCTCCTCCTACTCTTCTGCTTATGCGTAATATGATTAGTCATGTCCTTCCTCTTCTTGTTCATCATCATCACCATCATCATCATCATCAGCATCATCATCAGCACCACCACCACCATAATCATCCTCATCATCATCACATTCAGCAGCATCAACATCAGCATCATCATCACCGTCATCATCATCATCAGCATCAACATCCGCATCATCAGCACCATCATCATACCCTCGCCCCCCCGCGCGCCCCAGGGATGGCCCGAAGAGGCCCTCCAAGGCCACCTCCTTGGTCCCAGAGATATCTCTGCTCATCCTGGTCGCCTGCTTGTTTCACAACTAGACTATTTCAACTCTCTTGGGCAACGTCTGAACGGGCTGGTGGGGATACTTTTTTGTCGCAGCCGCAAGCGAATGCGCAAGCGGCGTCACACGGGACGGGCGGGCCACGCGCGAACCTAATTGCCTAACGCGCCGGCAACCTGGAGGCCTAAGCGGCACCTAAGCGGACCGGAAGCGAGAGGTGGTGCGGGCTGCAGCTGCCAGGAAACATGTCCAGGAGCGAGCGCATGCAAAATTAGCCAACCGAGGTTGGGGCGCAGCCAAAATGGCGCGGGAGCGATACCAGGATGAAGCCAGGAGCACCATCACGAAGGACCGCAGACACCAGCTATCTGGTGGGGATTTGTTGGTCGCAGCCGCAAGCGAAAGCGCAGGCGGCGAGAGGGGGTCCGGGGCACGGGCCAGCCGAATTAGCTACTGAGCGACGCGCAAGCCGGCCAGGCCAGCACTCAGAAGCCGCGGCTGCGGTGCAGCTGCTGCTGGTGGAACTGGCTGGCTGGTCTGCAACGCCCAGGGAAGCTGATGCAACTTGCAGGTCTGAGGCATAGGTGCCAGAGGTGGAATTAGGAACTGCAAGCCAGAAACGCCTGACCAGCACTGTACATACGGCCATGCCTCGAGCTGGCGAGAGCGCTGCCACTGACGGTGAACCAGAAAGCGGTGCGCAACCAGGAACGGAGAGCTGGGCGAACGCGCTTGAGTACAGGCACTGTGGCCAGGAGTGACCAGGTACAGACTGACCATGTCGCCGCAGAGCGCCAAGGGCCAGGGCCGCGGCAGCGGCTCAGAACATGCCAGGTCGGCGGGGACGGGGCGCAGGGGAAGCACGGTGTCTGCTGGAAGGCTGCACCACTCCGCGACACAACACGTATACCCTGGGGACGACGCAAGTCCCGAGCAACGAGGCGAGTATGGACCAGGCCCCGGAGGGCGACTGCACCAGGGAGCCCGGCCAGGGGTCACAACGTAGACGCCGCTTGGAGGACCGCGTACTGCGCGGGAGGGTGGGCCAGACTGGCGGGAAAGGACAACGCCAGTGCGGCGGGAGAGAGGCGGACACCAGGGGACTCCAGCGCCAGGGGGCGGCTAGCCACACAACGATGCGGGGCCGCGGGGTGATGTGGCAACTGGCAGCCCTGCCCTTGTGGGACCCTCGCTTGGCGTGGGCGGTGGGTACTGACATCACCTGCCGGCCAGGTTGAGGGGGGCCCACCGGGGACTCCTGGTGCCAGGGGACGGCCATACGAGCTTGAGAGCGAAGGCAGCGTGAACGCGTGGCCGAGGGCAATCCCGTCCTTGTGTGTATGGGGACGAACGGCAGGGCCATCCCGTCCGTGGAAGAGGGGAAGAGGAGAGAGGCAGAGGGCCAGGGAGCGGCTGACGGCCGCACAGATTCGTATGTAAGTTCCACGTCCAGTGGAACGTTATGGGAACGCTCATTGCCCGCAGCGGGTAGACTGGTCAGTGAACAGATTCGCCGATCTTATCACCAAGATTTGACAGGGCTATGCTGCTCTCGGGCAATTCAGACTGCTGCGTTCTGCGGGTCCCCGCGTCGGTGGTCTGCCAACAGCACCGGAACTGCCTATGATGGCGCTGGCCTCAGGAGTTGTCCCTTCCCGTCGCAGTGTTGTGGCCACAGCTGGCCCCCCCAGCACCAATCCTGGCTGAAGTGTGCCCACCGAGCCAGGGGCACGGCGGGCACGGACTGGGAGTGGCCCCTCGATTGCCAGGGGACCGTCCAGATGGCGCGCCTCGCGGGCTGGCCAGCCAGCTAGTGGCCCTTGACTGCTCTTGCCCATGTTACCAGGGGTGCAGCTGACGGCTGCCAGAAGTTTTAACAAGGGCCAGGGAGCAGCTGTCGGCTGCCAAGAGGGTACGGGGACGTTCCTTGCTCGCCGACGGTAAACGTCGGAGAGGAGGCGTGAAGAATTCGGGCAGCATTCACCGAGACCGGAAGCAAATGAGCACAGAAGACAATGAGCCAAAAAGGGCATTGAGCTCGCAAGTGCGAAAATCCAACCCAGACTTCACAGCAGAAACAGCAACATTTTCTCACGGCGAGGAGGAGGAGGGAGGAGGGGGAGGAGATGGAAGAGGAGAAGGAAGGAGAGGACGAGGAAGAGGAAGAGGAGGAGGAGACGGAGGAGGAGGAGGAAGAAGAGGAAGAGGAAGAGGAAGAGGAAGAGAAAGAGGAGGAGGAGGAAGAGGAAGAGGAAGAGGGAGGGGAAGAGGAGGAGGAGAAGGAGAAGGAGGAGGGCGAGGAGGGCTAGGAGGAGGAGCAGGAGGAGGAGGAGGAGGAAGAGGAGGATAAATGGCAGACGAGAAACAAGAGGAGGAGGAGGAGAGGAATAAGGAGGAGGAGAATGAGGAGGAGGAGGAGGAGGAGGAGGAGGAGGAGGAGGAGGAGGAGGGGGGCAGGAGGAGGATGAGGAGGAGGAGGAGGAGGAGGAGGAGGAGGAGTCTTCGTGTGGCAGCCTGGTGCCAACCTGGAGGAGGGAGAAGTCTTGGGGGGGAAGCCGACAGGAGCAGCATTGGAGTGCGCGCAGCGTGGGCGCATCGCTTGGGGCCCAAGGTCCGACCGACCGAGAGCTCGCCGCGCGACTCGGGCCATGGAGCCACCACGGGTGGCCTGGCAGCGGCGCAGTGACGAGGCACCGGCGGGCCCGATCCGCAGGACAGCGCCAGGCGACGGCAAGGGGGGGAGGAGAAGCGCCACGAGCGGCGAGCATACGGCCAGACCCAGGACAGAAGAACATCCCTCAGGAGCACGGGGCCCGCCGCCGACCAAGCTGAAAAACATTCGAGGTGACCCTCCCCCGGGATGCACGAGAACATCCAACAAAAACACGAAGAGCGTACATGGTACCATCCCCGAACCGACCTCGATGTGATACCTCGGGCCGGCCATGTCCGCATCCGCGCCCTCGCGGCCCAGACCCCCTCGCGTCATGCAAGAAGCACGGGGGGGAGGTCTTTTTGCTGCTCCTGTCGGCCTCTGGGGGCCCTGCCCAGGCCTCGGGGCCATCAGAAAACGGCTCGGGATGAAGAGCTGGTCCCGGGAAGTGGGTCCACTCGCCATCGCTCGGACGTCCATTCCCTGTGTTTTGGTTCGGTTTCGTGCGTGGTTTTTTCGCCAAATGATGAAGGATGCTCCTCGATGGCCCTCGCCGAAGGAAAAATGCACACGTCCGAGCGATGCCAAGTCCAAGCCTCTGGGTGCCGCGTCAGGAACAAATCAGAACGTGGGGGGGCCTGGGCACGTGGTCCCACGGACACGTTCGGCGCGGGGCATCCGCGAAACAACGCCCCCTATCCGCGCCGCGGGGTCGCGGCCCAGGGCCCGGCCCGCGAGGTTGCGGCTACGGATATTTAGCGGCGCGCACAAGGGGGTAGGGAGAGGGGCAAGGCTTCTTAGAAGGAGGCTGCTTCTTAGAAGGCGCGGGCCTTACATCGATAGACAAGGCCCGCGCCTTCCCAGAAGCAGGGGTGCTTTTAAGAAGCGTTCCCCCCTCCTCCTACCCCCCTCTGCGCGTGGCCGAGATATGTGTGCTCGCCCACAAAGGCGATGCAGGCGGGCAGGCGACGACGAGCGCGCAGGCGGGAGGCCAGGCCGGCCCGACGGGGCAGGCAGGCGGGCAGGCGGCAAACAGGTGGCGACACCAGAGCCCTACCGCCACCAACTATCGATCCTCCTGAGTCGATGGGAGGCGTGGGCAGGCTTCGGAGTTCGCCACGCTTCGGGCGAGTTCCGAACCCTACCCCCGCCGCCCATCCAGTTGCCTGAATCGTTGATCGGCGAGGGTAGGGCTTCCCAGACATGCGACGACCTGATTTTTGGGGTCACTGGAAACCACGACCCTTTCCCCGGGACCAAGTTTTCATACGGAGTGCTCTTTTGTCGGTCCCAGGGCCCGGCGAGGGCCCCAACTTCCGAAAACGTCGCAAAATTTCCGTCCTGATTAATCCAAAAGCCCTCGCTCCCGCCGGCCTCCCGCCGGGCCCCGAGGAGGCCCCGCTGGCCTCCCGCCCGCTCTGCTCCGACGAGGGGGGGCGAGAGGCCCGCTCCTCGACACGCCTCCCCCATGAGCGCGCGGCCCCTCTTCCTCGCCACCGCTCGGACGTCCCTTCCCCGTGCATCCGTTGGGTCTCGTGCGCGCGTGCTTTCCAGCAGGTGGCCTCAGATGCTCAGATGCTCCAAGACGGTTCAGATACGTGCTTCGGCCCCAGATGCTCCAGAACGGCTCAGATTGTCGGGCGCTGCCGTCGCCGAGAAAAAAGGCGCTCGTCCGAGCGATGCCACGTTCTATGGGGCGCCCCGCGTGCGCCCAGAGCGAGGGCGGGCTGCCAGGCAGGGGCCTGCGGCCCGGAGTCGGGGATCTTCTGACCCGGGTCAATCCAGACCCGGGTCAGCAGGAAACCAAAAACTGCAATGCAGGAACAAAAAACTGCAACGCAGGTCTTCGCAAACCCGGGTCAGCCAATATGCGCGGCCGCCTGGCGGCCACGAGCGGCTCGCTAACCCGGGTCAGCCAGAGGGGGTCTTCGCAGGATCCTGCAGGATCTGGCGCCCTGGCTGACCCCCGTTTGCATTGACCCCCGTCTCAAGGCTTCCGACGGAGGTCTGCCGGCGAGGCGCCGGGCCGACCGCGGAGAGGGGAGGCCTCCGTCGCCATCGGCGCAGCTTCAGTGTAGGCGCTCGCAAAAGCAGAAAAGGGGGTATGAAGAGGAGGGCGAAGGAGGAGGAGGAGGAGGAGGAGGAGGAGGAGGAGCAGGGGGGAGGAGGGAGGAAGAGGGAGGGGAGGAGGGAGGAGGGACGAGGAGGAGGGAGGGGGGAGGCGGGAGGCGGGAGGAGGGAGGAGGGAGGAGGGAGGAGGGAGGTGGGAGGAGGGAGGAGGGAGAAGGGAGGAGAAGCAGACGCCCTTCGCAACCCTTGTTCTGGCTATTCATGCCAGCACCCTTCCCTGCACCAAGTTGAATGCCCTCGATGCGAACACCTCGCGGCTGGCCGGCTAAAAAGAAAAAGGCGCGAGGAGAATGATGCCACCTCTCTCTCTCTCTCTCTCGCTCTTGCTGTATGCATACTTGTATACAAGTATATGTGCAGCTGTATACATCGGCGCACATATACATATACACATATACATATACATATACATACAAACATCCGAAAACAAAGCACTTTATGCACATACATGCACGCATAATTGTATATGAATACCTGTATGCATGTGTGTACGTCTGTCTGTCTGTCTGTATGTCTGTCTGTCTGTCTGTCTGTCTGTCTGTCTGTCTGTATGTATGTATGTATGTATGTGTACGTGCGTACGTTCGTACGCATATGTGCATGTGGAAATGTATGTTAGTATGTTTATATGAATGTATGCATATGTTTATGTGTATATGTGTATGCATGTATGTATGTGTATGAATGCCTGGATGGATGGACTGATGAATGGATGCATGCACAGTTGTATGTATGTGTGTATGTGTGTATGAATGTATGCATGTATGCATGTATGTATGTGTGGTGAGATGCTTTGATGTGTGCGTATGTGTATGCGTGCATGCATGCATGCATGTATGTATGTATGTATGTGTGTACGGGCGTGGGAATGTGTGTATGTATTGTTGTATGTATGTCTGTGTAGGTATGTATGCTTACATGCGTGTTTGTGTATGTATGCATGCCCGTATGTACAGATGTAGGTGTGTATGTGGGTGTGCATGTGTGTATGTATGCATGTATGTACGTACGTATGTGTGTTGTACGTGTGTGTGCTTGCATGGTGTGTGTATGTGTATATGTGTGATTGTGTGTATGTACGTGTATGTGTGTATGTGTGTATGTATGTTGTATGAACGTGTTTATGTATACATATATATGTATATATGTGTAGGTGTGTGCGTACGTATGTAAACATATACGTGTGTGCGTGTGTATGTGTGTATGTGTATACGTATGAGTATGTAGGTATGCATCAACATGTGCGTGTGTAGTTCAGGAACACCTAGATGTGTACGCATGTGAGTAATAGAGAAGCGGTATGCGTGTATACATACACGTAATTACATATACATGCATGCATGCATGCATGCATGCATATATACACGCATGCATAAAAACACATACATACAAGCATACAGACAGACAGACAGACAGACAGACAGACAGACAGACAGGCAGACAGACAGACAGACAGACAGACAGACAGACAGACAGACAGACAGACAGACATACATACATACACACACATACATACATACATACGTACGTACGTACATACATACATACCGACAGACAGACATACAGACAGACACACCTATACACACATACATGCATACATACATACGTACGTACGGAAGTGGTTGTATACATACGTACACACATACATGCATGTATACGTACATACAAACATGCATGCGTGCATGCGTACATACATACATGCTATCGCATGTAACCAAATACGGGAGGTCACGCGAGGCCACGGGAGGCAACACCGACCGATTCTGGCATCACAACTTCTGATCTCTTGGAAACAGCATAGAAACCTTACAGGCAAACTGTCGAGGGAAACTGGCGATCTCAAGCTCATGGGAACAACACGGCTTGTATCAGCAAGCTGATTTCTGTCTGACCACTGCTTCCAGAGGGGCCTCTGTGTCAGGCAAATCACAAATAACCAATCGAGGGCGAGTTGCGTGGACTGGTCCACAGCGGGCCCCACAGAGCAGCAGCAGCATGCTCAGATATGGCAGGGGACTGCGGAATGCTGTTGGGCACCGTTGACCCGAGGATTGCGAGAAGAGCGTCAGAATCAGGAGCCAGGAGAGCGATCGTTCAGCTCTGGAGGTCTCTGGAGGTCCCTGGAGGTCCCTGGAGATCTCCGAAGGTCCCCAGAGGTCTCTTGGGGCCTCCACAGGCTAAAAGACAAGACAAGACGAAAAAACGTCCGAAGGCCTCGAGCCTCGAGCGGAGGAAGGGTCCGTTATTTTTTTTTGACTGCACTGAACTCGTTGCAAGTAGCTTGAGCGCTAAGGCCAACAGGACTGGCACAGGCTGCGCACGAGAAACCCGAAAACATGGACGCTGAGCTGCTTCCGCTCTCGTCCCGAAAACTGTCGGGAGAGAGGTATTGGCGCTGCTGGAGGGGAAGAGAGGAATCTTATAAGAGAGAGGAGGAGTTTGCAGCTCCGTGCGAAGAGAGACATCAGCGGAGCCCTGCTTCGTTGCCCATAGCAGGGCAGCCCTCGAGGCAAAGAGCAGTACAAGGCTGGAAAAAGGAGAAACCTGCCTAGGTGTGCCGTCCAGGTTGCGGTCGGCTGAAGGAGAGGGAAGAGCTGGAAGGAGGGCCAAATTGGCCAGGCCGCCGTGCGGCTGTCCAAACCTCCAGGGGAGGAGTGCTGGACTGGAGAAGGGCGGGGGTTCCTCGTGAGGCCGCGCTGCGGTGAAAAAGCCAGGGCCTGTGTGCTTGCGTGCCGTGCGCGATTGCCGCGCCCTGGCATGTGGGCTCGACCCCGTCTTTCAGGAGGGCACGGCAGGCCCCTCCCATGTGGGCTCGACCCCGTCTTACAGGAGAGGCCTGGGGCTATACAAGTAAGCAGTGGAAGGTGTGCCACGAGGCCGCGCTGGGTAGGAAGAGGCCAGGGCTGCTTGCTGGCCTTCAAAACGCCAGCGCCGAGCCCTCCCATGTGGGCTCGACCCCGTCTTTCAGGAGGGCCCGGGCGACCCCTCCCATGTGGGCTCGACCCCGTCTTTCAGGAGGGGCCTGGTGCTGTACAGAGTAGCTGTTCGCAAGTGCCAGAGATTGCTGCCTTGCCGGCCCGCGAAAAAGGTCCGAAGCCAGTTGGCGCTGGCACCACACCCTCCCATGTGGGCTCGACCCCGTCTTACAGGAGGGCGTGGCCGACCCCTCCCATGTGGGCTCCACCCCGTCTTTCAGGAGAGGCCGAGCTGTGCAAAGTAGCTGTGCGCGAAGGCCAGAGAGGGCAGCCAGCCCTGCCGCAAAAAAAACTGCCATACCTGCCCATCCCCCTCCGTGCTCTGGCTTTCCGCCTTCGGCGGGAAAAACTGGCTGAGCTCTGGGGGGTGGCTGGTGACTCGAGCCGCCTATGGCGGAGACAGGTGCGCGGCAGATGCGGCAACGCGCCGCGCTGCGGCCGCTGCATCCAAGGCGGCACGTGCTGGGGTGCAGGTGAAAAAGGGCCTAGAGTCGTCGTGGCGTGGCGGACTCTGCACAGTGGGGCTCGGCAGCTGCGCCCCTGGCACTGGGTCTGCCTGTGACTGCTGCGGGGCCGCGAACAGATTACTCGAGGCTGACAGCACCGCGCGGCAGGCCCTCGCCTCCGCTGCTGCGATCCCCGGTGGCGTACATGATGGCTGCACTGGCGACGGCACTGACACTGGCACTGCTTCTGGCTGGCGTGAGGGTACTGGCACCGGCCCTGTCGGCCGTGAAGGTGCTGGCGGCGCTGGCGCTGCAGGGCGTACTGGGAGTGGTACTGGCCTTGACGGCCGTGAAGGTACAGAGACTTGCCGAAAAAATGGTGGCGGGCATAAGCCCTGCGCGAGGCCTAGAGCAGTGGCAGGGCTGGGGCCTGGATCAGCCTCCGCCCGCGTCCTAGGCGGAAAGCCTGGGATTGGGGTGCCGCGGGGGAGAAAAGGAGGCCGTGCAGAGGGGGGGGCAGAGGGGGAGGTGAACTCGCCCTCCGGGACCACCACGTCGTCGCCCGCTGCCGCCAGCCGCTGACCGAGAACCCCGTGGTCTGGAAAGCCCGCCTCGGCAGCCATGGCCGCTGGTCCCGCTGCCAGCGGAGACGAAGGGACTGAAGCCGCCGCGTCGCCTCCATGGGCACCGGGAGCGACAGCATCCGGAGAGGGAGAGGCCGCTGCGCCCCGCTGCGCAGAGGGCGTTGGCGCCGCCGCCAGCGCCGAGGCCACCGCCTGGGCCAGCTGCGATGGCTGGCGGCCACGATGGCTGGTGAGGGCTGCGAAGGCGCGCAGAAGGTGTTCTGACGCGCGCGCCTCGGCCCTCGTGTACTGCGCGCGACGCGCGGCAGCCTTCCGCGGCGGCCTGCGGCGGCTTGCGGTGGCCGCGGGAGGCGCCTCCATAGCGCGGCCGAGGGGACGGGAGCAGGGGAGAGCGGGGAGGCGGCGCGGGGAAGCGCCGATGGCGCTGGCTGGCGCAGAGCGGCGGCTCGTGCCAGCTGGCGCTGGAGGGGTCCGGGGGAGGAGGGGGGCCCAAAACCTCCGAAGTCGCGATTTTGTCTGTGGCCTTCTGGGGGGCCTCTCTTCCATCTCGGATCGTTGGTTGAATGGCCCTAGAAACGGCACCTGGAGGCCGAAGGCTACGGACCAACTCCGTCCTGTTTTCAAAGACACTGATTTGCTCAAGACGCCGAAAGTCTAGACGGATGCACGTATGTCTGCACTGCAAGAAAAAGATGCCCAGAGGCCACACACCTAAAGCGGTGCCTTTTCTGTGACACCTTCAATGGTGCCACGAACTTCGTTCAAGCAACACTCTTGCATCACCCGTAAAGAAGCAGGCTCTCATTTTCTTGCGCCTCCTCGCGCCGATCGCCCCCCCCCCCCCCCCGCACGAGGGAGGGGACGGACGGGGGAGGAGCCTCCTCACTGTGCGGAGAGGACCAGGTCGGACGGAGGGGTGGGAGATGAGAGGGAGGGCTCGCGACCAATTGTCACGCCCGAAATGGGTGCGGAGAAATGGGCACGATGCCCAGCAGCAGACGCTGTCCAAAACTGACAGCGGTCGCTGTTGGGCACGCAACCGTGTGTCTCAGATGGACAGCGAGCGTCTGCGGCGCCGACAGCGAGTCGGTCAAAATGGGCAAGATCTGCCGTTGCTCTTCGTCCCCAATTCTCTGCGCACCCATGTCCATCGTGCCGAACACAGCTCTCACGTGGCGGGTTCAAAAAAATGAAACCAAAAACCTTGCCGTCTATTGCTAAGCAAATTTGTACTTCCGCCCACCTTCCCAAATATCCGGCCGCCAACTTTTTGATGCGTGGGCTCTCCACTTCCCCAGGGCCAGCTCTTCGTCCTGAGCCGCTTCTTGACGGTCCCGAGGCCCAGCGAAGGCCCCCAAAAGGCCGAAAACAGGCCAAAACCCGCCGTTCCAATTCTTTCTCGGAACGTCGGTTCTCTGGGATCAGCCCGCCTTCCGCCCGCCTCGGGGATCTACTGACCCGGGTCAATCCAAACCCAGGCCAGTCGAGTCGGTCTTTGCAGAATCCTACAAGATCCTGTAAGATCCTGCAGGATCCTGCGCGCAAGCCCGGGTCAGTGCGCCCCTGGCTCTGCAGGATCCTGCAAGACCCAGCGCTCTGGCTGAGGGAAGGAGGAGGAGGAAGAGGAAGAGGAGGAGGAAGAGGGGGAGTGGAGGAAGAGGAGGAACAGGAGGAAGAGGAGGAAGAGGAGGAGTGGAGGAAGAGGAGGAACAGGAGGAAGAGGAGGAGCAGGAGGAGGACAAGAGGAGGAGGAGGAGGAGGAGGAGGAAGGAGGAGGAGGAGGAGCAAGAGATAAAGATGAGGAGGGGCAGAGCGCCGGGTCTTGCACGGACCCCCGCCCATTGAGCCCCGACCGCCTTCCGCCCGCCGCCCGCTGGCGGAAGGCGGCCTCGCTCGGCTCTCGCCGCCCTCCCCACCGACCCTGCTGCGCCGCCCTGCGGGGGAAGCGGCCCGGCCCCTGCCCTGCTCATCGAGGGCGCGGCGCCTCCTTGAGAGTCTGGCGGGTGGCAATGAGCCAAAAACGCCCCCCCTGGGGTCGACGTCGGGGTGGAGAAAATCGAGGTCTGGGTTGCGATGGTCTCCACCCCGACGTCGACGATGCATCGGCGATGCGGCGCGGTCTTGTTATGGTCCGATTTGGGCGGCGTAGACAGTCGTCCTCCTGTGCGGGGGAGGGGGAGGTTCGGTCCGGCTCTACCCGAAAGCACCAAGCGTGGGAGAAAATCGGGCTCCACATCGAGCCGCATCGCCGATGCATCGGCGATGCACCCGCGATGAGGCGCCATCCTCCGACCCCACCTACTCGGACCCCATCTGGGAGGCCTAGAAGGGAGGTGCTTCCGTTCCGTACGAGAAGCAGGGAACGCGGGAGGACGGGAAGGAACCTCCTTCCCGTACGTGTGGTTGCGCATCAAGACCGAGGCGTGGGCCCTGCTCAGGACGGTCCTCAAGGGGTGGGGGGGGGCGGAGCCGCCGCCGCCGCAGGTTCAACGCGGCAGCCCTTCCTCCCCCTCCTCCTCCTCCTCCTCCTCCTCCTCCTCCTCCTCCTCCTCCTCCTCCTCCCCCTCCTCCCCCTCCTGCCCCTCCTTTCCCTCCCACTCCTCCCGCTCCTCCCTCTCCTTCCCCTTCTCCACAATTACACCATATGAATACCATTCTCCTCTCTCCCCTGGCGACGTCTGGGAAATGTTCAGCCCCCCCTCCGCGTACGGTTTTTACACACAAGATTCCCTGGAGTTTGGGTTGCGTTTGGGTTGTTTCACAATGCTGCTCTCGCTGAAGCGCTGGCCTCATTTTCGGGCTACCGCCCGTTCCGAATCGTGGTCCCGCTGCGCCGCTGGCCTCGTTTCTGCGCTTCCGATTGTTTCGAACCGTTTCCAAATAGGCCCCAAAATCTAGAAACTGCCCCCCCCCCAAAAAAAGCATCGGAAGTGATTCCACATTCGGTGTCGATGCGTTGATTTTTTCTGGGTCGCAGAAGCCATCCCCCCGCTTTGGGGCGTCGCCACGCCATGCTATGTCAAGCTACGCGTCCTCCGAATCGTGCTCCCGCTGCAGCGCTGGCCTCATTTCCGCGCTTCCGCTCGTTCCGAATCGTGCTCCCGCTGCAGCGCTGGCGTCATTATTTACAGCGCCATGCCACGGCATGGTTTTCGGTCCTTCCAAATCGGCCCCAACATTGAGAAAATGGTACACCGAAACAACCATCGAAACCATCGGAAGTGATTACACATTCGGTGTCGTTTCGTTGATTTTTGGGGGCCGCAAAAGCCCCCCACACACACACATTTGGGAGCCGCAACGCCATACTATGTCAGGCTACGCGTTGATCTTCAACACCATGCTATGCCATGAAATGCTATGCCCTGCTACGACATCCGACTGCGCGAACAGAGAGGAGATCAACGCCATGATAAAGGACGGGAGAGAGGGGTAGGACGTCAGATATGACGCGAGCGCACCTAGCTTGCCCTCCTCCCCCTCCTCCCCACTCCCCACTCCACATGCCCCTCCTCCTCTTCCTCCTCCTGCTCCTCCTCCTCTTCCTACTCTTGCTCATCCTCCTCCTCTCCCTCCTCTTCCTTCTCCTCCTCCTCCTTCTCCTCCTCCTCCTTTTCCTCCTCCTCCTCCTCTTCTTCTTGCCCTCCTCTTCCTCCTCCTCCTCCTGCTCCTACTCCTCCTCCTCTTCCTCTTCCTCATCAGCATCAGCATCAGCATCAGCATCAGCAGCATCATCATCATCATCCTCGTTATCATCATCATCATCATCAACATCATCATCATCATCATCATCACCATCATCATCATCATGATCATCATCATCATCATCATCATCAGCATCATCATCATCATCAGCAGCATCATCATCATCACCGCCATCAGCATCGGCATCATCATCAGCAACAGCATCAGAGGCAGCAGCAGCATCGTCATCGGCATCATCATCATCAGCATCAGCAGCATCATCGTCAGCATCATCATCACCATCATCATCAGCAGCAGCATCATCAGCAGCAGCATCAGCATAATCGCCATCATCATCCTCATCATCATCAACATCAGCATCACCATCGTCAGCACCATCGTCATCATCATCAGCATCATCAGCATCATCATCAGCACCATCATCAACATCAGCATCATCATGATCAGCATCATTATTATCAGCATCATCAGCAGCGCCATCATCATTTTCATCAGCATCATCATCACCATCGTCATCATCATCAAAAACATCAGTATCATCATCATCAGCAGCAGCATCATCATCACCACCACCACCACCATCATCATCATCATCATCATCATCATCATCAGCATCATCATCATCATCATTACTATTACCATCTGCATCATCATCAGCATCAGCATCAGCATCATCATCACCAGCATCATCCTTCTTTACGGTAGGCGTAACCATTTGTACTCACTTCGGTTGGGGCGCTTGGACTCTCCCATCCTTGATCGTCGGTGCCCGATCGCTGATGATGGTGCACGTGCTGTAAAGTACTTGGCACCCGAGACTGGTGGTATGCCTTTGCACTCCGCATGCCTAGTGGCAGACACCTCTGCCCAACTCATTCTGACAATCTCCTCACCAATGGGCAAACACATATGGAGGGTACGCAGGGTCGCCAGCATTGCCGCAGGCCTGCGTCCTGGAGGCCAACGCAATGTCTGGGAACGGATCGGTTAGAACAGACAAGCTCACGAACTACACATCTCCTGATATCTGAGCAAACTTCCCGACGTGCTAGGCTGGGCTCCAAAAATTTGGCACTGGAACCTCTCCCCACCTCCCTCCTCCTCCCTCATCCTCCCCACTGCTCCCCGTCGCGTAGATCCGCGGCGTTGAAGTCCAAGGAATGGTGTCGTGGCACGAGTGGGGATTCTCAAGCGGTTCGTGATATTCTAATGAGCCACTTCCCGCAATGAAAACATATGATTGCAGGGACATATGAAGAGGAAACTCGGAGGGAGGGACTATTACAACATCGTTGATGCACCTTGGGCTCACGGCTCACACTGGTCCTCCCCCCTCCCCCCTCCAGGCTTCCTCCTCATCCTCCCCCCTCCTCGGCCCTCACCCCTCCCATCCTCATCCTCCCTCCTCCTCACCTCCCCCCCCTCCCCAGACATCCTGCCGCTCCACTTTGTTCGACGCGCGGGCCCAGGAAGTCTGGACCACGTCCCCGGTGCCGGCTTCTCGTCCAGAGTCGTCGGTTGACGGCCCCGAGGCCCGGCGAGGGCCCCCGCGAGCCAGAAAACGGCCAAAAACCCGCTGCTGCAATTTTTGCTGCAGCGTCCTCCTCCTCCTCCTCCTCCTCCTCCTCCTCCTCCTCCTCCTCCTCTGACCCCCCCCCCCCCGGGCAAGGCCCAGCCAGGGAAGGCGGAGGAGCGCGCGGCCGGCGGTCCACTGGTGATGCTTCACGATGCGGCGGCCCCGGTACGTGTAGAGCCTGCGGCGGCGAGGGGGCGGCGAGGGGAGGCGAAGCTCGAGGCGCGAGGGGCCGCGGCGGCGAGGGGGCCGCGGCGGCGGGAGGGGGGGCGCTCGCCCGCCTCCGCCCCCCGCCGAGGGTCGGCGGCGTGGCCGCGGAGTCCGCGGGCAGCCCGCGCGGGGGCGGCGTGCAGGAGGAGGAGGAGGAGGAGGAGGAGGAGGAGGAGGAGGAGAAGGAGAAACGCCCGCAGATGGCGGATCAGCGTGGCTCACTAGCCCCGCGGCCGGTAGGACTTCTGTCGTAGTTCTGAAGTTCAGGGAGTAGTTGCAAGCGGAGTTCTGGGAGTTCTGGAAGTTGTTCCAGTCGGACATGCGGGTGGTACTTGAAGACGGTGGGCCGCGATCCTCGCTGCAGTCACAGCCGCGCAAGGCGGCTGGACATGTGCGCCAAGCCGATGGCGAAGAATGGTATGGACGTGGTAGAGCCGTGCCAGCCGCGCCGCGGTCTGCGGATCGTTCTCCCTGTCGTCATCCATCTGGTACGCCGCTCCTTCGCCGAAGCCGATTCTGTGCAGCACAGAAGAGTGTGCGACTGATCGCTCTGGAACGGATTTATCCTCGGCCTAGCCCCGTCCGAAGGGGGTGGGGGAGGGGAGGAGGAGAGGAGGTGAGCAGAAGGGGCAGAGGGAGCCCTCCAAAGATCCATGCCCCACGGGGAGGCCCACCTACTTCCCTAATGGGGCACTGGTACGCAATCCGCGCATCTATTCGGCTCTCCCCTCACACCATTCGGGCCCGTGGGAGCCCAGCCTTCTGCCCCATCGGGGGCGCGAGCGTGCAGTCCGCACATCTGCTCGGCGCATCCCTACTATGACATCTCGTGCCTCATGGGGAGCCCCATCTGCGTACAGCCCACGCGGAAGAACGAGTTCGCCGTCCGCGCCTCTGTCGGGCACACCCCCCACAAGGCTCGTGCCTCGGCGGGAACCCCAGGTGAATACGGCCCGAGGGGGGCGACGTGAACTGACCTCCTCACCCTGGCAGGGCCCACTGGCAAGGCCAGGGAGGCGTACACATCAATCCTGGGCCTCCGGGTCGGACTGGCCAGGATCGGCGAGGTGGTCAGCTGACGTCGCCCGACCAGCGGTGGTGCAGTTCATTGCGCGGCCTGTGCCTGGGGGAGCCAGGTACCAATACCGCTACTCACCTGACCTCTCTTGGGGTGTGTTATGGTCAGAACTTCGAGGCGTAGTACGTGCGACGCCAGGGGGGGGCGGCCCGTCCACCCACCTCCCCACCATAGGGGGGGGTGCGAAGTCCCTGTGGACGGGACGGGGTGGGCACTGAGGGGCACCATAGGCCCTTCTAGAACCAAAGGTGGGCACCATACGCCCACCACCACCAACGGAGGTACACCATATGTCCTCCACCCTTCATTCCATTCAAAATTCAGTGAACTTTTCAACTTGATTCTTCAACCTCTCTCCAGTGGTGGCGACGAAGGCCTCCCAGGAGGGCAAAAAACGTGCAAAGCGAGGGAAGGGTAGCAGCATCTGTGCCTTTTCCTCCTCTGTGTACAGTTTGGGCCCGACCACAAGAATCCGTCCACAAGAAACCCAACCCTGAGACCCCAGGAAGTCCATCGATGTTTGGTGTGGGCACGCCACGCTGTCCATAGCAGAACCATGGACACGCAGGAAACCCAGGGCACCCTGGAGGCAAGCAGGCTGTTTCTTGGCATGGACCTCCACTGTACCGCACCCTCAGCTCGACCCTCACTCGGCTCGTGCCCCACGGGGAGCCCCGCACCGCGTGCGGTCGGCGCGCCCGCTTCGACACGCCGCTCACGCTCGTCCCGCCCCGTGCGCAGGGCGCCACACCTGCGGCCCCAGCGGGTACGCTCGCGCTGCTCGTCGTCGTCCTCCTCCTCCTCCTCGTCGTCCTCCTCCACCCCCCTCACGCTACTCTCTCGGGCCCCTTGCGCAGGGCGAGTGGCGGCACCCCAGCACTGCAGGCAGCTGCGAAGGCATGGGGCGCTCGCTGGGACGATGCCTCCTGTCCGCCTCGACCGTCAGAGGCATCACACCTCAGAGTCGGCCCCCCGGCGGCCCCGGAGGCCGCAAGAGGCCGAAAAGATCCGCGGACACTCAGAAACTGTTCGAAGGCGGAGGTACCCATAAGCACATCTTATTTCCTGGCACGTCTCGGCATGGGTGTCTATGCGGGAGTGTCTTAGCCCGTAGAGACGGAGCGCTTTCTGGAAGCTTCCCCTGTAGAGCGCCCAAATTCGAGATCTGCTACACTGGGATGATCTTGGGACTCTCAAAAGAGAGGAGTCGGGGGTGCCAAAACAATCGTTTCGCTTGAGACGTCACCAGGATCTGGCAGCGAACGGGCAAGTGTCACACCCCTTGACGGCTCTCCCTTGGGGCACCCAAGTGCCATGCGTGCTACATCGCGGTGGTCATGGGGCCCCAAAAAAGGATAGGAGCCGGAGGTACCAAAACCAGCGCATTGCTCGAGACATCCTAACAATCTGGCCGCGAGCAGACAGGTGCCACACCTTGACGGCTCCCCCTCGGGGTGCCCAAATGCTACGCGTGCCCCGCGGTGATCACGGGGCCCCAAGGGACAGAAGCCGGAGGTACCCAAATCAGCGCTTCGCTCGAGACAGCCTAACAATCTGGCCGCGAGCGGGCGAGTGTCGCCCTCCCTTGTGGCTGCTCCTCGGGGTGCCCACACCAGGCCGACAGGCGAGAGGTGAATTCTGCTCGGTCGAACGAAGAGATTCGGCGGACGGAGAAATTGAGTCTCCCGAGCGAGGAAATCATCAGGGCGAACCAAGAAATCCCCCAAGCTCTTTGGGCTAAGGCGGTATCTCGATTTCTGTCGTTCCTCTTCCAAAAACCCTCTTCCCTTCGGAAAAGGGTACCCTCCACCTCCCCTCCCTGAGGTTTTTTTTTACGCGGGCCACGATGGGTTACAGGGTCCTCTTTCGCCCAAGGTGGCTCTAGGACCCTCTAGGAGGGCCTTCGATGCTCCAAGATGGCCTCCAAGTCGGCCCAAGATAGCCGAAGAAAGTTCAAGATAGCTTCCGACATACCCCCAAGAGGCCCGACTAGGGCCACTAGCCGGTTCCAAGTGCTCTCGTAGCCCCCTCAGGACCCTCCCGAGAAGCCAAAATCCTTCAAAAAACCGTTGGAACATTAATGATGTCTGGCCTCTCGCCTTTTCGATTCCGATGCGTGTGAAGCCTCAAAGTGGCCCCAAGATGGCCCAAGAGAGGCCCAGGAGGGGTCCAAGAGGCCCCCCAGACAGCCCCCAAGAGCGCCCAAGAGCGGCCCAGGAGCGCTTCAAGAAGGGCCCAAGAGTCGATTTTGATGGCCCCAGGAGGGGGGGGGACCAAACAATAGGACCACCCTCCTTTCGATCGGTAGCCCCCGAGATGGCCCCGAGAGGCTGTCCAGGGCTCCCAGGGGACTCCCAAGAGGGCTTCAAGAGGGCTCCAAGAGGGCCCCAAGAAGGCTTCAAGACCCCCTAAAAGAGCCCCAAGAGGAACCCAAGATCCCCCAAACGAGTCCCAAGAGGGCTCCACGAGGCGATTTTGAAGGCTCTGTCCTCGTTCTCGTTGTCTTCCTCCTCCTCCTCCTCTTCGTCCTCGTCCTCGTCCTTGCCCTTGTCGGTTTGCCTGCTCCCTTTCCTCTTCCTCGAGGTCGTGGTCGTCGTCGTCCTCCTCTTCCACCTCCTCCTCCTCCTCCTCCTCCTCCTCCTCCTCCTCCTCCTCCTTCCCTCGCTCCCACGCGGGCCCCAGGGATGGCCCGAAGAGGCCCTCCAAGGCCACCCCCATTGCTCCCGGAGATCTTTCTGTTCACCCCATGTGTCTATTCGTCACTTTCCCTGTCAACTTTCATGGGCAAGGTTTCTGGATGGGCCGGCGGGGATGAGCGAAGCAGAAAGACATTTCTCGGGCAACCGAGGACACGTCTCTCTGGCGAACGGGAGCATCCCTGCACGCTCCTGCAGGAAACCTCCCAGCGCATCAAGAGGCTGGAAAGCCTGGGCGAAACCTGATCCCGTCGCTGCCGCCGAAAACCCAACGACCATCAGGGACAACAGGCCCTGTGAACAAACTCGTTTCTCTACCCCCCTTCCCGCTTGAAGCCCCCCTGTCTTGACACACAGCGGAACTATGGATAAATCGAGGAAGTGGTTCACCCCGAGCTTTCCCCGTGATCCCCAGTGAGGCACCTCAATACGAAACGCCTGTCCTAATTTCGAAAGCTCGACTTTTGGCGAGACGAGCATCGGTCACCCCCCAATTTCCAACCTTCGGGCGGTAACCATTGATATCGGCAGCAGGGTTCGCAGGTATACTTCGCCAAGGACACGTGAACACGAGAATGAGAAATCAAAGCGGCAACGCGATGATGACGACAACGGCGCCAAACTACAACCACCAACGCAACGAATCCGTAAAGCTATAGCTAACCCACCAACCCGCCCGCCTGCTCGCCAGCCACGCCCGCCCGCCCGCCTACTCTCGTCTGGTGGCAACGCAGGAAGGCGACAACAGATCGGGTTTTGTTTTACCCGTGACAGGGGCGAATCAGAAAACCATTATACTCGATTCGCCACGTGGCAGCGCAGGGAGCGTAAACACATTGTTCTGCTCGTCACGTGGCAACACACGAGGGGGCGAAACCAATA
Source organism: Prorocentrum cordatum (assembly GCA_963575745.1). Classification (NCBI taxonomy): domain Eukaryota; class Dinophyceae; order Prorocentrales; family Prorocentraceae; genus Prorocentrum; species Prorocentrum cordatum. The sequence continues at coordinate 264,839 of CAUYUJ010008380.1, forward strand.
AGATCCGCATGTGCCCCACAAGGGCGACAAGGAAGAAATGGCTCGATGACGACGACGACGAAGCAACTTGCGCGCCCGCCCGACCGCCCGATCACCCGCACCCCTGCGCGCTCGATCGATCGCCCGCCCACACGCCCCCTTAGCTGGCCCGTCCGGTCGCCCGCCCGGTCGCCTCGCGTGCCCGCCCGCCCGCGCGCCGATCCGCCCGCCCGCGATTGCTCGCTCGCGCGACCGCCGGCCCGCCCGCCCGCGCGACCACGCGCTCGCGCGCCCGAGGGTCCCAAGAACTCTTCAGGGACCCGACGAAAGATGCATGGGAGCTGTCATGAGCCTTCTGCCGTGGACTGCGCTCATCGCATGGCGCCGCCAAGAGCCAGACAAGCACCATCCGACCGTGCTCGTCGCGCGGCAACCCGTGGGAGAAGAAACGGCACTCCAAGTATCCGCGTTTTGGCAGCGCACGGACAATTCGACTGCACTCGCCACGTGGCAGGGCCCAGCGGGCAAAACAGCGAGCATCCACGTCGACCCACCACATGGCCACGTCTCCGCTTGCCGACGACGACGACGACGACGACGACGACGACGACGACGACGACGACGACGACGAGCTGGCCCCCCCTGCCTTTAGACCTCCCCGCCCGAATCACACCCACCGGCCCTCCAATCTGGAATTCCATGTCTGGTCTTGACGGTCATCCAAAACCTCAAAGATCCCGCGGCATTCTCAGGGACCCGTCGGAATATTCATGAAACCCTTCGGATGTCCTCAATGGTCGACTGTACTCGTCGCGTGACATCGCAGAGGGCGAAATCACATAAAAGGGTACTACGCACATCACATGGCAACCCTGGAAGGGCGAACAATTGATAGCGAATGATACTCGCCACGTGGCAGCGCAGGTGGAATGGAAAGCATATCATTCCACGCTACTCGGAAAGTGGCAACGCAGAGAGCGGACACAACTAGAACGTATTAATATGCTCTACAGTGGTACCATCCGCAACGACGACAACGACGACGACGATGACGACAACGACGACGACGATGACGATGACGACGACAGCGGCGACGACAAGGGCGGCAACGACGAGAAACACGACGACGAAGACGACAACGACTACGAGGACGACCGCTACCACGACAAGGATGCCGAATACGACGACGACAACAACGAAACGAGGACGACGACAATGATGACAACGACGACTACGAGGGCGACCGTTATGACCACGAAGACGACAACGAAGACGACGACGACGATGACGACGACGACGACGATCCGCCCGCCGGTGCCTCCTCCCTCCCTTCCTCCCTCCCCTCCCTCCTCCTCCTCCTCCTCCTCCTCCTTCTCTTCCTAAGTACATCCCCCCCCTCCTCCTCCTTCTCCTCCTCCTCTTTCTCCTCCTCCTCCTCCTCCTCGTCCTCCTCCTCATACGCCTCCGAACCCTCCCTCACTCTTCCCTCTCTCCTTCTCCCGCAAGAAGGAGGAACGCAAGACCAAGAGATTCAGCCAGCGGAGACCTGACAAGACATACCGATAGAACCAACCGGAAGATCCACACACATCACCCGCCTAACTGTTTAAAACATTTGCGCGCGAAGCGGCCAAGCGGCCACACTCCTGAATTTTCCACGGCAAACCGACGCGGGCCGCTGCCCAAATTTTGAAAATTCGAGCGCAATGCGTCCGCCCGTGTTCGGTTCTCTATTCTAAGGCAGCATGGATGAAGCGAGTCACGCCCGCGACCGCGCCTCACACACGACGGCGACGGTCAAAACATTCATAACGCCAAGAAACCCAGAGGGCACCGAAGACAGCCCGATGAAGCGCCGCCTCCAAAGAGGCAATACGCGACGAAAGCAAGAGCGAAGTACACCCACCGACCAACAAAGAAACGCATGACACACAGATCGAAGGCACACGGCAAAAAAAACAAGTCTGAAGAGGACAGAAAAAGTCACCCCAAATGCTATTTCACAGATGCGAGACAAGGAAACACGTGAGAGCAACGATGATGTAGGAAACGGAGCTCACTAGACCCGCCCGCCCTACTTGTGCGAATTCCCGTGCGGGACAGCCGAGCAGCCGCACGCCGAATTAGATCTACATTCCAGGGCCAAACAAAAGGGCGCCGAGGACAGCCTGATCACGCGCCGCCTCCAGAGGAGCCCCAAACACAACGAAAGCAGATGTCACCTACATCCCCCGACCGCCAGAGGAACCCAGAAGACCTGCAACCGCCACAAGTCCTGAGCATGAGCTGAAGCCCCGCCCCCAAGCGCTAAGTCAGAACATTCGAGAAAAGGCACCCCCTTTTCGACCGCAACCACGAACACATGGGCACGCTCACCCGAGAAAACGTCCTGGCCACGCCCCGCAGGATTTCTCCACTCGACCTGAATAATCGCCCCGTTCAACCGAGAAGCATTTCCCAATTCGGGGCCAGACTTCCCATGCGCCGGCTGGATTTCCTGGCTCGCCTCTTCTTCACCGCCCACACCATATATCGTGGTGATCGTAAGGCTATCAGAGCAGCGAGGTCGGGGACGTCAAACGAACGAACCGCTCGAAACATCCCCACGGTCTGGGCGCGACCGGGGAAATGGGAAGTGCAACACCCATGGCGGCTCCTCGCTGGGGTGCCCAAATGCGTTGCTCGCTGCGTCGCGGTGATCACGGGGTTCTCAAACAGGACGTGAGCCAGAGGTGCAAAACAGACACCTCGCTGGAGACATCCCGACAGAAAGGCCTCGAACGGGCATTCGCCCTCTTACTGGCAGCTCCTCCTTGGGGCGCTCAGGCGCCATGCCTGCTACATCGTGGTAATAAGAAAGCCGTAAGAACGGCGAAGTCGGGGACGCCGAACGAACCAGCACCTCGCTCGAGGCATCCCCACAGACAAGCCGCGAACGGGCAAGAGTGTGCCTCCATGGAGGCCCCCTCCTTGGGGCACCCAAATCCTATGCCTGCCAGATCGCGGTGATCCCGGGGCTCTCACGCAAAACAAGCGACTCGCAGGAGACATCAACACAAGCTGGCCTCGAAGGCGCACGTGCCCCCTTCCTGGCAGCTCCTCCTTGGGGCGTTCGTGGTTATCATGGGATCGCCTGCTACATCGCGGTAATCATGGGGCGATGAAGGAAAAATGAATCGGAGGTGCAAAACGAGCGCCTCGCTCGAGACGTCCCCACTATCCAGCCGCGAACGGGCGAGTGTCCCCCTCCCTGGCGGCTCCTCTGTGTTGCCCAAACCCTACGCCTGCCACACCGCGACGATCACGGGGCTTTCAAAACAGGTGAGTCGGGGACGCCGAACGAGCGAACCGGTCGAGACATCCTCACATCTGTGCGTGAACAGGCAATGGGGTGCTCGGTGGTCCTGAGGCTTTCGGAAGAAAGCAGCCACATGTGCAGAACGAGCGCATCGCTCGATACGGCTCCACAATCTGGGCGCAAACGGGTGTCCCCCTCCCTGGCGGGCAGCTCCTCCTCAGAGTCATGAAGCTGTCAGAAGGGAAAAAGTCGAAGGTGCAAAATGAGCGCCTCGCTCGAGACGGCTCCACATTCTGGGCGCAAACGGGTAAGTGTCCCCCTCCGTGGCGGGCGGCTCCTCCTTGGGGCGCCCTAGTGCTATGCTTGCTACATCGCGGTGAACATGGGCGAGTCAGAGCATGAAGACCGAGTACGAGTGGGTCTGATTGTGAGTGCCAAAATGCGGATCAGCTTCGACTAAGATGAGTATGAGTGCGTCTTAGCGTGAGTGGCCTGAATTCTTGAGTATGCGAGGGGGTCTGAGTACATGGATGAGTATAAGTGTAATCAGGCTGAGCATGGGCGGATCTGGATAAGAGTGGCCAAGCATGAGTGGGTCTGACTATGAGTAGGTCTGTGTACCAGTGGATATGAGTGTGTGTGTGGTCTGAACGTGCGTGATCTGAGTACGAGTGAAAGTGCGTGTGAGTGGATCAAGAGTGTGAATGAGTCTGTTTTTTCTGCGTACGTCAGTGAGTCTGAGTCTGAGCGATTCGAAGCGTGCTGAAGGGAAAAGGCGGGTGAGTAGGCGGGGGCGGCACACTCATAACAATAATTAACCCCATCTTAGGATACGTGCGAAAAAAAACGATCCTGGATACTCGTCGATCCCTCGATCCTCCTCGATCCTCCTTGCCCAGAGAGCGCCCCGGGCGGCGGGTGCCACTGGTCCGCCGGCGCGATGCAGAAGTCCGACCCGTCGTCTTCGGTCAGCCTTTCGCCCCCGCGGAGACGGCGACGGCGACGACGATACCGCCGACGGCGACGCCGACGGCGACGAAGACGGCGACGGCGACGAGCACGCCGCGGAGCCCTCGTCTCCACAGCAGCGACCGTTCTGGCGGGACCGCTCTGGGGCGTCTTGAACTCGTCGACCCTGTCTCCCTCGCTCTTTCTCCCCCTCCTCCCATCAATGGCGTGCTATCCGTCCTCCGTCATGCCCCTCGTCTTCATTCTCCTCCTCCTCCTCCTCCGCCTCCTCCTCCTTCTTTTTATCATTATCCTTCTCCCCCCCTCCTCCCTCCTCCAGCCGCTTCAGTCATCGTTCCTTCTCCTCCTCTTCATCCTCCTCACCCTCCCTCCCTCCTTCCATCCTTCCTCCTCCTCCACCCCCTCATCCTGCAAGCTTCACAGAACGAAATTGATGAGGACAGCGCTCTGTTTTACTCGCGACTATGACAGCTCAGAAGGTACAGTCATGGTGGCTGGTAGACAGCAGCAAGTGCTCATATGAGCCAAAGGCCATGCTCAGCACTACTGGTATAAGGTATAGGCTGCGCTCTCGCCGCCTTCACTGGTAACAGACCAGGCGCCGGAGCCTTTGACGACGCGCCGTCTGTTGCACATACCCGACCGCTGGTTACCACTGGCATGTGTCTATCGCCTCTTGAGAACGTTTGATACGAGCGTGAGTTTCCGGACCACATACCCCAACACTTGGTTGACTTGTTCAGATCACTTTTTCCCTGCACTCGCCCGGATATGTCACCGCTCAACGTGGCGATTACCTCGTTGACCGTCCCAGGGGCCCCCAAGAGGCCCCCACCCCACGAAGCCCCAAAACTGCTCCCAAAGAGGCCCCCGAGAGCGCTCTGAAGAGACCCCAAGAGACACCCCTGTGCACTTTGACCCGAACACCCGGCTGGTGGCGGGATGGGCCGAAGGCCAATAGATCCGCCGCCCCCTGTCGATTCATCGCAAGGGTGCCTGGCGTGCTGAACCCTCTCGGTTTTGGTTTTGGTTCGTTCCCCAAAAGAACTCACCCTGGGGCTTCGGCCCGCCCCGTCGGCCACCCAGAAACTGCACAAGTCAATGCCGAAAACGGCCGTTTCGCTCGGGACATTCTCAAAAAATCGCGAAGATGGCCAAGATGGCCTGCAAGATGCCTCCAAGACAGCCAAGATGGCCTCCAAGACGGCTAAGATGGCCCCAAGGTGCATCCAAGACGGCCCAAGATGGCCTCAATATGGTCTAAGACGGCCCAAGAGGCCCCCCAGAGGCCTCAAAGGCGGCCCAAGAGGCCTCCAAGAGGTCCTCCAGGAAGGCCCGACGAGGCAAAAATCATTGATTTTCCATAACATTTGCGCCTTTTCGGCTTTCCGACGGCCCGATACGGCCCCAGAGGACCCCCAGGTCGCCCCCAAAAATCGCCCAAGATGCCTCCAAGATGGCCCCATGACGGCCCAAGAGGCCCCCAAGACGGCCCCAAGATGGCGCCAAGACGGCCCAAGAGGCCTCGAAGACGCCCAAGATGGCCTCTAAGACGGCCCTGGAGCACCACAAGAGGGCCCCAAGTCGGCCTAGAAAGGCCCCCAAGACGGCTCCCGACGGCGTCAGACGGGCCAGGAGCTCACCAAGATGACCGAAGGTGGCTCGCAGCTTGCCCAAGACGGCCCAAGAGGCCTCCAAGAGGGCCTCCAGGAAGGCCAGAAAAGACCAAAAAGAGTGATTGTCCGAAGGTTCATGTGCTTCGTTTCGGCCTTCCGACGGCCCGATACGGCCCAATAGCCCCTAAGATCGCCCAAGGATCGCCCAAGAGGCCTCCAAGATGACCCCAGAACGGCCCAAGAGGCGCCCAAGATGGCCCCAAGAGGCCCCCAAGACGGCCCAAGAGGCCTCCAAGACGCTCAAGATGGCCTCCAAGACGTCCAAGAAGGGACGAAAGGGTCAAAATTGCCTCCAGGCGGCCAAGATGACCTTCTAGATGCCCACGTGTTCCCCGAAGGCTTCCAAACCGATTCGGGGAACCACATGGTCCAATAGCTTGGCAGGTCTGGCCTCAACGTTCGGCCACACAGGCGCGTCCACAAAGGCAGGGGGCGGCGGTGATTCGCCATAGGCGTCTTCGATCCGCCGCCCCCTGTCGATTCATCACAGGGGTGCCTGGCGTGCTGAATTATGACGGTGCTGGTGTTGGTTCTTTTTCCAAAAGAACTCCCCCTGGGGCTTCGGCCCGTCCCGCCGGCCACCCGGAAGGCCCGCAATTCTCACATTTGTTCGCTCAAGATGGCCCAAGATGGTCTCCAAGATGGCCACGTTGGCCCAAGATGGCCTCCAAGATGGTCCAAGATGGCCTCCAAGTCCGCCCAAGATGGTCCAAGACGGCCTCCCATACGGCCCAAGATAGTCCAAGACGGCCGAAGACGGCCCAAGAGGCCCCCCAGAGGCCTCCAAGACGGCCCAAGAGGCTTCCAAGAGGTCCTCCAGGAGGGCCCGAAGAGGCCAAAATCATTGATTTGCCTTAGGTTGTTGAAGGATGTTCGCATTTCTTCTCGGCTTTCCGACGACCCAAGACGGCCCAAGAGGCCCCCAAGATCGCCCCCACAGCGCCCAAGAGGCCTCCAAGATGGCCTCAGGACTGCCCAAGAGGTCCCCAAGACGGCCCCAAGAGGGCACAAAGACGACCCAAGAAGCCTCCAAGACGCCCAAGGTGGCCTCTAAGACTGGAGCACCCCAAGAGGGCCCCGAGTCGGCCCAGAAAGGCTCCCCAAACGGCTTCCGACGGCGTCAGACGGGCCAGGGGCCCACTAAGACAAGACGGCCGAAGTTGGCTCGAAGCTGGCCCAAGACGGCCCAAGAGGCCTCCAAGAGGGCCTCCAGGAAGGCGGCCAGAAAAAGTGTTCGAAGGATTTTGACATGTGCTTCGTTTCAGCCTTCCGACGGCCCGATACGGCCCAAGAGCCCCCAAAAATCGCCCAAAGATCGCCCGAGAGGCCTCCAAGATGGCCCCAGAACGGCCGAAGAGGCCCCCAAGACGACCCCAAGAGACGGCCTCAATATTGCCCAAGGCCGCCAAAGAGGCCCCCAAGAGCCTCCAAGACGGCCCAAGAGGTCTCCATGAGGTCCTCCAGGAGGGCCCGACGAGATCAAAATATTTGATGTTCCTTAGCATTTGCACCTTTTCGGCTTTCAAAGACTTTGGCATGTGTTTCTTCTCGGCATTCCGACGGCTGAAGGCGGCCCAAGAGGCCCCTAAGATCGCCCCAAGATCGCCCACGAGGCCTCCAAGATGGCCCCATGACGGCCCAAGAGGCCCCCAAGATCGCCCCAAGAGGCCTTCAGGACGGCCGAGGTGGCCTCCAAGACGGCTAAGATGACCCCAAGATGCCTTCAAGACGGCCCAAGATGCATCCAAGACGGCCTCAGACGGCCCAAGAGGCCCCGTCCGAAGAGACCAAAATCATTGCTTTTCCTTGAGGTTTTGAAGGATTTTGGCATTTGCTTCTTCTCGGCATTCCGACGGCTGAAGGCGGCCCAAGAGGCCCCTAAGATCGCCCCAAGATCGCCCACGAGGCCTCCAAGATGGCCACATGACGGCCCAAGAGGCCCCCAAGACGGCCCCAAGAGGGCCCCAAGACGGCCCAAGAGGCGTCCAAGACGCCCAAGATGGCTTCGAAGACGGCCCTGAAATGCCCCAAGAAGGCCCCAAGATGACTCAGACAGGCCCCCATGACGGCTTCCGACGGCGTCAGACAAGCCAGGAACGCCCTAAGACGGCCAAAGAGACCCCCAAGAAGCCCCCAAAGGCCCCCAGCAGGCCCAAGGAGGCCCAAAAGAGGCCTCCAAGAGGCCCCCAGCAAGCTCCCAGGAGGCCCCAAAAGTGCCCCAAGAGGCGCCCAAGAGGCCTCCTCCTCTGTCTTCCTCCCTCTCCTCCTGCCTCCTCCCCCACAATGTTCCCCGAACGCTTTCCAAACCGACCCGGGGAACACATGGTCCGATAGCTTGGCAGGCCTCTGGCCACAACGTTCGGCCACATAGGCGTTTCCAAAAAGGCAGGGGGCGGCGGTGATTCGCCGTAGGCATCTTCGATCCGCCGCCCCCTGTGGATTTATCACAGGGGTGCCTGGCGTGCTGGATCCTTTCGATTTTGGTTTTGGTTCTTTTTTCAAAGAACTCTCCCCTGGGGTTCCGGCCCGTCCCGCCAGCCCCGCGGAAGGGACCATAAACGACCACAAAGGCCGCACAAACGACCTCAAAGACGGCTCCATGTGGCCTCCAAGAGGGCAAGATGGCTTCCAAGTTCGCCCAAGAAAGTCCAAGATAGCCTCTAAGAAGGCCCAAGAGGGTCCAACATACGTCCAAGTCCCATAGCTTGGCCAAGGTGGGGCCCAACGTTTGGCCACAGAGGCGCTTCCCTTTCCCAAAAGGCAGGGGGCGGCCGTGTTTCGCCGTAGGCGTCTTGATACCTTGCTTCAAGTACACTTTTTCATGGTTCTGACCTGTCCTAGGATTTCTCGAATGGCGCGCTCACTTTCACCATGGGCCGGTGAGTTTCCGAATGGGCCCATGTAGACTCGAATCGCTGTTTGAGTCGCTGCTTCCCCAGCGTCCTTCAGCGCCGCGATGGATAATCCACCGCCACTTCTCATGATGATACGGCGGCGCCCGGCGAGCGCAATCACGTTTCCAAATGATTTCTCTTCCTCCTCATCCTCCTCCTTCTCCTCCTCCTCCTCCTCCTGCGCGCGCAGGGGAGGAGGAACGAGGGAGGGAGGTTGAAGAGGGTGTGAGCAAGTCTTGGGGAACTGAGGTTGTTATAAAGGGATTTTGGCCAGCAAGTGGGGGACTCATCTAAGGATGAGGACTGGATGAACTAGTTTTACGATTGAGCTAATGGGCAAGCCCAGCACGCACCACCGATGCTGCAGCACAAGCTCCTGCCCAGGCTCCCTCCTCACAACTCTGTGCATGCACTTGCCTTCACTCCATTGGCGAGCACGCTCTGGAACCGCGAGGGTCCCATGGAGACGCACTTCTTGGCTCGGGCAGTCGGCACTGGGGAGCTCCAGGTCTGTCAGCTCCAGGCTCCAGAAGACGCCCCCAAAAAGGCGTTCCCGAAGTCATGCCCACGCGCGCTGCGCGCGTGCAGGATCTCGGTGTAGCCTTCGGCCCTGACGTCATCGGCCAGCTCCAGAAACTCAGCCCGTGGCACCCCTGTCGTCAGAGCGGCCAGGCACTCCAGGGAAGCATCCGCTGATGCCGAGAAAGACTTGTCAAGACAGACTCTCCCGATAGAGAGGTGTGCAGGCACTCCCAAAATCGATCACACAAATGGCTGGGCTGAGCGAGCCGCGGCCGTGGAGCCCACGGCGAGCAGTGGAGAAGTAAAGAGGCGGCCAGTGCAGGCCGTGCGGCCGGCAAGTGAGGCGCAGCAGGGGGCGAGGAACAACGAGCCGTCGAGGCGGTGCAGATCGGCGGCGGGACGGAAGTGGGGAAGGGGCGGGCCTTCTCAGAAGGCTCGGATGTTCCCCGGGCCTCTGAGAAGTTCTCCGAGCCTTCCCTCAGAGTTGACGATAGGGGCGAATAGCCCAGGGGGGAGCAGTACATGTATCCGGGGGCGCCGATGATCTATGTCTTCGGCGAGGCTCCCGGGCGAATACGTGTAATGCCCGCCCCTGGGCTATTCGCCCTTATCGTCGCCGCCGATTCCTCGAAGGCGCAGAAGAAGCCTCAGAAGGCGCGAAGGCTTCTGAGAAGTCCCGCCGCCTTCTGAGACGGCGTGCCCCTTCTGGCTTCCCCCCCTGGCTCGCCGCCGGGCAGAAGGTGGCGAGCAAGACGATCGATCACGAGAGGAGGGCTTGCCGTGTTGCTTTTTCCTCGCACAGATGAGTTGTCCATTGCCCAGGCTCCGCTGCAACTGTACAGCTGCTACTTTGCAGGGCCGGACATGCGGCGCAGGTACCTGGAATTATTATGCAGGCCTGCGCAAACCATAGAAGCATGCATGTTGTTCGCGAGCGAGTCGCACACCACAATGAGAGGCTGCGAAAGATGGCAGGTCATATCCGTTGAATTCACGGGGGCGACAACGGGGGCATGCGCACAGGAGCCAATCGGAAAAACGAGCTTGTCACGAGGAGGCGATGCACGCCCAGGGTGGGCGGCTTCGCTTGCCCAGCTGCCGTGAGCTGCCCCGTCGCTCGAGCTCTGGCACGCTCGAAGTGGGCACGGAACACGTGGGCACGACGCCCAACAGCAAACGCTGTCCGAAGCCGGCAGCGGCCGCTGTCGGGCAAGCGCCCCCGCGCACCGAGAGGGCACCATCCGGGGCGACGCCGACGGCGAACCCTGCTCAACATGGACCGGGTCTGCTGCTGCCAGCCCCCGTCCCCATCCCGCATCCCGTCCGCATGCCCACCTCGGTCGTGACAGAGAGCTTCCCCCCTCCGTACGTCACTGCACCGCGCAGCAGGCGCCGCTGCCCGCCACCTTGGCGTCGCAGACCTCCTTGACGGCGGGCTGCTTCTCCGCGCGGGCGCCCGGCTCCTGGGCCTCGCCCTGCGCGCCCGGGCCCTCGGCGGCGCCCGCGACGCCCGTGATGTCCTCCGCCGGCGGGGCCGTCAGCCCCGGGGGCCCGCGGTCCCCGCCGTGCGCGGAGGCCCTCTGCGAGCGCCGCCCCTCGAACTCCCGGACGAGGTCCGCGGCCTTCTGGCGGGCCTCGTCCTCGAAGCTGTTCCGGGTCTCCCAGTCCGCATACACCTCGGAGGATCGTTTGGCCGATGCCCCTCCCACGCGGCGTGGCCTGGGCCCCGCTGGCCGACTTACCCCCCTAGACGGGGATACAGGTCGTTCCCTTCGGGTTTCGAGGGGTATATCCCAACTGGGGTGGTGATTTGGTGGGGGTCTCGAAGGGGATGGGGATGGGGATGGGGATCGTTTGAACGATACTGAACCTCGTCGTCGTCCACCGCTGAGGCCCTCGCCGCCGCGTCGGACTCCTCGAACTGCTGGAAGCAGCTGATGTCCGTGTCGCTGTCGTTCGTGTTGGGGCGGAACGGCGGCGTGATCACGCCCTGAGCGACGTCGTTCCAGTTGACGCCCTTGAAGAGCGCGTGATCCTTCACGTGCTTCGTCTTGCCGAAGGCCTCGACGGCTTCTCTGCAGCCCATTCTGCGGATGGGATCCACCATGATGAGTCTCTTCAGGTAGTCTTGGACGCTCCTGTAGTTCTTGTCGATGCTCCAGGCCGGCGGGTAAGAGGGGTTTCCGTTCACGATCGCGGCGAACACGACCTTCTCGTCGTAATCCGCCCCTTTGTCGTCGAATGGCACGTTGCCGGAGAGCATCTCATACATGAGGATACCCACCGCCCACCAGTCCACCGCCAGGCCGTGGCCCTGCCGCATGACGATCTCGGGGGCCATGTACGCCGCGGTCCCGCACACGGTGTACGTCCTCTGGCCTTTCAAGTACTTGGCGAACCCAAAATCGGTGAGCTTGATGTGGCCAGTCCTATGGAGCAGAATGTTCTCAGGCTTGAGGTCACGGTAGGCGATCAGCAGGCTGTGGAGGTAGGACACGGCACTCACGACCTCCATGTTGTAGAATTTGGCCCGATCGAGAGTGAAGCGCTTCGCCTTTCTGAGCTCATGGAAGAGCTCGCCGCCGTTGATGAGCTCGAGCACCATGTAGAGCCGCGAGTCGTCCTGGAAAGTGGTCAGCAGCTGGATGACGAAGGGGTTCTGGATGGTCGCAAGGACCTGTTTCTCTGCGATGACGTGCTGCACCTGGTCGAGCTCTTTCATGTTTGACTTCTTCAGGATCTTCAGGCAGACCGGCAAGCTGTGGTTGTCCTTCACCTTTTGGCAGCGCGCACAAGGGGGTGGAGGGAGGGAGGGGGAAAGGGCTTCTTCGAAGGAGGCAGCTTCTTAGAAGACGCCGGCCTTACATTTAGAGATAGGGCCCGCGCCTTCTGAGAAGCAGGGGTGCTTCTAAGAAGCCCTCCCCCCTCCCCCCACCCCCATCTGCGCGTGGCCGAACCTTCGCCGTCCGGACCCGAGCATAGCGTCCCACCCCGATCGTGCGGCCGAGGTCGAAGCTGTCCAAGGAGTAGCTCTTGTCGATCGCCCTGGCCCACGCCGTGCTGCTCTCCAGCAGCGAGGTGCGCCCGGCCCGGTGGCTGACGTCCGGCGGCAGCTCGCCCGTTCCGCTGTCGGAGGTCTGGATCTGGGACGTGCGGCGGAAGGTGTCCATTGGCCGCCGAAGGCAAGGAGGCCCACCGCCCGCGGGTTCTGCAGCAACTCACGGGAGCCTCCCATGCAATCTTGCTGGCTCTTGCGAATCGGCGCTAGCCGACGCTAATCGACGCCGACCAGCGCTCGACGCCAATCGACGCTGAATCGTTACTAATCGACGATGTGTCGGCGCTTCCTCATCGGTTACCAGACGCTAGCGCTCGCGGACGCTGATGCACTCTACAAGCGGAACGAAGAGGACATGCAAGGCTCTCATGATGTGCTACCGAACGCGGAGGCGGCTCGGGAGGCGGCCGGGCTAGGAGTGCGCGCGCGCGTGGAAGAGCGGCGGGCGGCTTCTCAGGCCTGGCCTCGGGAGCGTGAGCCCAAGGCGGCGGGCACACGTGCATGTGCACCGGTGGCGACGACGAGGGCGAATAGCACAGAAGCGGGCATTACACGTTCTCGCCTGGGAGCCTTATCGAAGACATGGATCATCGGCGCCCCTGGATCCGTGTATTGCTCTCCCCTGGGCTATTCGCCCCTATTGGCGCCTGGCGCTGGTTCCTGACACCGCGGGGCTCGTTCAACCTTGAACGATCGGCCGATTCCGAAACGCCAGATCGTTCAACATCGACCGATGCTGGGTCGCGCGGCGGCGTTCAACGATGAGCGCCCGCGGCGGGGTCGCCGCTGGTCGACACGACGCGAACATACCGTACTCGCATTGACTGGTGGATGATCTTCCCTCGCACGCATCAGCACGTTTCGATGCTGGGCCTGCGGCTCGCGCGCGTGCCGTTCGCATCATGAGCCAATCGAAGAGAGATCGCAAGGCAGATCCGCAACTCGAGTCGAGAAGGGTGAAGGCCGGTGCTGCACTACGCAGCGCAGCACCACCCAGACCGTAACAGCGACCCCAAAACAGTGCCGCCGCACGTCACCGGCTGGGACGTCGACTGCAGCGTGAACCAGTGGATTCAATCCACGGAGCTGCGCAAGTCGAAGCTTGCAGGCGCACGCTTCTGCTTCTGGCGCGGAATCGGTGAGGCCCCCTGAAGATGTCTTACGAGCATTCGAGCCCTATTGGGCAGACTCGCGGCCTCGCAACTGTTTTTGTTGGCCTCTCTGGGATCATTTAGTAATCTATCAAGCCGCCCTGGGGGCCTCTTGGCCCGCCTTCGGGCCCCTCCTTGGCCGTCTTGAAATCTCTTTGAAGCCTCTTGGGATCATTTGGGCCGTCGTGGGGGCCTCTTGAGGCCCCCTTGGGTCTTCTCGCTGCGCGATCGTGGGAGCCTCTTGGGCCGTCTTGCGGGCCCTGAAGCTTGAAAGCGTGAGTATCTTAAAATTCCTCCGAATATATATATATATATATATATAGATATGAGGAATCAAATGATAATGGCCCTCTTGGGGGCCATCGTGGGGGCGTCAGGGGGGGTCTTGCACTCTTGAGAGCATATTTGATAGCCTTGGGCCGTGCATGAGCCCTCCTCATGAGAGCATCTTTAGCCGCCTGGGGTCCGTCTTGGGCGAACCCAAGGCCTGCTTGGATCGTCTTGAAACCCTCTTGGGAGCCTCTGGAGCCATATTATGGCTTTCCAGCGGCCCGGGGCCCAGGGATTCCAACGACCCGGTAATCGCAGCGTCGATATATTGGAATATGTCAGCAAAAACACACACATGCGTTTTATACTCACAAGACTATGCGTGTGCATGTGTATGTACATTTGCGCATGTACATACAACACGTGCTTGTTACACATGTATGTGTATACACGTAAGTGTACATATATATACATATATACACATATGCATATGTGTGCGTATACATGTGTGTAACTATATACATATAGATATATGCCAACCGATCTACACACAACTATGACTACATATGCGCACGTAAACACCCACACTAATTATGCGCAACACGTATACATCCACTTTTTTATATGTATATGGATGTACGAACTGTTTGTGCGAGTACACACAAACCAAAGGTGTTGTCTGGGCGGCTGGTGGTCTAGAGCGGTTTCCTGAAATCCTCCCTTCGATCCCCGGCTTCACGAAGGGGCGGGCCGTGCCCCCCCAATGCCGCGCCCCAAGCAGAGACCCAGGGGCCCCATCATCCGCGAAGAGTTCGTTTCAAAGTTTCGCCGTCGGCTTCTGAAACCGCAGACGCCGATCCTGAAGACCGCAGGCCCCCAAGCCGCCGCGAGAGGCCCGCACGAGGTCACCAAGACAGCCCAAAGCGTCCATGGGGATCCAACAGACACTTTGGACGACCCAAAAAGCCGCCGAGACAACGAACGCCCCTGAGACATCGGCATGAATCGACGAAGCTGCACCCGAGACCCCCCGACCCGACAATATCCAAAAAGCCCCCGAGACCCAAGAAGCCCATGAGACATCGGGATGAATCTCAAAAGCCACCAGGGGCCCCAGAAAGCGAAGCGAACAAACGGAGAAAGCGATCCACAAAGGCTACGGGCGTTTCCTTTGATGCGCGGACGCAAGCGCGCGCTTCGCCGCGGGCGTTCCGATCCCCCGCGCGGCTCAGTCTGGAATCTTCGGGAACTGCGCAATGCGTCGCCGCCGCGCTGCCCCTTGCGCACAGCATCTCGCCCGCCCGGCACCGCGCCGGCAGACGTTCCCGCCAAACCGGGCAGGCGCTCCCCAGCAGGTCTGCTGCTGACGCTGCACTGCCGCCGCAGCGGAACAAAAACACGTAGCCGCGCGGGCCGCGCCCGCGCGCGAGGTCGCGGGGCCACCGTAATCGCTCGGCGAAAGATGCAGTCAGCATGTCCCCCCTTGCTGACGGGTGCATGGGCACCGCTCCAGCGCGGGCAGGTCGGCGCAGGCGTCGCCCAGCCAGCGTGGCGTCGGTCGCCAGAGAAGACGCGGCGCGCCCGGGCGCCGCGGCGGACGTGTCCCTGCGCCAGTCGCGCCGGCGGCGGCGCGCTGCTGCGAGGGCAGCCTGCTGCGCGGCAGCCATCACGCGCTGCGCGGCCTCCGGCAGCTCCAGCTCCCGACGGCGAGCGCGCACCACATCTGGCGGCGGCCTGCTTGCAGCGGCGGCGCAAGCGTTGCCGTCGGCTGCCGCGTTGCCGACGCGGTCCCGCATGCTCAGCCCCTGGAGGCGCCTCCGCTGGCATCCTGTGAATTGCACCCAGCGGGCCCGGAGCCGCCCGGTGCGCGCGGCATCCACCGTGCAAATGCGGCGTGCTCCCAGTTCCGCGGGTCGGCGCCAGCCTCGATCTTGGCGCATGTCGCCCCAAGCAGTGGCTGTCCGAAGCGAAACTGATCAGGCCGCCAACTACGCGAGCCGCCGCAGCCGCCGCGGCCATCACCTCGACACTCTGCGCCGTCTGCAGCCAGGCGACCGGGCTGGCGAGGTTTGGGGGCCGCGAGCTCCTCGACCTGGAGACACCACGCTGTCGCGCCAGCAGCGGGTCGGCGCAGCAGCGATCGCGAAGCGGCGAGGGCCGTCCAGCGCCAGGCACAGCCAATAACGGTGCTCGTCGGCGGCCAGCCCGCAGCGCGGGTACAAGCCCGCATCGCCTTTCCACTTCGCCGCAACGGCCTGGGTCTCGACACTGCAACAAGACGCCGCGCAGGGCCCCGCCGGCCTCGAGCGGGAGCTCGCTGGCGGTGAGCAGGCGGCGGGTGGCCCTCCTGTCCACCCCGCCGGCCAGGTGGGCGAAGCGACCTTGCGACACTCGGCCTGGCTCTACGCTGCAAGGAGCACGCGTTACTGGATCGCCTCGAGTGCTCACCCATGTGGCCCCGTAGGCACGCCGACCCAGCGTTCTATGTCACCGCCCAGCCCGAGCTCGCGCATGCTGCGCAGCTCAGCTGCCACCAAAATGACAGCGCGAGCAGCCTCTGCGTTGACTGCGGCAGCCGTGTGGCGCCACGAACACGAGGCGAGGTCGAGCTGGACCCCCTGGAACGCTCGTGCAGCCTGCAGCACTGGCGCGACGCACACAGACGCCTTGGGGTCCAAGCGCCACGTGGGGCCAAGGACGCCGAACATGATCTCAGCCGCCGCTCGGGGCCGGTGGCCACTGGCAGCCTTGGCAGCGCGGCGGAGCTGCTCAAGCTCTCCTGCGGCGGGGCGATCGCAGGACGACCCGTAGGTACCCGCGGTCGTGCCAGCAGCAGCCCCCAGCAGACAGCGCCATCGGAAAAAAAACACAGGCAAGCGGCGGAAGCGAGCAAAGCGGCCACAACCCTGCGCGGCGGATACTGGTTGCTTGCGTTGCCGGCCAGCGTCCGCGATGACCCCGAGGTCACGGATCTCCGTCCCCACGGAGATCGATGGCATCTCGTGCTGGAGCCACCGCCACACCGAGGTAGGCTTCGGCGACGGCCTCGGCAGTCTTGTCCGGATCGCCACGCGCCCAGAGCGTGAGGTCATCGACATAGACGCGGCGCCTCAAGCCATCGTGCACCCGCCCAATACTTCTGCACCACGGTCGGACCAAGACGCTCAGCACAAACACGGCCAGCGCACACCCAGGGAGGATCCCATTGGTCGGCGCCTACGGGAGGCCAGGGGCGCCGCCGACGCGCAACCTGCGAGGCGCCGTGTAGGTGGCGAGCAGGGGGCCGCGCAGCCACTGAGGGACGCCAGCCCGAGTCAGCACCGTTCCAGAAGCCATCGGCTAATCGTGGTCAAAAGCCTCCCTCCAGTCCAGGGCGTGGCCGCAGACGGCCTCGCCCTCGGCTTTCGCGGCCTCGAGCTCAAGGGCGAGGCCCCACGCAAGCTCCTCGGACCCGACGTCGCCATCGCTGGCGCCATAGCGCAAACAACTGCGCCTGGCCTGCAGCCCGGAAGCAGCCAAATAGGCCAGCGGTCCATGGACCCGCCGTTGCCAGCCTAAGGCAGCAGGCTGGCAGAGCTCGTCTGGCGAACGGCCAACGCGCTCCACCGCCTCGCAAAGCTCCGCGACCCACTCCAAGAGCTCGGAGGGGAGCAAGCCGAGCTCGGCCACCGTCCAGCCCTCGAGGCCAAGCGCCTTGCACTTTGCCATCATCGCGCGCACCAGTCTGGCCGTCCACGGCAGTCTCTGAAGGGTGGCAGAGAGTCGAGCTCCACGAGCTGGTGCTCGCTGTCGGGCAGCTCCGGGACGCGCCGCTGCCACAGCGCCCGCCACTGGTGCT
Source organism: Prorocentrum cordatum (assembly GCA_963575745.1). Classification (NCBI taxonomy): domain Eukaryota; class Dinophyceae; order Prorocentrales; family Prorocentraceae; genus Prorocentrum; species Prorocentrum cordatum. Next base: position 282,494 of record CAUYUJ010008380.1, read on the forward strand.
CGAAATGCTGGAGCTCGGCAGCCGCGCCGCCAAACACCTCCGACCGACCCCCACAGGCTGCGCACGAGCCGCGGATCCGTCGTCGCTCGGTGGGGCCGGCACGAGGGCAGCGGGCAGGGCGCTGCCTGCGCGGATCCAGCGGTGCAGGCGCCCTCCTCTGTTTGCCCACGCCTGCCGAGCCCACTCCTGCCAGGAGTCGCGGCGGCGTGCACGCGCAGCCTGCCCCGCCTCCTGATGCTCCGCCTCCGCCCGTGCGAGGCTGCTGGCAAGCAGGCCGGGCAAGCAGGTACGGCCGTGCTGCTGCAAGAGCGCACACGGACCGCTAGAGCGGCCGACGGGGGCCTCAAGAGGCTGGCGAGAACCCCTCGGTGATGGTGCCGAGCTGCTTTCGCTATGGCGTCCCGCTCCTCCCGCTCCCCTTCCCCTCGCTCTTCTGACAAAAAACGGGTCGACGCGGACCGCATCACATCAGACGGCAACAGACCATCTGTTACTAGATCGCACCATCAGACGAAGCTACAACAATCGACCAGCCAAGAGAGGACAGAACCACTCACGCACAGACCAAGCACAATCAGGAAGGGCAAGAGCAGTTCAGACCACAGGAGAGTAAGTCACTCATGTGTCCGCAGGTCAGCCCCTCACGGACTGCAAACACATTGATGGCACAGGGGGCAACACTGAGGAGGCGTGAAGAACGGAAGAGGTGGAGGAGGGGAGCGGAGACAGGAGTACAAGAACAATATGAAGATTTCGATGGCAGGGAAGCAGAAGCCGATGAAGAGTACGAAATACAGCAGGATAAGCATAAGGATAATGATAAGCCAGTTGACCAACCACACTTCTCTCATATAGATGTGTGTTGTAAATACATGTATACATATCGCCACATCCAGATCTCTATATAGAGATACACGTTTAGGTATAGGTATAGATGTAGATATGCCGACTCAGCGCACGCAAGCATCCGCAAGATAGTGGGAACAGGTCTAGTGCACAACCAAATATATCAACATCATGTCAAAAAACATGGCACTACATCCGACCATACCAGTTTGGGCCGCAGACGATAGACCGCAGAGAGTGATCAAACGATTTGTCAAATCCGCCGACTCTGTCGGCGTGTGTGAGAGGCTTGTCCGTTCGAGTCGTCGTCTCCGTCATCCGTCAGTCGTCGTCTCTGTCGTCCCCCTTCCCTGCGCCCCCCTTTCCCTGGGCCCGACGCCGCTCCCCCCCCTTTTCCTGGGCCCTCCTCTAGCGCTGGGCCCGTCGCCGCTCCCCCCCTCCTTCCCTGGGCCCTCCTCCTCAAGCGCGCCAGCCAAAGCAAAGTTGAACAACGTCATAACTGACTTGACGGGAAGCCCTTTCCTTTTGATCCCTCCCCCGCCAGGAGTGGGGGGGGTCCCGAGTCCGATCCCGGGGGAGGTCCCGGGGGGGGGGGGTCCGAGAGGGGTCCGGGGAGGGGTCCCGGGGGTGGTCCCTGGGGGGGTCCCGGGGAGGGTCCCAGGGGGGGGTCCCATGTCAAATACGATTCTCATCCGGAGAGTCTCGGGGCCCAAAAAAGCCCCAAGACGGGCCACGAGTGCCCCAAGAGGCCTCCAAGACTGTCCAACGATCTTTCCAAGACGCGTTGACGACCTCAAGACGGCCCAAGAGCCATGCAAGACGGACCAAGAGGCCTCCAGGAGCACTCTCAAGACTGCCCCACATGAAAATACACCTGAGAAAACCCAATCAGTGGATGATTTGAAAATAAAAACTATGGATCTTGAGATCGATTGTGAGAGCGATGATGAGATCGATCGTGGAATCGATAGTGAGGACAATTGTAAAGTCGATCGTGAGACCACATCGATTCAATGAGATCGATAGTGAGATCGATCGCGAGATCGCTCGTGGGATCTCTAGTGAGATCGCTTGCGAGATCGAGATTGAGATCAATTGTGAGATCGATGGTGAGATCGATAGAAAAATGGGTAATGAGATCGATGGTGAGACCGATCGATAAGAAGATCGACCAAGAACTCAGGAACCTGGGAACCTCGCCGCCCTTGAGATCGATTGTGAGATCGGTGGTGAGATCGATAGAGAAGTGGGTCATGAGATCGATGGTGACCGATCGATAAGAAAATCGACCAAGAACCCGGGAAGCCGGGAACCTCGCCGCCCTCCGAAATCGGCCCCGAACCCGGAACCGGGAACCTGGGAACCCGGAACCGGAACCCGAGAACCCAGCGTGCGACCAAAATCGGCGGGGCACTTTCGCCAAATCTTTCAACATCCGCGAGGACCCCTTCGGTGCAAGCATTGATTGGGGAAAATCACTGATTTCCCATTGGTTCTTGAAGCATTTCAGCGTTCTCGCCTCTTCCGCTCCCCGACGCTCCAAGACGGCCCAAGCCCCTCGCCCCAAGACGGCCCAAGAGGGCTCTGGGAGGGACCCAAAACGGTCCCAGAGGGCCCCAAGACGGCCCAAGACGCCTCCACGACAGCCCAAGAGGCCGCCAAGACGGCTCCAGGAAGGTGCCCAGACGAGTGACCAGAGCGGACATTTCGAGCCCTCGGCCCCGAGAGGCTCCCAGGAGGAACCAAGAGGCCCCCAGGAGGCCCCCAAGAGGCCCCCAAGAGGCCCCCAGGAGGCCCCCAGGAGGCCCCGAGAGGCCCCCACGAGGCTCCCAAGAGGCCCCAAAGAGGCTCCCACGAAGCCCCTAAACTGTTCCCCAGAGGCCCCCGAGAGCGCTTCAAAGAGACCACAAGAAGCATTCATGAGGACTCTTACCCACGTCAGCGTCGTCGTCGTCGCCGCCGCCGCCGTTGTCGTCGTTCCCCTTCAGGGTCGGCGGCACCGGCCGTAAGGCCTTCACAATCAAATGAATGCCAGAGAAAATCACAGATGCAAAAAGTCGCTGAGGCTGTCAACATAGCATATAGCGCGGATTCCAAGAGCCGTCGAAAGGCCACCTTGGATACATGTCGCGCCTTCCAAATTCAGCTCAGCAGCCTCGTTGCCCAAGGTCCACGGAACAGTCCTCCCACTGTGGAAAACAGAACTAATAAGGACCGTCTCGGAGCCAGTGGACTAACCATGAGTACAGCTGACTCCCTCTTCATACTTGCCCTTCCCTTGCGAAACCTCAATTACTCCTGTGACAGTTTGCTCGTGGTGGCGAAATTTTTAACTACAGCCGCTCCATCTCCCCCCTTCCATCTCTCTCTCTCTCTCTTTCTCTGTCGTTTTCTCTGTTGTCTCCCTCTCTCTCTCTTTATCAGCTGTCTCACTCTCCCTCTCCCTCTCCTCTTCTCTCTGTCACTCGCTCTCTCTCTCTCTCTCTCGTTATCTCCCTCTCCCGTTCCTCCTTCGCTGCCTCCCGCTCCTGGGCCATGCTGCCTCGCGGCTGACATTTCCTGGGGAACAAAGAGTGGCGGAATGCCTCTGCCGTATCTCTCCGAACGGCTTAATCGGAATGGCGTTCTCGGAGACCAGCACGAACCTCGCAGAGACACGCTCGGCCAGAATCGTTGCATGCCGTGCTGTGCACAGCACCGTGGCCCTGCTTCTTAACAGTTGCTATAAAGACTCTGGCCCCGCCTCACCGTTGCGCCTCAGCACTGCCGCAAGATCTGCGCAAACGTGCAGTTCGTTGAAAGGAAGGGGAGCGGGCGGGGCAGGGGCAAGGGGCAAGAGAAAGAAGCGGGAGTGGATGGAGAGGGAATGGTAACGAGGGACGGTGGATGGGCAAGGTAGGTGCGCTCGCGCCATGTCTAACATCCTACCCATCCCACCCATCCCTTCCCACTGCGCTGGTTTTTCTCTATCCGCCAACGCGTGTCATAGCGGACCTAGAACTCACAAAGGGACCTCACTCATCGTGTCATGCGCAATCAGGAAAGGGAGCTGCGTGAATGGAAGGAGGAGGAGTAGGCGGATGAGCAGGAGGATGAGCGGGAGGAAAAAGAGGAAGATGAAGAAGGAGCAGGACGAGGCCGAGGGGGGTGACAGCGATGGAAAACGGATCCAGAAAAGTGGCCCGCGTTGGGGCGAGAGTGGAGTGCCTTTTTTTTCCGAACGACGGGAGCAAAACGCCGATGCGAAAATGAGGCCAGCATTGCAGCGGTTACATCCTTTGGAAACACCCAACACAATATGATTCCAAACGAACAGATTGAAGAAATCCGCCGGCCCCCTTGTGGGGCCACCAGGCTGCGAGGCACGGGTTCGCAGTTTCCAGTACCAGTTGTAGCTTGTAGTTTCCAGTGTTACAGTTCTGCTTCTTGCTGGTTACTGTAACTATGTGATTGACCGCGCGAGGGGGGGGGAGGCCCAAAACAGGATTTTTTAGCACCCCCTGGCCGCGTTGTCTGAATTGCTGGGGGGGCTCGAAATCGACACCCCTCACGCAGATCCGCAGGGTCAGGGTCCAAAAACACAGGGGATTTGCCACATTTCTGAAATTCTGTGCCACCCCTCACGCAGATCCGCGGGGTCAGGGTCCAAAAACACAGGGGATTTGCTACATTTCTGAAATTCGGTGCCACCCCTCACGCAGATCCGCGGGGTCAGGGTCCAAAAACACATGGGATTTGCCACATTTCTGAAATTCGGTGCCACCCCTCACGCAGATCCGCGGGGTCAGGGTCCAAAAACACACGGGATTTGCCACATTTCTGAAATTCGGTGCCACCCCTCACGCAGATCCGCGGGGTCAGGGTCCAAAAACACAGGGGATTTGCCACATTTCTGAAATTCGGTGCCACCCCTCACGCAGATCCGCGGGGTCAGGGTCCAAAAACACAGGGGATTTGCCACATTTCTGAAATTCGGTGCCACCCCTCACGCAGATCCGCGGGGTCAGGGTCCAAAAACACAGGGATTTGCCACATTTCTGAAATTCGGTGCCACCCCTCACGCAGATCCGCGGGGTCAGGGTCCAAAAACACATGGGATTTGCCACATTTCTGAAATTCGGTGCCACCCCTCACGCAGATCCGCGGGGTCAGGGTCCAAAAACACAGGGGATTTGCCACATTTCTGAAATTCGGTGCCACCCCTCACGCACATCCATCGCAAGGCGTGGTAACCCAAACTGCGAGTACTCCCTCGGCCCTTTAATCCCAAGGTGTGGTAACCAAACTCGTAAACCATACACGTCTTACCAATCGCCCTGTGTGGTAACCCCTCTTGTGATCAGTTGGTTTTGCCGATTGCGAATCGGCCTCGCATGAAGTTCCGATACTGCTGCACGACAGCGCCAAAGCCTCATGACTTAGCTCTTCCATGGCCCATTCTCCGAGAGAGGGGGCCGGCGGCAGGGGGCGAAGCCCTTACGGATTATCCTTGCGAAAGACCCACCTACACGCAGTTGTGAGTACCATCGTTGCGGGTATCGCCTTCGGGGGATCTCCTCATGATGCGACGAAGCATGCGAAAGGTGTGCCTTCGATGGAGACCCCATGGGGCAACGAAACGCTGCACTGGGCGGGGGACACGCATCCGAGCACCGCCACTGGGGCCTTCGGTGCAGGCCCGTATGGGGCCACGAAACGCTGTTCTGGGTGGGGAGACGCATGCGAATACCGCCACTGAAGTTTTAGGTGGAGCTCCCTATGGGGCAACGAAACGCTGTACAGAGTGGGGGAGGCGCATGCGAACACCGCCACTGGGGCCTTCGGCGGAGCTCCCCTATGGGGCAACGAAACGCTGCAATGAGTGGGGGAGACGCATGCGCACACCGCCCCCACTGGGGCCGCTGGAGATGCCTAGTGTGGGAGACGCATGCGAACACTGCCACCGGGGACTTCGGTGGAGTTCCCTACAAGGCAACGAAACGCTGTACTGGGTGGGGACACGCATGCGAATACCGCCACTGGGGCCTTAAGTGGAGCTCCGTATGGGGCAACGAAACGCTGTACCGAGCGGGGGAGGCGCATGTGAACACCGCCGCTGAGGCCTTCGGTGGAGCTCCGCACAGTGCCACGAAACGCTGTACTGGGTGGGGGAAACGCATCCGCACACCGCCACCACTGGGGCCTTCGGCGGAGCTCCCACTGGGGCAACGAAGCGTTGTATTGAGTGGGGGAGACGCATGCGACCACCGACACTGGGGCCTTCGGTGGGAATGCCTAGTGCGGGAGACGCATGCGAACACCGCCACTGGGGCCTTCGGTGGAACTCCCTTCAGGGCAACGAAACGCTGTACTGTGCGGGAAACGCATGCGACCACCGACACTGGGGCCTTCGGTGGAGCTCCTCTTGGGACAACGAAACGCTGTACTGATCGCAAGAGACGCATGCGAACACCACCACTGGGGACTTTGGTGGAGCTCCCTATGGGGCAACGAAACGCTGTACCGAATGGGGGAGGCGCATTCGAACACCACCACTGAGGCCTTCGGTGGAACTCCCCATGGGGCCACGAAACGCTGTACTGGGTGGGGGAGACGCATGCGAACACTGCCACTGGGCAGCGAAACGTTGTATTGAGTAAAGAAAACGCATGCGACAACCGCCACTAGGCCCTTAGATGAAGATGCGTAGTGCGGGAGACGCATGCGAACACTGCCACCGGGGCCTTCGGTGAAGCTCCCTACAGGGCAACGAAACGCTGTACTGAGTGCTGGAGACGCATGCGAACACTGCCACCGGGGCCTCCGGCGGAGCTCCTTACAGGGCAACGAAACGCTGTACTGAGTGGGGGAGGCGCATGCGAACACCGCCGCTGGGGCCTTCGGTGGAGCTCCCGACAAGGCAACGAAACGCTGTACTGAGTGGGGGGGGCGCATGCGAACACCGCCACTGAAGCCTTCAGTGGAGCTCCCCATGGGGCCACGAAACGCTATACTAGGTGGGGGAGACGCATGCGAACACCGCCAGTGGGGCCGTCGGTGGAGCTCCCTATGGGGCAACGAAACGCAGCGACATGGATGGGAGGCGGGAGGTTATGGGAGGCGGGAGGAGGGGGAGGTGGGAGGAGGGAGGAGGCGGGAGGAGAACGCGGGGCGCTGTCTCTCCGAAACAAGGACCCAACGCCCCAGGATGGCTGGGGAAAAACACGTTCGCACAATCATGCGTGAAAAATCATGAGCGGGACATCTTCTGGACAGAGCCAATTTGAATTGCGACCTGACTCGCCATGGACAGCGGTCAGATAGTGTCAGCACTCAGCTAGCTTCATACACACGAGCAGTCGAGAGCATTGAAGCACGGGCGCCAAGGAGAGTACGTGTTCACGGCCCAGCCACCCCACGCCCCCCCACCCCACCCCCCAACGACCACACCTAAAGGTATGACAGCTTGGCGCCGCGCGTGCCAAAGCAAGACCAGGCTCCGACCCCAAACGGGCGAAGTAATTGTCAAGTCCGCTCCAATTCCTCCCACCAACTGGCCCACCCCCGACCCTATCGCTTGCCGAACAGGCTACGCCATTGATGGTGCACGAGCGCGGGTAAAGAGAGGGGGGGAACATATACCACAGGAGAGAGAGCGGGTTAGAAGGACATCGTCTCTCAGCGGGTCCGCTGCTGGCACCCTCGCGTCAGAAGGCATGGCGGGGCACGCTATTCGCACTCTCGGCCAAGCCGCCCGCGCCTGAGCACCATCAGAGAGACGGTCCTGACAAACGCATTCCACGGTGTCACCACACAGTGGGCATGCAATGCAGCGACAGCAGGCAGCAGCACCCGTTCCCAGCTACCCCATCCCTGCAACAAACCCGATCCTGCTACCGCTTATCTGCCGCTCGCCGCGCACGTGGAAGGGTACGGGGGTGGAGACAGAGGGGAATACATGCAGGTGATACTCCATGGTCCCGAGGGGATACACGCTCCGTCGCATTTAAGCCATCGTGGGCACCCGTATGGGCTCTACGGGTCTACCCCCTCTGGAAATAGTGCACCGATGGGGCAGCTTAACATTCTCCTCTCCGCATGTCCTCTGCAGCCAACACTTCGCCAGCTCGGCATGGCGGGGCACGCTGATCGCACTATCGGGCCTCGGACAGCTCGCGGGGCCAAACATGTGACGCCATGAGACAATGCAGCCGCCCTCCCCCACGACCATAACCCTGCTCCAACTCTGCTACTCCTTACTGCCGCTCGCAACACGCATGCGATGCAAGAAGCAGGATGAAGGGGAGATGAGGATGGGAGGGGCCATGGGAGTCACACTGGCCTCAAGAGAGGACACCTCGTGGCCAGCAATGCTCTCCAGACTCGCGGGGGGCGCCCGCGGAAATTCCCGCGCGCTGTCGTCAACGCGTGCGGACATCCACATCCCATACCTCCGTCGCTGCACTGGACTGCGAATCGCCGATCGATGCATGCTGACAAGTCCGCAACAACAGCATGCAGAGGCGCATGGCAGAATGAAGACGATGCAAGAAAAGACGAGGCAATTCGCACTCTTCGTTTTACTCGGAGGCAACAATTTTGCAAGAGAACATGCCGCGGCAGGCCTGGACACCTCATCCACGAGCCTGCTGCAATCTGGAAGTGGATTACGCGGCAAGACAGCACTGCACGATTGAGCCTGCAGGACCTGCGGAGGCGACGCGCGCTGGGCAAGAGCCTATCACCACTGGCGGCGCCCACCTCGCAGGCAAACTCACCACCCTCGTGAAAACACGTCCTCCCCGTGTCCGCCATGGGAACGCCTGGGGCTTCGATCCCTCTCAACATCTGAACTGCGGGCTGCCTCATCGCGCCCCCTTGGCAACGGGCGCTCTTCTCCAGGAACCGCACGCAGCTCCACCCTGCTTGACGTCGGCGGTGGCGGCGCCGCCCCACTGGCCGCCATGGCTGCCACGATGGTCGGCTGCCCCGGGCATGCAATGCTCCTTGCCCTCACGGCGCGGCGCTCCACCTCGGCGGCCTCTGCGCGGCGCTCGGCAGCTGCCCGCGTGGCTCGGCGGCGTACGACGCCTCTTGCCTGCATGGCGCGGCGCCCCTCCTCGGCGGCCTCTGCGCGGCGCTCGGCAGCTGCCTTGGCGCGGGCCGATCGGGCAGCCTTCTTCCAGACGTCGGAAGCCACATCATCACCATCATCCTCTGGCACAGGCCCGCCGTGCCCGCAATCGACATCTGCCTGTATCTCTGCCGCGGCGCGCGCCTGGGCCTGCGTCAGGATGAGCGCACCCGACACTACCACTGGCACGGCAGGGACTGGCGATGCAAACGCCACCGCCTCCCGCGCTGGCACTGCTGTCGCCGCTGCTGCAGGCTGCTGTCCCTGTGCCGCGCCTGCTGCGAGCTGCCCGAGCGTCGCCTGCAGCTCGCCATGCGCCGACGACAGCCCCGCCAACTGCTGCACCATGTTCACCTGGCCCTGCTGGAGCTCCGCGATGCCGGCTGCCGTCGGCGACGTCATGTCATCGCTGTTGGGCTCTGGGTAGTGCGTTTCCAGTTGGCGTAACATTAGATGCGCCCTCGCCAACCCATTGTAGCGCTGGGTCAGGACGCCTAACTTGTGCACGAGGGTAGCCTGTGCCTCAACGAAGTCGTCCTGTGTCCGTCTCATCCTCCTCCCGGCCTGCTCCACAACGGCACGCTGATGCTGGAGCCTGGCCGTCTGCGATCTACACACTACGATCATGGCCATGAGGACTGCATATTCCTGCGCCAAATCGTTGACCACATACACATGGTGCCCAAGCTGCGGACTTGTACGCAGCTTCCTGGCGGAGGCGATGACCAGGCGACGAAGATACCTCCTGTGCGCCTGCACTGCTTCTTCAGTGCAAGGCGGCTCCAGCCATGAAGGGTGCGCCCTGGCCTCCTCAGGGAGCGCAGGCAAAACCCCTAGCGGCTGCATCGCCGCCGAATCCTCCGTGCCCATGCCCTCCTCGACCTCGGTCTCCTCGGACGTGACATCTGCCGACTTCGACCGAGACGAGGCTCGCGTCCGCCTAGGCCCAGACGTCGCACGGCCTCTGCGAGCCTCAGGCTCGGGCGCAGCCTCCGCCTCGGGCTCAGGCGTCGGCACCAGCCAACGCTTGAGCGTGGCCTCGGCTGCGTCGGCACCAGCGACGGCACGTTCTCCCTGCTGACTACGACCGCGCCGTCGTCGTCTATCAGCACGGTCTCCCTGCTGACTGCGACCAGCCTTCCCCCCCCGACGATCGGGCATGCTGATCGGCCTGCGGGTTTGGCGTCTGCTGTCGCCTGCCTGCCATCTGCTGCGGTGGCCCAACATTGGCCCACGGCGCTTGGGCAGGCATTGGGAAACACACCTTGCACGACCTAATTATCCTGCATCATGTTGGACTCGCCGCACTGCTCGCATCGCAATGCTGGTGTCGGCGGCTGGCCAGGCACGACCTGCTTGCCCTTGCCCTTGCCCTTGCCCGTGCCGCCACCTTTACCTCCTCCCCGATGTTGCCACGACATCGAACTGTGATGCTCGCGTAGCCGCTGACCGCGACGACAACTCGTAGCAGCACACATGCACTGGCGCGGGCCTGTCACTCACGACGGTGCCTCGCTGGCACCCCACTCCTGCCGCTGGACCGCGCTGACCCGCGGCGAGCGGGAACCCCTCGGCGTGCAACTCGTCGCAGTCGCGGCCAAGGCCCAGGCCGCCGATCCGCGCAGCGGCGGGCGCGGGCCAGCGCGCGTACCCGCCCGCCCCTTGTGAGAGGTTCGCTGTACCTGATACAGCTCCCAAAAACCTCTCGAGCAGGGGCGGCAGCTGGACAGAGCCAAGGGAGGGAGGAGAGCAATATTCAGCAAGTGTGATAGGGGGGGAGCGGGAGAAAGAGGGAGCAGGGAGATGGGAAACGGGAGAAGGCAGCAAGGAGGGAGGACGGGAGGACGAAGCGAAAAGAGGGGAAGCGGTCGGAGGGAGGAGCAACGGGAATCGAGAAGCAGACCGAGGATCGAGGACCGAAAATGAGATCTCAAACATTTTCGGCGCTCCTGGCCCTCTTCGGGGCCACCGTGGACCTCTGGAGACCCCCGAGGGCCTCCAGGGATAGATCTGGGGGAGGGCCAGGCAGCGCATGTAGAAAGCTCTTTAGATTCATTCGAACAGCGCTGCGCCCAGACCCCCGACGTCATGATTTTTTCGTGACGTCGACCCAAGAAGTCTCGACCCGTTCCCCGGGACCGGCTTTTCATCCCGAGTCGTTGTCTGGAAGTCCCGAGGCCTGGTGAGGGCCCCCGCGGAGGCCGAACATAGAAAGCATTGTCCGTCGTGTTTTGTGTCTTGGTTCGAGGGGGTCTGGGTGTATCTCCCTTGTGGAAGTGCTTCGGGAGGCGTTCTCTGTGCGGGCCGGCGGGGGCCGCCCAGGAGTGCAGGGAGGGGAAGCCCTGGGAGGGGGGAACGGAGGACCCCGGGAGGTGAGCGAGGACCAGCGGGACACGGGAGAGGGCGGGGGGGGGTGCACGCAGGGAGGGGGGGAGGGGGGTGGAGGGAAGCCCTCCGTCCTCACCACCGTCGCGTCCTCGGTCCTCGTTCGTCCTCCTTCGCCTCTCGTTTCCCTCCTCCTCCTCCTCCTCCTCCTCCTCCTCCTCCTCCTCCTCCTCCTCCTCCTCCTCCTCCTCCTCCCCCTCCTCCTTCACCACCATCGCATCATCATCATCATCATCATCATCATCATCATCATCATCATCATCATCATCAGCAGCAGCATCATCATCATCATCATCATCATCATCGTCATCATCATCATCATCATCATCATCATCATCGTCATCTTCCTCCTCCTCATCATCATCACCACCACCACCACAACCATCATCATCATCATAATCACCATCATCATCAGCATCATCATCACCAGCAGCATCGTCATCATCATCATCAGCAGCACCATCATCATCAGCATCATCATCATCATCACCATCATCATCATCATCATCAGAATAATCATCGTCAACATCATCATCATTATCATCACCACCACCATCATCATCATCAGCAGCACCATCACCATCATCATCATCATCGTCATCAGCATCAGCATCACCATCAGCATCAGCATAATCATCAACATCATCATCATCACCATCAGCATCAGCATCATCATCAACATCATCATCATCCTCATAATCATCATCATCATCATCGTCATCAGCATCATCATTCTTAGAATCAGCATTACCATACTCATGATCAGGTTCATCGGATCATCATCAGCAGCGTCATCATACACAGCATCATGCTCAGCATCATCATCAACCTCGGCATCATCGTCATCGTCATCGTCATCACCATCAGCACCAGCAGCATCAGCATCGGCAGCATCATCATAAGCATCATCAGCAGCAGCACCACCATCATCATCAACCATCGTTCCTCGCCCGACCCTCCCCCCTCCTACGCATCCACATGCTGATCCCGATGCAACCTGCTGGCTCGCCATTCCTCATCATTCGCAGTGTGAGCATCCTCTTCCTCCTCCTGCTCCTCCTCCTCCTCCTGCGCCTCCTTTGCTCATCCGCCTCCTCCTCCTCCCCCTCCTCCTCCTCCTCCTCCTCCTCCTCCTCCTCCTCCTCCTCCTCCTCTCCTCCTCCTCCTCCTCCTCCTCCTTTTTCCTCCTCCTACTCCTCCTCCTCCTCCTCTCCTACTCCTCCTCCTCTTCCTCCTTCGCCTTCTCCTCCTCCTCCTCCCCTCCCTCCTCCTCCTCCTCCTCCTCTCCTCCTCCTCCTCCTCCTCCTCCTCCTCCTCCTCCTCCTCCTCCTCACCCTCCTCCTCGTCCGCCTCCTCCTCCTCCTCCTCCTCCTCCTCCTCCTCCTCCTCCTCCTCCTCCTCCTCCACCTCCTCCTGGCAGCGGGGCCCCGGAAACCCCGAGTCCGGGGGGGTCTCCGGGGCGCTCGGCGCGCGGCGCGGGCCCTTTCCCGCAGGCCGCCGCCCGCCCCGCCCCCACTGTGCGTGGCCGCGAACGCGCGCGGCGGAGAGGTTGGGCACCGCCTCGACACCTCCCGGCCGGGTGCCAGACCGCCCAGGTCTGGGAGGCTTGGCCCCCGGCCGGATAGCCGCCCTGCTCCTCCAGCTCGGGCGGCAAATCGGCGCCTGCCTGCGCGCAGTCAGTCGCCGCCGCCCAGCGCTGGCGCCGCCGCCTGGCCCCCCGCCGCAGCAGCCCGGCCAGCTCCCGCAAGCGCCCGGCGCCCTCCTCCGCCGGCAGCGTCGCCGCCCCGCGCAGCGTCCCCGGCGGCCGCCGGCGCCAGCGCCGCCCGCGCCGCCCGCGCCGCCGCCGCCTGGCCCGCCTAGCGGGTCCTCGCCGTGCTCCGCGCCGGCGCCGCAGGCCGGCGGGCGCACGCCTAGCTAGCGCGCGGGCGGCGCGCCGCCGGCTCGCCGCCGCCAGCCCCGCGGCGCACCGCCCCACGTGCAGCGAAGCAAGCGGAGCGGAGCGCCTCGGCGTTGCCCCGCTGAAGGGTCGCCGCGAGGCTCTGGCGAGCCGCCGCGAGCGCCTCCGCGTCTCCGCGCGCCCAGGTGCGCAAGAGCGCCTGCGCCTCCTTCCCAGCGCGCCCGAGGGCCTCCAGCGCGAAAGCCGTCAGCGCTGGGCCCGGGTAGCGCGCGTGCTTGCGCTCCTCCCAGGCAGCGGCAGCGGCGCCGTCCCGGGCGGCGCGGCCCCGGCCCGCCGGCGCGTTCGCGCCGAGAGAGGCGTCAGTAACCACCACGTCGACGTAGGCAACGCCGACCGCGGGGTCTGTGAAGGCCACGTCGAGGCGAGCGGCCTCCACGGTGCCGTCAGGGCGCGCGCGGTCCCAAGCGGGCACGAATTGCTCCGTGGCCACGCCTGTCGCGCCGCGGGCGCCGAGCCAGCGGGCGAGCCAATCCCGGACGCCGTCGTGGCGCTGGATCGTGCCGCCGCCGACGTGGCAACCCAGGCAGTGCCCCGCCGTCAGGTCGGCCCCGCAGCGCGTGCCGCCCCCCCTGCACCGGCAGCAGGTGACGCTGGCGGTCGCTGGCAGCGGCAGCTGGAGGCGCAGCGCGAGGGCTGGGAGGAAGTGCGCGTCCGCCAGCACGTGGTCTTCCGCAGCTGGCGGCTGGAGCCAGCTCCCCGCTCCCTTCCCGCTGGCCGAGCGCAGCTGCGCTGCCCGGTCTGGTGGCAAGGAGCCCAGGAGCCGCTGCCGGCGCGCGTGCTGCTCCGGCGCCGCGAGGGCGCGCTGTGCTTTCGCCTGTGGCTCCGCGGCGGCGCACAGCCAGGTCGCGCCGCGCACCTGGAGAGCGCGGCCCGCCCCCTCGGCCGCCCCCCACGCAGCCGGGCAGGCGAGCTGGAAAGCCTCGAGGCTGGAGAGTCCGAGCTCACTGCAGACGCCCGCCAGGCACGCCTGCCAAGCCCCCACGAAGGCGGGCAAGCGGCGGTGCGCGAGGCCCTGCAGCCCGAGCCCGCCGCCAGCGCAGGGCAGGAGGGCCAGGTCGCGCGCGTCGTCTGGCAGAGTCTGGTGCCCAGTGAGCGGCCGCAGGATCTCGTGCACGTGGCCGAGAACCGCCGCGTCGTACGCCTGGCACCATGCCTCGTCCAGGAGGTGCACTCGCGCGTGGTGCAAGGCCGCGCCGTTGGCGAAGGTGCGGAGCAGGACGAGCTCGTCCTGGGCACGCAGCCCGTGCCCTCGGAGCCGGCGGAGGGCCGCGAGGTAGGCGTCGAGGTGGTCTCGGGCCGCCTGCGGGGCGGCCGTCGGCGAGAAGCTCGCCCTCGCGGGGTCGGCGCCCGGGCCTGCCCCCGCCGCGTTGCGTACGTAGGGCAGCGTGCTTCCCACGCACGTGAGGTCGGGCACTGCTGCCCTCGCCAGCGGCCCTGGGAGATGCAAGTCTCGAGGGTTCCACACCTTGGTCTTCCGCGCGCTCAGGCGGAGGCCGCGCGCCGCCAGGAGCGCTGGCGCCGCGAGGAGCGCGGCGGCCAGTGCGCGCGGGCTGCCCACGACGTACACGTCGTCGAGGTAGGCCACCACCCTGGCGCCGGGGTCTTGGCGGCGCGCCGCCGCCTCCAGGTCCTCGTAGAGAGTCGCCGCCGCCAGCGCGAAGAACGCCGGGGAGAGGGGGCAACCCTGGTCCACCCCGCGCTCCGCCCTGACCGGCGCCGCCCTGGCCCCGGGAAGGCAGGCCCCGTGCGTGGTGGCCCTGCCGTACCACGCCTGCGCCAGCCGCGAGAGCTCCGGCAAGCGGCCAGCGACCTCCCGCAGCAGAGTGTCCCGGCAGAGCTCGTTGAACGCGTTGGCCACGTCCAAGGAGAGCACCGCGGCGCCGGAGTCCTGCTCCAGCGCGGTCGCCACGACGCGGCGCATCAGCTCGATGCCGCTTTTGCGGCCCACGCCAAACTGGCAGCGACCCACCGCTGCAGCGATGGCTCCCTTGTGCGCCGCCGCGGCCGCCTTGGCCGCCATCCGGCGCAGCGTCTCACCGCAAGCCAGCGGCCGCACGCCGCCTCCCGGCTTCAGCAGCGGCAGCAGCCGCCCGGCGAGGATGGCCTGCATGGCCTGCTCCGGCACCCGGCCCTCCAGGATGAGGACGAGCACCTGCGCGAGCGCCTGCTTCCCCTCGTTGTGCCCGCGCAGAGCCGCCCAGTGCTCGAAGCGGGCGCCCGAGAGGCCTGGGCCCGAGTGGCGCGGGTACTTCTCGAGGCTGCCCGCTGCCTCTTCGGCCGCGTCGGCCTCCCAAGGCTCGGTGGGCCGCGCTGCGGGCGGCGGCGGCGGCGGGCGGTCGGCGGACGCCGCCGGCGGGAAGAGGGCGGCCAGGTCGCGAGCCACCCCGGGCCCTTGCGCCAGCTGGCCGGGCCCCGCGGCCGCCGCAGCAGCGCGGCCGACCTCTCCGAGCATGATGAGCTCATGCACCCGCCGGGCCACTTCTTCGGGTTTCCGCTGGCCCGCACGGTCCTCCACCAGTTCCCCGGGTCGCGCTGTCGCGGCCCACAGCGCCGTCCAATCGCCGGCCCAGGCCTGACGGAGGCGGCACGGAAGCACCTTAGAGGCCGAGAGCTGCTCGTCACTGCTGCTGGCGGGGGGCACCGCGAAGAGCAGCCGCGGCAGCAAGAGCAGCCGGGCCCACGCCGCCTCGCTCGCGGGGTCCGCCGCGACTGCGCGCAGTGCTGCTCTTCCTCCTCCTCCTCCTCCTCCTCCTCCTCCTCCTCCTCCTCCTCCTCCTCCTCCTCCTCCTCCTCCTCCTCCTCCTCCTCCTCCTCCTGCTCCCCCTCCTCCTCCTCCGAGCTGTTTGCACATCTTCGTACACACGCTCCGAGAGAACCCCTGTACTCTGCGGTACGCGCCTCCGCTGGCCATGTTTCGGCTCACCGACGACGCGCTCAAGGAGGCCGAGCGCTCCCGTTCCAAGGGGCGAGGGTCGTCGCAGCCCAAGACGAAGGGGCGAGGCCGATCTGGCTCGGCAGCGGCTTCCCGCCAGCGTGGCAGGCGCCGCGGCAGCGCCGAACCTCGACAGCAGCGCCAACTTCAGCGCGCCGCAGGTGGTGCTCCAGCCGCAGGCAGTCCCGTGATGAAGGAGATGGGCCGCGCCTACGGCTTGCCCGACGATGTGATCCAGAAACTACCGCAGATGGACCAGCAATTGATGGCAAAGCTATTTCCAGTCCTTGTTCGAGCCGTCCTCGGAAATTCATTCCAACTCAGACAGCTGGCCTCGGCGACGTTCAACACGATCCTGATCGACGAGGCGGCTCCAGTGGTGGTGGCAGCTTTCAAAGGGGGTCGGGCCTACGCGGTGCAGGCAACACAGATGAGGGAGGCCCACGCCAAAGACCCGTCCCAGCCCCTGCCAGAGGTCGGCATGGGCCCAGCCTGTGTCCAAATATTTCTGCTGGTCTGCAAGGAGCTCGTGGCAGCAGGCGTGTCAGTCGGAGCCATGAACCAGAAAGCGTGGACCGAACAACAGGGCAAGCTCGATCAGATTACGGACATCGCAGAAATGAATCTCTTGGTGCGTGCATTCAGAGTATCGCTGGCATTCAAAGAGGGAGTGGCCAAAATTACGTTCGCCT